>CM060440.1:8102153-8702153 GCA_030545235.1 Helianthus tuberosus
GGATATGGCACGTTAAGCAATATTGTACATTAACATTCCCCCACATATGTAAGCCTGAATTATTAGAATCTACTTGTAGTTAAAAATTTTGTAACCGCAGATAAAAAAAAGTCATATGAAACATTGAGATTTCTAGCAAAACCTTCAATTATATATATATATATATATATAGGGAGGAGCTCATGCGTAGAGAACCAATGTGAACACAACCTAAAATAGCTAAAAAAAAACCTAACCCCACCCCCCCCCCCCCCCCCTCTCCCAAAAAAAACCTAACCCCCCCCCCCCCCCAAAAAAAAAAAAAAAAGCCTAACCCCCCCCCCCCCCCAGCTAAAAAAAACCTAACCCACCACCCCCCCCCCCAAAAAAAAAAAAAACCTAAACCCCCCTCCCCCACCTCCCAAAAACCTAAACCCCCCCCCCCCCCACCCCCCAAGCTAAAATGCTAAAAACTAAACCCACAAAAAACCTAAAAAAATCTAAAAATTTTTTTTTGAATTTTTTAATATTTTTTATGTTAAAATCGCTACTTTTCGAAGCCAAATTTTTTTTTTTTTTTATAAAAAAAAAATTTTAAATTTTTTTTTTGGTTCGAAAAAGTAGCATTTTTATAAAAAATATTAAAAAATTCAAAAAAAAAAATTTTGTGTGATTTTTAGCTATTTTTAGGCATTTTTGGTTGTGTTCACATTGGTTCTCGCGGTTCTCGCAATAAGAGGTGGTTCTCGCATGATCTTCTCCCTTATATATATATATATAGGGGATGGTTCAAATGAAAACCACCTTTATTGTGAAAACTCGAAAACTAACTAAAAAAAGCCTAAAAAACACACAATTTTTTTTTTTCAATTTTTTTAATAAAAATCGCTGCTTTTTATATATGAAAAAAAAACTTTTTTTCAAAAAAAAAAAAAAAATTTGTAGTACACATGGTGTAATAATACACATAACAAATTTTTTATTTTTTTTTGAAAATTTTTTTTATATAAAAAAACCTGCGAAAATTATAATGCAAAAAAAAAAAGAATTTGGTATGTTTTTTGGCTTTTTTAATTAGTTTTCGAGTTTTCACAATAACTAGTGGTTTTCATTTGAACCTTCCCTATATATATATATATATATATATAGGGGAAGGTTCAAATGAAAACCAATAGTTAACGCGAAAACTCGAAAACTAACTAAAAAAGCCTAAAAACACACAAATTTTTTTTTTTTTTTTTTTTTGCAAAACCAAATTTCGCAGGTTTTTTTATATAAAAAAAAATTTCAAAAAAAAAAAAAAAAAAAATTTTGTGTAGTGCACATGTGTAATCTGTACTACACATGTGCACTACACAATAAATTTTTTTTTATATACAAAAACCAGCGATTTTTATTAAAAAAAATTGAAAAAAAAATAATTTTTTGTGTGTGTTTTTAGGCTTTTTTAGTTAGTTTTCGAGTTTTCCGCGTTAAAAGTGGTTTTCATTTGAACCATCCCCTATATATATATATATATATATATATATATATATATATATATTATATATATATATATATATATATATACATATAGGGCAAGGATAAATCGAAAACCCGGTTGAGTTGACTAAACCCTAGAAACCCAATAACCACCATTGATCATACTTGATGGATGGCTAGGATTCACTATTGCCCCATCAATTGCTTTTGTGTACTTTGTCTCAATTTTTTAATGTATTTCATGTAATGAAGGGTAATATTGGAACAAAGAAAGTGCAGTAAAGTAATAAAGTTCTGTCACCCATTAATTTTCTAGAAACTCAATGTACTTTTCTTTCATTATTTTATGTTTTCTCTCTCTCTCTGATGATTTTTTAGATTGTTTTTATTTCATTTTTTTATGTTTCTATCTTACACTTTTGAATTAAATACTACGAATGATGTTGCATTGTGTTACATAATTTGCAGGTCCTATGTACTTTGTAAAACATGAAGGAAGATGGGCCAAAGGAAAGTTACACATTAAATATAAAACTTTGAAATCAATCCAGGAGTACAAACAAATATTGTGGAAGTTCCAACAACGAAAATGATAAATCAAGTAATGGTTTTCTTCTTTCTAATTTCATCTTCACGAGCCATAACCTTAACTTGTAGCCTGTTAATTAGTTCTCAATAGTCCCGGAATAATCATAGCAAATCGGGGGCACATGGGTTGGTCGACCCACCTTATAAACGGACATCCACTGAACTGTAAAAAAAAGACAAAAATGGAAGATTAATCAAAAACATTAAAACATGTTACACATGTATGACTTTACTGATTATCATTTTGTAACATAAAAAAATGTAACAAACACACTTATTTTACGATAATCTAAGAAAGTGTAACAATGCACTTTATTTTATGTAAACGTACATTATTTATGTGACACGGAAAAATGTAATATGCATTTTTTCTTGAACAAAATATACACAAAAAATTGATAAATCAAGAAATTAAAAACATTCATCTTCTTGAACAAAAAAAAAACAAAAAAACAAAATATCCATAAAAAAGTTTGCATTTAACAATACACTTTATTTTTACAATAATCTAAAAAAGTGTAACAATTCACTTTATTTTATGTTAAACGTACATTATTTATGTGACACGGAAAAATGTAACATGCATTTTTTCTTGAACAAATTTTACACAAAAAATTGATAAATCAAGAAATTAAAAACATTCATCTTCTTGAACAAAAAAAAACATATCCAGAAAAAAGTTGCATGTAACAACACACTTTATTTTTACAATAATCTAAAAAAGTGTAACAATGCACTTTATTTTATGTAAACGTACATTATTTATGTGACACGGAAAAATGTAACATTGCATTTTTCCTTGAACAAATTTTACACAAAAAATTGATAAATCAAGAAATTAAAAACTTTCATTTTCTTGAACAAAAAAAAAAAACAACATATCTAAAAAAAGTTGCATGTAACAACACACTTTATTTTTTACAATAATCTAAAAAAGTGTAACAATGCACTTTATTTTATGTAAACGTACATTATTTATGTGACACGGAAAAATGTAACATGCATTTTTTCTTGAACAAATTTTACACAAAAAAATTGATAAATCAAGAAATTTAAAACATTCATCTTCTTGAACAGAAAACAAAAAAAAAAAACAACAACATATCCAGGAAAAAGTTGCAGATGTACAAAATACAAAAAAAAATGAAGAACTACAAAACGCAAAAAATTGCAAATCTGAAAAAAAAAAACATACTTATGGACCTGGAGGATCTTCTAGATCTGGAACATCATGTTTAAACATCGAACATCTTTTGGGTCATCTTCAACATCGAACCGCCATCACATCATCTTCAACATCGATCATCTTCAACCGGATCTGGAAGATGATCTTCTAGATTTGGAATATCATGTTCAAACATTGAACATCTGGATGATGATCTTCTAGACCTGGAGCATCTGGATGATGATCTTTTGAACTGGATCATCTTTTGGATTCAGATCACTTTAAGAACTGGAAATGATAAGAAGAAGAATTTTGAACTACACCATCACCAGGTTGTTACACTTGTAGATCTATAGTTTTGGTGGTTGATTATGAATGATTTTGATAAGAAGAAGAATTTTGGTAGTTGATTATGAAGATCTTAGATCTAGAAATGGTTATCCAGAGAGAGAGAGAGAGATATAGAAGTATGTGTCGAAAGAGAGAGAGAAGTGTGTGTCAATGTTTCCATCAAATGTCAAGTGGTGCATTTATTGTCTTGTCTAGTGCAAATTTCCCAATATGCCCTCAAGCCAATCTCTTACAAAAAACATGTGGCTACTTCCTGTCCACACAATTGGGTTTAGTCAACTGGAGTGGGTTTTCTCCTTATAATTAGCCTATATATATATATATATAGTGGGGATCCTGCGGAAAGTGTGTTTTTCCTAGAAAGTTTAGGAAACGATCTGGGCCATCAAATGGGTGTGTTTAATGATTAAGATCATCTTGGTGGCATTTTGGCAATATGTGTGTCTTAAAAATAAGATTATTTAATTAATCAGGGTTAGATATGTCATTTAGCTTGTTTTGAAAATGGAAATAACTGTCATTCCATAAACCACCCCACATTTCTTGCGATTTTTTTTCTCTCTCTCCCTTTCTCTCTTCTCTCTCGCTTCCTTCTATCCTTCATGAAGAAACACAACATCAAGAAAACACATTGTGACAAATGTCACACATCGTACCAGCATGAATAGTAAAACACAGCGTCAAGAAATTCTCCAGCATTACCAGCATGAATGCTAAAACACAACGGTATTAATCTGCTTGCTGTTAAAACACAATGTCAAGAAATCCTCCAGCATTACCAGCATGGATGGTAAAACACGGCTTCAAGAAATCCTCCAGCATTACCAGCATGAATGCTAAAACACAACGGTATTAATCTGCTTGTTGTTAAAACACAATGTCAAGAAATCCTCCAGCATGGATGGTAAAATAGGCGTCAAGAAATCCTCCAGCATTACCAGCATGAATGCTAAAACACAACGGTATTAATCTGCTTGCTGTTAAAACACAATATCAAGAAATCCTCTAGTATTACCAGCATGGATGGTAAAACACAGCGTGCTAAAACACAACTGTATTAATCTGCTTGCTGTTAAAACACAATGTCAAAAAATCCTCCAGCATTACCAGCATGAATGGTAAAACACATCGTCAAGAAATCCTCCAGCATTACCAGCTTGAATGCTAAAACACAACGGTATTAATCTGCTTGCTGTTAAACACAATGTCAAGAAATCATCCAGCGTTACCAGCATGGATGTTTGCTGTTAAAACACAATGTCAAGAAATCCTCCATCATTACCAGCATGAATGGTAAAACACAGCTACATTATGAGATCAATAAGCACATTGACTTCATCCTCTCTGACTGTTAAAACACATCACCAAGAACATGCTGGTGGTTTTCCAGTTAACTGTAATTACCATCTCCACAATCAACAAGTGTGTTTGAAGCCATGATTTTTCTCTCTGAAAAATATTGAATACGAATGATGCTGGTTAACAAGTAAACGATCGAACAATTTATATTTACATATGATTTGAATGAGATTTGAATTCGAAAACAACCAATATTCCGAAAATCATGGACACGATCAGTTACATGCAATGTTAATTAATGAAGATAAATTCCAAATATAAAATTAGAATGTGAAATTACATAATTGCCCTTCTAGTTAAAATCCCTCAATGCCATATGTCCAATTCTTATTGCTCCTAGCCTTTCTAGGAAAAATCCACTTTCTACCCAACTCCTATATATATATATAGGATAATGCTCTACAAGAAACCCCATTTTTTTAGAAAACTTAGCAAACTCAATGCATGGTCTAGATTTTGCCATGTGTCCATAGTAAATATCATATTCTTTTTATCCTTGAGGGCATTATGGTATTTTCACCTCTATCTTAGATATTTCCCCTTTTTGATTTGACAATAATTAATACCCCATCACATCCAAATTTACTTTCAAAACCCAAGATCCACCATTCAAAACCTCCATTTTTTCATTAACTTACTTCATCTCTGTGTTTCAAGATCCACTCTTTCAAAACCTCCATTTTCCATTAACTTCATATCTGTTTCAAGTTCTACCCAAGATCCATTTCCATGAACTTCATTTCGGTTTCAAGATCCACCATTTCAAAACATCCATTTCAAGATCCCCACTGACGGGAACGTCATTCACAACGAGTTCCCTACTGACGAGGACAAGAATGATCAAGGTTTTTCATCCTTTTTTTTTATGGGTTCGAGTTTTTTTTTTTCTTTTTTACACCCCAAATTCAACTTTACATGTTAATTTCTTAAAAGAAATCGAAGAACCAAGATACTGTCGAAGAATCAAGATCCTGTCAATAATAAGTTGGTTTTCATTTTTTAATTGTCATTTACTTTGATTTTCGTTCTTCACAATTGGTTTTATTTTTTTCCAGAATTAAGAATGTTGCCAAAAGATTAATTATTTTTCAATACCATTGATTATTGTTTCAAAAAAAAAGAATGACGTTTATAGGTAATAAATTTCAATACTATTGATCTTAGTTTGGTTTTCATTCTTCTGGTGTTTATAAATTTTGATTTTGATTCATGGATTACTTGTTTTGGTTTCAAACTCATTTGATTTTGATTCATGGATTAGTTATTTTTGTGTTAAAAAAATGTGTTTGATGGTTTGGGGATTTTGATCTGAACAGTAACTGTTTTTTTGTTGGTTTGGTTGCCTTGTTTGGTGCTTTTTGATCTGAATAGTAACTGTTTTTTGTTGGTTAGGTTGCTTTGTTTTGTTTTGGGCTTTTGATCTGAATAGTAACTGTTTTTGTGCGTTATAGTACAGAAACAGACCCATAACATGTGTTAATCCCCTGTTAGAATGATATATAACGTGTGTTGATTTACAGAAACAGACCAATAAAGATATTCAATCGACAAGCTGGATGGATGTAGGCGACGTTAATGCGGGGACATGTGTTAAAAAAAAGATATTCAATAGGTCACATTTTTTGGGAAGGAACTATTCGTTCATTTATAACATGTGTTAGTGGTTCATGCTGTAACAGAACTCCATGATGTAACCTGACATGTGTTCATGTATAACATGTGTTAAGCCCCTGATAGAATGATATATAACGTGTGTTAACCTTTGTTAATTTAAAAAGTATGTACAAAGGACAAAAAGAACATGATTACTTCTTTGACCATGTGGATAAATGTAGACCATGTATTTTATTTCATTTGACTAGATTGACATTCGAAACCATTGTGAAATTCTATGAAGCCAAACATCAAGCATTGATTATGTTCTATTAACTAGATCTATGGTTGTCATTTAATTGGTATATTTTTATAACATTTAAATAAAACAGTAGTTCAAAAGCAAACATCCCGAACCATGGCGCCAACACAAAACATTTTTGTTGGTGAGTTTACAATAAAACAGTAGTTCAAAAGCAAACATCCTGAACCAGGGGATATTTGGTGGTTCATGTGTTACTAGTACGTGTGTATAAAATCTTAGGTGGTTCATGTGTTACTGGTACGTGTTGTTGAATCCAAAAAATATCATTTTTGTTTCTCTAAGGCCGAATGGATCGCACGATGGAAAAATGACTGCCCTCAATAGTTGGTCAGATACTAACATGTTTTCATTAACATGTGTTACGTTTATGTCAGCGTTTGTTTTCACATTTGTTTTCATTAACATCCGGAACATATGATATATAACGTTTGTTAACATGTTAGCATGCGTCAAAAACGGGTGACTCCAACACAAAACATTTTTGTTGGTGAGTTTACAACAAAAATGGATGCATAGAGCCCAATAGTAACACAAATATCCTTTTTTGCTTGTTGGTGAGTCTCATGGCGGACTAAGAAGGGATGGATCTTCCGTTGACGGTCTGTCTTTGCTGTTTATCTGCTAAATTTGCTGACTCGTCCTTTGCATGAAATTGTTATACATTCCAAAATGTGCAAAACAAATTGTAACACATGTTAGATCAGTATATACATATCATGGTGTTTTGTAAACCACTAGCTTATACATGAATACATGTCAGGTTACAAAAAGATTATAACAGAGTCTTAACACATGTTATACATTTACAAGATGTGCAAAACAAATGACCCGTTTCATATTACATATTCCAAAATTACCGGTACATGTGTTACCATAAATGGCTCGTTTCATATTGCACGTTACATACTAACTTGTACTTTTATTACTTGTACATGACACCATGTTGGGTTAAACCAAGATTATACAAGTTAATATTGTTTTGGAAACCACTAGCTTATACATGACACCATGTTGGGTTAAACCAAGATTATAGCAGAGGCTTAACACATGTTAAGCAATTACATGTTCCAAACAGAAAAATTGTAACACATGTTAGATCAGTATATACACATCATGGTGTTTTGTAAACCACTAGCTTAAACATGAATACATGTCAGGTTACAAAAAGATTATAACAGAGGCTTAACACATGTTATACTTCCAAAATTGTGCAAAACAAATGACCCGTTTCATATTATATATTCCAAAATTACCGATACACGTGTTACCATAAATGGCTCGTTTCATATTACACGTTACATACTATCCACATTACCGGTACATGTGTTACTATAAATGACTCGTCTCCAGAATCCGTGACCATGTAAAACCATTAAGTCGTTGCCTCCAATGGCATTCCGCCCAAAACCGATACCACAGTCTGCAAGGCGCATGCGGTTCTTTTGGCAGTTCGGGGCACACGTCCAGCAGTCATCAATGGGATTACCAGTTCCACATGAGAAGAATCCTAGTTTCCTTTCTTTCAGTGCTGTTTTCTCAAGCTCCTGCTCATCACAACAAACTAATATGTTGAATATGCAATCCCAATTTACCGAAAAAGTAACATTGCCTCTAATAAACAAAATGAGTAATTGTTATCATAATCAACATATTATGATTAACACGCGTTATATATCATTCTAACAGGTGCTTAACACATGTTATGGGTCTGTCTTTGTAAATCAAGCAACCCAACAAAAAAAACAATTATTGTTAACAAAAAAAAACACTTACTGTTCAGATCAAAAACCCAAACAAGCAACCCAAACAAGCAACCTAAACCTTTATGGGTTTGTTTTTGTAAATCAACACACGTTACATAACATTCTAACAGGGGGCTTAACACATGTTATGGGTCTGAGTCTGTGAATCAAGCAACCAAACAAAAAAACATTTACTGTTCAGATCAAAAACCCAAACAAGGAACCCAAACCAACAAAAAAACAGCTACTATTAAGATCAAAAGCATCTAACAAGCAACCAAACCAACAAAAAAAACTCGTTCAAAATCTCATCCTAAAGTTTTTGATTTATTTAAAATACAAAATCATATTAACAACCATTACTAAAACATTTTCAGCACACAAAAACATATTAATAACCATTTCAACAAAAAATCAAGTGTGAAATGATATTTCAAGAACACTTACCGGATCTATAACCGTCCGATGAACATGAAGAAGATCTTCAAACCTTCTTCTCACACACACACTCGTGCGTGTGTCATCATTCTCTCTCTAAAACAACATACTTCAAACTTCTTCTCTCTCACACACTTGTATGTGTGTTCTTGGCTGGAAACATACCAGTTTTCTATCTCTCTTTCGATTTCTCTGGACATCTCTTTCTCTTTCGATTTCTCTGGTACTCTCTCTCACGGCTCTCACTCTCTCTCTAGGCTTGCAGGTTGTAAGTGTTGTGTAGAGAGAAGGGAAAGTCATGGGGGCTAGGGTTTTGATTCGGGGGAGGAGACGATGAGATCTGTGATTTTTAGAGAGAGGGATTGTGATTTTGAATTGGATATGAAGAGAGAGAAAGATGATTGCATTAAAGAGAGATGATAAGACTAGCCAGTGGAGAGAGAAGGAATTGTTCTACCCAAAATGCCCTTTTCAGTTGACTAATGTGTATTATTACATTTCTTTTAAATCTAATTGTTACCAAAATTATGAGAGTCATTGATCAAGTGTGATGAGAGACAATCAATGGCTCACATTGGGTTTCCAAGGTTTCTTAAAAAAGATGGGGTTTCTTGTATAGCCAAGCCCTATATATATATATATAGGAGTTGGGTAGAAAGTGGATTTTTCCTAGAAAGGCTAGGAGCAATAAGAATATATATATCAAAACTAATTTAAGTACTTGTGTGTTACATGGATGGCTAAATAGAAAAACTAAGTCCTTTAAAATTGTAAAGTAAAAATATAAATATTAACGAAAATATTAGAGAGTACACGAAAAAATTGAAATACATGAATACAACAAAAAAATCACAACTCATTGAAGATCTCTTTATAAACAACGTTAGTTGTTTTATTCGTAGGTTTACCATTGTTGTTAAGTATTAGTAGCTTTACTACATCTCGTGTGTTAACCCTTAATAAAGCAACATACAATTGACCTTGTGTGAAAACGGGTTATCTCAGGTACAAACCAACTTTTGATAGCGACTGCCCCTGGCTTTTGTTAATCTTCATCGCAAAACATGCGGCTATTGGAAATTGCCTCCTTTGCAACGCGAAATGAATCTTTCTATCCGAAAGAATTAAACTAATTCTAGGTATGAATGTATAGTTACCAATATTTCCACCAGAAATTATCTCCGCTTCAATTAAATGGTTGTATAATTTTATAACCTGTAACATGGGTTTGCGCCACCTTCTTTTGTACCTTTTGATTTTCTGATACAATAGTTTGTTTCCTTTACTTTTTCCCATGATCATTTCAGTCCTTCAACATGGATTCAAGATTTAATAATGAGAATTGTATTTATTTATTTTCTACCGTGGATTCAAGATATAACAATGAGAATTGTATTTATTTATTTTCTAACATCAAAAGAAGCTTATAACACTTACCATGTAATTAAACTATATATATATGGGTAGAGGATCCTGTAAAAAGTGTAAGAAGTGTAAGAAGTGTGAGAAGTGTATTATAACACTATATATAATACTATATAACACCATATAAACACCGTATAACAATATGTAACACCATATAATACCATATAACACTATATATCATTATATAACAAATATAACACTATAGGTTGTCTGATAGCATGTCTATGATAGATGTATAGTGTTATATAATGATATATAGTGTTACATAGTGTTATATGGTATTATACGGTGTTACATATTGTTATACGGTGTTTATATGGTGTTATATAGTATTATATATAGTGTTATAATACACTTCTCACACTTTAGGCTATATATAGGGTCGGGATTTGGAGAAAACGGTGAAAAGTGTGAGAACGGTGAGAACGATTATGGATCGTCCGATCAAAACAATCAATGGACTAGATTGCGCGGTGGCGTTTTCGTAAATAACATCAATATTATTAGGTGGGACGTGCTTCATTAAGGGTAAAAGGGTCTTTTTACCCCTCATATTCAAAACGCCATCATATGATAAAACGCCATACAAAAAATAAAACGCCATTAAAAACAAAACGTCAAAAATTAAAAATAAAACGCGTTGAATATTACAGGAAGATGAAACAACACAAATAACTGAATTACAGTTATTAACATTTATTAGAAGAAATTCCCTCCTAAATTAAGCGCCAAAAACATCATTATATAAACAAACGTAAAAACAAAGCTTCAATAATCACTTCAATCAATCCATTTTCTGCAAAAAAACATCTTTAACCAAAAAAGGCCAAACTAAAAAAAGGCCAAAAATGGCAACAATCGTTTCGTGGAGATACACTCTGGGAATCAGGCGATACGTCATCCATTTTGACAACAGAAAGAGGGTGTATGTTAAGACGATCAGGGCTATTCAAGATGGAAGAAAAGATACAGAGGCAAATCCTATCCATTGGCATCGCTCTAGACAACGAATGCCATGAAACGCATATGCTTATGAAAGCATTAACCAGCAAATTTGGGCCAATCAAAGGAAATGTGAAGCCAGACCCTGTCATGGCATCAAGGCGTTTTGATGATGAAACAGACATGGTGACGATTACATACGACAGCAGAGAGCAGCAAGTCTACTGGCTACAGAACATCATGACAAAGCAGCGACTGGGTTTCATGGAAGAATTGCATAACGCCACCTGTACCAACCCAGAAATAGACTCAAAATTGGAGTTAATGCAAGACATGTTCAGGTGGAGGGCTTCAAAATCTTCAGGAACAAGAAGCTGATGAAGGTGAATGTGATGACATGGATGAAGATCAAGATGAAGACTCCGAGGAGGAAGAAGATGACACAAGTGACGGATACTATTCAGATAAAGTACCTTCTGACGAAGGATTTTAATTTTTTTTCCTCTTTTTTTTCTTCTATGTAATCTTTTTTTTAAGATAATTAAATGATATATTACTATCTTTATTAGCAAAACGCCAAAATAATACTAAAAATGGTTAACCCTAACAAAATGCCATAAATAACAAAAAATATTTTCCTCCTTACTATTTTATTTACTCCGTTATTGTATTTTGTCATGATGGTCTGCATAAAGGCCATTTAAAAAAAACGCCAAACTTAGAAGATGAGACGTCTATAACCTATAAAACTGATAAAAGCTGATCAACACAGTAAATATAAAATACAGTAACTGAAAAGACAGTTACTTTATAACTATCATTTATTACAATAAAAAGTCCCGCCTAAACTACGCGCCAAAAAACTCCTATAAGAGAGGGGTCTATACACAATGAAATTAATCACACCCAGAAAAACACAAAAACGCCATATCCTCTAGAAACCACTACCTTTAAAACGCCACAGATGTCAAAGCTTTCACTGAAATGGATCATTTTTCTAAGAGGGTTAACTCAATAATATTTTGCTGGATAAGATGGACAAATTTTCAAGAAAAAGAGACTGATGACAGTGATATGCCATCATGTGAGCTTTCTTCTTGATGATTATAGGCATGAAAGAAAGGGTTCAACTAAAGTGTAAAATGCTATTTTAGACTCCATTATTACAAATAGCATCAAGCAAGAGTTGATCTTCAATGACATGTCGCCAAACAAGAATATCACACCAAAAAACAGGATGTCACTAAGCAGCTTCTTCTGAAAAAGACGGGGTTTATGTAGGAAAGTTGGCAACTAGCAAAACTATTCAAAAAAAGGTTCAAAACGCCAAAACAAATTCAAGAAGATAGAGGCTGATGACAGTGAAGATTCGGAAGAGAAATTAGATTACAATTTTTTATTATTTTAGTTTTCATTTTATATTGTTTTGATATCAAGTTATATGTTGATTTGTTAACAAGTTCTCTATAAAAAAAATAACATTATTATATAAAACGCCAAAAAACTACAAACACCAAAAAGCTAGAAGTATGAAAACTGGGAGAACAGCTGCTGGCAAAACACCTTGTAAAGTGTATTAAACTCCAAAAAATTCACTAAACGCCAAAAAAAATTGGTCTTATTGTAATCTTATGCAAATATTAGAGACTCGTAGTGAATTATTATACATAACGCCAAAAAAATTAACCATAAAACTCTATAACGCCAAAAAGTTATATATGTGACACAAAAACAATTAATTCAACGCCAAAAAGTTTAAAAAATATGATTAACGCCAAAAAAAACTTAGACGTCATATAATATTATACCGCGCTGGGAAATAAAAGAAGAATAAAAAGACAAACCCCCCCCCCCCCGCCCTTCTCTATGACGCGGGACACGTGTTAGGCCAGGAAGCGTTCTCACCGTTCTCACACTTTTGAGTTTTTTCTCCTGGTCCTGTTTCTATATATATATATATATATATATGTATATATAGGATTAGGTTCAAAAGTGAACACTAGTGTAGTTTGCGAACTGAGCGAACTAATCTTGGCCATACATGTGTGTAGGTCAATGGCCAGGATTTGCTGATGAAATACACTAGTGTATTTTACGATTTGATGATGAAATCCTAGCCATCCACGTGTGTAAATCAATGGCCAAGATTTGTTCACTCAGTTCGCAAATACATTAATGTTCACTCTAGAACCCCACCCTATATAGGATTAGGTTCAAAAGTGAACACTAGTGTAGTTTGCGAACTGAGCATGAACTGCTAATAAGTATGATATCTTTTTTAATGATATTTTTTATTCTTTAATTTGGTATTTGTTTAATACCTTCCGTTTTTAATTTTTAAGCGTTTATTTTTTTATCGAGGCATCGGGTATATATTTCATTAAAAAGTTATATTTTAAATAGAGTATTGTTTTTGTATCGTAAACCGGTATCATAACAAACTGAACTGATTTCGACCAAGCAACACAGGTGTCGATATCCGTATCATCGGAACCGGTACCGGTATCTGTTTTACGGTTTTCGATCGATGTAAAACAGTTGTTGCGCTATCTTTTGGGCATATCAAGACTGTATTTTTCTGGTTCTTTTTTGGTTGCCACAACGAGTGTTGTTATCATAACGAATTGAATTGAACCGATGCTGACCAACTTTCCGTCGCGTAGCGCGGGTAAATCCCACTAGTTAGTATTATATGTAACAATTCCGGGAACAATATTTGTTAGTCAAAAGTTTCATTCACACCCCTTCAGATTTAATAAAATTAACTTTACCCTCTCTACTTTAGTTTAATTTTCGGTTGACGCCCCTTACAATTTAGTTGGTTTATTTTCCTCCCTACACTTTATTTTAATATTTGCTTACATCCCTCCAATTTAGTTGGTTACAGAGATGGCAATCGAGCCTGAACCCGATGGGTAAATCTGAATTTGGGATGGGTTTGGGGTCGGTTAATCGGGTTTGGGACGTGTTTGGGATTAGTATTGTTTTTTTGCTGGTTTAGGACGAGTTTGGGATTTAGTGGTATACCCGTTTACCCAACCCGATTACTCGATAAAGTATTCTCGTTTACCCGATTGTATACACGATAAAATTTATTTATATTTTTAAATATGCATATATATGATACGTTAATTTTTTTTAATATATATAGGTATTTTATTTCGTATACATTGTTGTTATTTAATAAATTTTTATAGTGATAATAGTAAATGCAACTCATGAATAGTTACCTGATAAATACCTTATGGGTTTTGCGTCTGGCATACCCAACGGGTAATTTTTTAGATTAACGGGTTATCCGAAACCCGCGGGTATACCCAATACCCGATAGGTATTTACCCGCTAGAAACCCGACGGGTTTGGGATAAACTTATCTGACCGGGTTTAGGGTTGGGGTTACCTAAACCTATGTTGTCAAAGACCCAAGGCGCAGGCGAGGCGCATCGGCCTCGCCCGGAGCATAGGCGCAAAAAAAGCGTGGGCTTTTTTACGAAAAGCGCACATAGAGAAAAAAATATAAAAATGTGTTATGCTTTGAAAATAAATAAGATTCCACATATAAAATTAAAAAAAACTATTATATATGTCATTTAAGATCATGTAGCTAATAGTTAGTAGCAAAAGTTTAGGATTTATATGTAGTAAGTTTTGGGTGTGTGAATAAAAGTCTCAAAAGGTGGTAAATACTTTGTCCCACATTGGTGTGGGAACAAAGTGAGTGGTTGTTTATAATGTAAAGCCTTTACTACTCCATTGTAGCTTTATATCATGTTTTATCACAAGTCCTACCCGCGCACAGTGGGGGTGCAAAAATGAGTTTCTCAGCTAGAATTTGGTAGAACTCATGCATGCCCGCACGTCCTGCGGACACGAATGCATCTCCGAAAACTTGGGCCCACATGAGGCAGTTTTTGCATGCACTAGGTGTGCGCCTTTTTGCGCTTCAGTACCGTTTTTTCAAAAAGAAAAACATTTTTGCGCCTAGGCTACCACCAGGCGCGCGCTTTTTACGCTTTTAACAACAAAGACCTAAACCCCCATCCCTAGTTGGTTATTTTTTTTCTTTTTTCTATAATTGATTTACACTGCAATTCTTCAACTCTAATAAATTACCATTTTGGCTTTTAACAAAAATTATGTTACATGATTTTATTAAGGGTTTCGTTTTTTATATTAACGCTCCACACGAGTTATTTTTATCTACGTGTCGACGTGAATTTTCATAAAAAAAAATTAGACCGAAAGATTGTTTTTAAGGTTTTTCAAAACCATTCGGTTTTTTCTAAACCACCCGACACTCATCTCTAAATACACCATTACGATGTGTTTTTATCTACGATTAAATTGATCTGCTATAATGCGTGGCCGTCGTGTTTATGTTTATACACGTTTTAGTGTAAATTTTGTTCGAATAACTTGGCCTTCGTATACAATGAAGTAAGTGTAAAACTAGGTAAGTCGCACGGGTGGGAAGCGATGGTCGCAGGGGTGGGAAGCGATGGTCGCAGAGGAGCGAGTTTCACTAAGTTAGAACTTCATTTCTTTTTTTTTTTCAATATTTTATCAAACATATTTTTTTTAAATATACAAATTATAATAATAATAATAATAATAATAATAAAAATAAAAATACAGTGTTGCTTAGTATTTTTTTCTCATCGTTATGATGTAAATTTGATAAAAATCAAGTTGTCTGTGAAATAAAATATTTATTTATGTTTTTGGGATCAAAAAATATTTTATTTTAAATACAACTTGATTTTTAATAAATTTTACCATGGTTGTGGAAAAAATTAAACAAAACTATATATTTAAAATTTAAAAAAGAAAACAAATATTACAAGCTATATAGAAAAATCAAGTTATATATTTAATGAAATATAAAAAATAAATAACTTTCACAAATGTGAAACTCGCTTCCCCGTAGGGATGAGCGTGATACCGGACCAGTACCAAATCAATACGGGTACCGAAAATCGGAGAAAATAAGTACCGATACTAGTACCGAATATATATCGGTTCGTTACCGGTAAATAGACCAAAATACCGAAATTGATACTGAAAAATGGAAAAAATTGATACCGGTGCCCGATAACAAATGCGTATTGTCACACCCCAACCGATGGCGGAATCATCGGGTGTCACACCCCGACTTTCCACGTGTCACCGGTGGGCCCGGTGGGGAGTATCGTGACGTGGTTGGCAACACAATAGTCAAACAACACAATTATATAAATGCACAGCGGAAGCAAAAGATAAATATTATTACATTCCGAATATAAGTAATGTCAAAGTATTACAACGGAAGGTAAAGGATCCACAGGCGGATCAATAAAAGAAAACTGTTCAACAGACTTTAGGCATCTAGAACTTGCAAGATTCCCTAGTGACGCCCTGAGCTCCCAGCCAATTACGCATAGTACCTGTCACTTAACCTTTTGGAAAATACGTCAGTTTACACTGGTAAATACAATTAACTGACTCATTTTGGAAAAAGAGTTTGAAAAGTGATTCGAGTGCAAACGGCACAAAATATCTTGACACATCGATTAAAATGCACAGAGGCAAAATTAATCTTTTATACTTGTGACAATTTTATTAATAAAAATCTTGTATCCGATTTACATGGTTGTCCAACATTTAGGGCCGGTGATTATACAATACAAGCCGGACAAGATTAATCGACACACCACAAATATAATCTCACAAGAAGATACCCTTACGAGTGAGTATACGTTATACATATGCAACAGGAGGTGTTTTGCCTACACTTTGTGCTTACGTCGTGGCCATTCACTTTTTAAAATGAGCCAAGGATATCCAGGACACGGTCATTAACCCCCAATGTTATTTGTTATCAATCAATACAGATTAAAACGGGATTATGCAATTTAATCATCTCCGATTAAAAGGTTTCTACACCCGACCAAGCGGTATTTTTATAATACCGTATCCCAAGCCCGTATAAGGGAAAATAAGTTAAAAGTATTTACCTGAGCTAGCAATGCAATTTATACTCAGCCGTATATTCTAATCAGCAAGCACAAGTACTTCTACTGGGGCTCTCAATCTGGAACGAAGGTTTTATTAACCTATTAAATTCCTAACGGGTCTTATTTAAGTCGTAACTTAGACCGGTTAATTTTAAGGAAAGGTTTACGGTTCAAAACGCATGATTAAGCGAAGACCGGAATAGGATGTGATTTAGACCCGACAAGCTTGGAGACTTGTATAATATGGGTAAACTAAACACACTCTGGATTTTGAGATAAAAACGATAACGTTTGACCCGTTTCGGCTAATTTATGCAAACTTGTTACATAAACCGAACCGTACGCGTAATAAGCGTGACGGGTATTCATATGAGCCATATACAGGTTTCCTAAGTTAATTATGCCTCAAATATGTTGTGACATCAGTAAGATGTCTTTCCTTATGCCCGAACGTATTTAAACACAAACTAGGTCCCGTAGGGGTAGTTTGGTCATTTAAAAGGTTATAAAAGAGTTTAAGTATTTTTTTTTTCCATTTTCTTAGGCTTAGGTTTCTCAAGAGGGAAAGCGTTGAATTCTATAGGTTCTTCTATGTCTGGAATATACCTATTGAAATCTCTGGAAACTTCGATTCTTACTGGATAGAGATTTAAATTCTGAAGGGCTTTCGACAGATCACTCATGCTGTTTAAAATACATACCATTACTAAGTTATAAACAAATTGTATAGAACAACTTTTTAAATAGTATTTCATAATGGGTAATTACCAAAATAACTAAAAATTAAAACACACTAGGTTTTTATTTGTAAATTTATTTATAAGGTTTCTAGACTGTAGATAATAAAAGTGCTAAACTTTGAATAAAGATTTATATTTACTATTACAGTAGCTAACATATAAAAATCTGCCCATATTATTCAAAATTAGTCAAATAATTAAAACATATAATCACAAAATAGTAATTAAATTAAAATTAAGTATTTTCTAAATACTTAATTGGCTTAAATCAGTGGCTCTGATACCACCTTTTTCTGTCACGGCCCCCGACCCGGTTTGACCCGTTTCAGGAGCCGCGGGACAGAAATTCCCGTGGTATTTATTTAATTGAGTTTAACAGCGGAAGTTTTCACCAGGATCTTTTAAAATGTAAATATTTCCCGATTATTTAATTTCACAACGCGGAATAAAACCCGGTAATTTACAATCATTTGATTTCACGGAGAAATCTTTTATTTTACAAAACATGTTTCTTTATTTTATACTGAGCCACTTCCTTGAGCTTGTAGTGCTATATGACACTTTTCCTGATTCCTAACAGGTCACCTGAAACATGTTTGAAAAAGGTTTTGTCAGCGGGAAATACTGAGTGAATCATTCTATTTTGCATAATGATGCATAGTTATTAATTACAGCATAAGAGCGATTACAATGGCTTCTATCTTATTTTTATCTGGCGTTCTGTCACAATGGTGACAAGTCACAATGGTGACGATGGTCATACCACTATTTAGATCAATGAACCTAAATAGTGATGATTATCCCTGTAGGTCAACGAACCTAACAGTGATTATCCCGAGTAGGTCAATGAACCTAACTGGGAGAAAATTAGTAATGTGCACAATACCCCACTAACCAGTGATTCAAGATATCCATGACTTAGTCCCTGTAATTATAACTTTTGAAAATAATTTGAGGTATTGTAAAATAGTTGATAAAAAGAGAATGACTCACAAACTGTGAGAAAAAGAGAATGACTCACAAACTGTGAGAAAAAGAGAATGACTCACATTGCAAATTTATACGGGCAGAGTTTAGCCTACTGATTTAGCCTTTTCAACCTAAAATTTAATAACAGGCACACAATTCTGGGTTAGTAATCAATCCAGCATTTACGATAACTCACGAGATCAAATTCTCACAACGAACGACAAAGTGCGATACTCCATCCATCGAATTAACGACGATCCATCGAATTAACGACGAATGATAAAGTATAACCCTAATGTGGGCGGCACTTAAACATCCATTGGATATATTGATCGATCGGACAATGAATCGTAATAGCGATTGTGCTAATACCCTGATTGCGGCATCAATTAGGGACCTGTGTGTGTTAATTGAAGTATACAGAAGTTATCTCAGTGTATATTTCGAATTCTTTCGACGTTGAATGTCCAGAAATCAAGTGCCAATGTCCTCTATTTATAGCTGAATTTTGGTCAGCCCTGCGCATCGTAGGCCTAAAACCCATACGATGCGTATGCCATTTTAACAAGCCTGCGCATCGTAGGCTATAAACCTCTACGATGCGTAAGGGGTGAAAACAGGTTATAGGGTAGCCACGTGTGGGACTAGCTCAGATGACTTGACATAATCAAATTTCAAATTATTGACAGCAAGTTATTGTAGATAATCATCAACTAGGGTTTACCCCCTCTGAGTTTTAGGGGCCCTGATCCTGATTCCAATTGTTCTGAAAATTTTAGGGTTTGCTCAGAATCACTTGGGTGTCTCAATTAGGGTTTCCTATTGGTCAAATTATTTTAATAATTATGACTTTTGATGAGAGTCGTTACATTCTCCCTACCTTAATAAAAATCTCGTCCTCGAGATTTACCGGAATAAATGAGGATACCTTCGTTTCTTTTCTAATTCCAGTTCTTAAGTGTAATTGGGTCCTCGTTTCGAATCCCACTTAACTTTAACTAGCACTAGTCATTTGTGCTTGAGAAATTTCACTTTTATGCCTTCTATCTGAAGAGGTTTCTCAACAAATTTTAACTTTTCGTTTACCTCTATATCTTGGAGAGGTACTACCAAAGATTCATTTAATAGACATCTCTTGAGATTGGATATATGAAATACATCATGTACTCCAACTAACTTTCTTGGTAGTTTGTAAGCAACTAGTCCTGAAATGGTCCTACGTATCTTGGACTTAGCTTTCCTTTCTTACTCCTTTCCAAGGAGATACTTTCAATTACATTTTGTCTCCAACTCGAACTTCAACAGCTTTTATCTATTTATCTGTATAACTTTACTAGTTATCCTTAGCTGTCTTCAACCTTTCCTTCGTGATACTGAATATCACAGTCGTAGTCACTTAAGATTTTCATACATCTCTTTAGTCTTTTAATTCTTTTTACCCAAATATATATATCTCAAATTCTTGTAACCCGTATAGATAGTATACTTACTTCTATACAGATAATTTATCCAAATCTTAAGGCAAAATTATGGTTCCTAATTCTAACTCATGAGTTATAAAATTTTCTTCATACTTTTTCAATTGCCTTGAGGCATACGCAATTACCTTTTTGCGTTTATCATACTTTCAAATCCTAGCTTTGAAGCATTACCGTATACTTCAAAATCTTCTGTTCCTTCTGGTAAGGCTAGAATTAAATCATTGATAAATTTCTAAAGGTTTCTTCTTGTTTAAATCCCCATTCAAATTTAACTGTTTCACAAATTGGCTTAGTTAATGGTATACTATTTTGGAAAAATCCTTAATAAATAGTCTATAATACTAAACCTACAAAATTCCTAATTTCCATTGCGGTTTTCAGAATCTTCCATTTGGTAATTACTGCTATCTTAGCAGGATCTACGTGAATACCTTCATGATTCACCATATGACCTAGAAACTGTACTTCTGGTAACCAAATTCACACTTCGAGAATTTGGTGTAAAGCTTCTCTTTTCTTAAAAATACTAAGAGTGCATGCAAGTGCTAATAATGTTCTTTCTGACTTTTGGGATAAATAAGTATATTATCTATGAAGACAACTACAAATTTATCCAAATATAGTTTACAGATCCTATTCATCATGTCCATGAATGTTGGAGGTGCATTCGTTAATTCGAAGGGCATGATTGTAAACTCGTAATGACCATACCTAATTCTGAAAGCAGTTTTAGGCATGTCTTCCTCTGGTACTTTCGACTGATAATATCCGGAACGTATGTCGATCTTAGAAAAATATCTATTTCCCTGGAATTGATCGAATAGATCATTAATTCTAAGTAATGAGTATCGATTCTTAGTTATAACCTTATTCAATTTCCTATAATCAATACTCATTCTCATCAAAACCTCCTTTTTCTTAACAATCAACACTGTGTTAACCTTAGCTATTGGTATAATTCCTGAAATTAAATGAATCTTAAATTCTATCTTCCTATCTGGTGGTAATCCAGGTAAATCTTCTGGAATTACATCTGGGTATTCTGAAATTACAGAAATTTCCTTAATTTCTTTATCTTTAGTATTGATGATTATTGAAATCATGTATACTACTCCTTGCTTTCGTTCATAATTAGCAATTTTCATTACTGATATGAACTTTATGACTTATTTCCTGTAATCATTATTACTTCTCCAGTGATTGCTCAAATTTTTATAAAATTCTTATCACAGATAGTTCGAGCATAATTGTTTTACTAATCAATCCATCTTTAGCACAACCTTGATTTCAACTAATTTCATAGATAATAGGGTTGCAGAAAATTTATGACTTAAAAGTTCTATTTCTATGTTTCGCAGAACCTTATTTATTTTAACTGAATTCCCATCTGCCAATTCTACTGTAGAAATTTATCTAATGCTGGTTAATGGTAAGTTAAGAGTTTGGCAGAGTAAAGTATTTATAAAACTTTGGTTTGCACCAGAGTTAAATAATACTTTTATGTAAACGTTATAAGCTAAGAACATACCGGCTATCACATCTGGAATCATCTCGACTTCATGAGTAGTCAGCTGAAAGGCTCTCGCATTCCTTTTTGCTCCTTCTGCTGGTTTGGCTTGATTGTCAAATGGTTTATTCAGTTTTGGACAATTTGGCCTAAGATGTCCAGCTTCTCCACAGTTGTAACAGACTGAAGATTTCTTCCTCCTGCAGTCTTCTTCTTGATGCCCCGGAATTTTGCAAAAATTGCAATATCCTTTGCATCTTCCAAAATGCTTCTTTTTGCAAAAATTGCAAAATGGACTAGTAGAAGATTGCCCATTCCCTCCTTTCTTGCAATTGTTATAGTTACCTGAACGGAATTCTTGGGTAATCTTTTGGGCTACTTCCTTCCTTCTATTTTCTTCTCTTGTCCGTACTAGTTCGTCAGTCAGAGTATTGGCTAATTCTACTGCATCATCCATCGTGCGAGGTTTCGCAGCCTTGACGATATTACGGATTTCGGAAATCAATCCCCAAATATAACGAGAAATAAGTACCGGCTCTGGCGAAGCCAGGGTTGGTAGCACTCGAGCATATTCGAAGAATGTCGTAGTATACCCTCGACAATCTACATCCATCATCCGGTGAGTTAGAAACTTATTTGTCATTTGATCTTTTTCATATTCAGGACATAATTTTCTTTCTACAAGACTCTTAAATTCTTCCCATTTCATGGCATAAGCCCTATTTCTTCCTTTTGCTTGTAACACCGTATTCCACCATTCTAGCGCCACTTCTTTGAAAAGGTTTGACGCATACATGACCTGATCATCCTGAGCACATTTACTTATGGCAATTACTGCCTCGGTTTTCTCTAACCAACGCAGTGCCGCAGTCGCTCCTTCATTGCCTGCAAACTCAGTGGGTTTACAAGCAAGAAATTCTTTGTAAGTGCACCCAGGCGTTGCAGTTTTCCTTTTCTTATGGAGCGGAGCTTGCCGTGGTTCATTATCATGATTAACATGATTATTGCCTCCATTTATGCTATTACTGAAGTTATCTTCAGAAATGCGTTTGCTTGGAATAATTTGTTGAGGTTCAATTGGATTTTTAACAGCAGCAATGATTGCTGGAATAGCATTGGCTATCCCTTGAGCAACTATTCCTGGAATAGCGTTGGCTATCCCTTGAGCAACGATATTTTCTATATCTTGCCTAGTCACATATTGGTCCCCCGATTGTTGCTCAGATTGATTAACCTCATTAACTGGTTCATTATTAGCGTTTTCCATCTGATATCAAATTTATAGATAAATAATTAGTATAAAGGAAATAATCCAATGTCACAATTTAGTTGCACATAATCATATAAACGAATATACAAACAAAATTGTAACTTTTCTAATATTTCATTATATCATGCTTCTATATACACCCGTTTTATTATTTATTTTACACATACTGATTTTACTATTTATGATTACACAACCATGTTTTCATAATCCCCTATCCTTTGTCAGGTGATGTTCTAGTAACGGCGTTCCTTCTCATCGTATTTCCAGGAGATCTGTCCCAAAATCTCTTGGATCCTATTCCCAGCATCCATTTTGTCAAAATGATGGAGTTCAGTCATATTCTCGTTACTCATTGTTGAACTTGGTAAGGGTTCTGGCTTGTATTTAGGAAAAAGCTTATAGGGATGGTTTTGTAACAGTATTTCATTATTCAACCATTCGTCTATATTCCAGTGGATTGAAGGGTTTGGAATAGCTGGTTCTAAGTTCATAAAATTATTTTTATTAACAGACTCAATAGTATCATCGGTTGCCATTATAAAATCTAGTTCTTCTTGAGATGGTAATCCCTCCATTTGCCTAAAACTTTCCCCAATTTCCATTTTCTTAGGCTTAGGTTTCTCAAGAGGGAAAGCGTTGAATTCTATAGGTTCTTCTATGTCTGGAATATACCTATTGAAATCTCTGGAAACTTCGATTCTTACTGGATAGAGATTTAAATTCTGAAGGGCTTTCGACAGATCACTCATGCTGTTTAAAATACATACCATTACTAAGTTATAAACAAATTGTATAGAACAACTTTTTAAATAGTATTTCATAATGGGTAATTACCAAAATAACTAAAAATTAAAACACACTAGGTTTTTATTTGTAAATTTATTTATAAGGTTTCTAGACTGTAGATAATAAAAGTGCTAAACTTTGAATAAAGATTTATATTTACTATTACAGTAGCTAACATATAAAAATCTGCCCATATTATTCAAAATTAGTCAAATAATTAAAACATATAATCACAAAATAGTAATTAAATTAAAATTAAGTATTTTCTAAATACTTAATTGGCTTAAATCAGTGGCTCGATAAGTGGCTCTGATACCACCTTTTTCTGTCACGACCCCCGACCCAGTTTGACCCGTTTCAGGAGCCGCGGGACAGAAATTCCCGTGGTATTTATTTAATTGAGTTTAACAGCGGAAGTTTTCACCAGGATCTTTTAAAATGTAAATATTTCCCGATTATTTAATTTCACAACGCGGAATAAAACCCGGTAATTTACAATCATTTGATTTCACGGAGAAATCTTTTATTTTACAAAACATGTTTCTTTATTTTATACTGAGCCACTTCCTTGAGCTTGTAGTGCTATATGACACTTTTCCTGATTCCTAACAGGTCACCTGAAACATGTTTGAAAAAGGTTTTGTCAGCGGGAAATACTGAGTGAATCATTCTATTTTGCATAATGATGCATAGTTATTAATTACAGCATAAGAGCGATTACAATGGCTTCTATCTTATTTTTATCTGGCGTTCTGTCACAATGGTGACAAGTCACAATGGTGACGATGGTCATACCACTATTTAGATCAATGAACCTAAATAGTGATGATTATCCCTGTAGGTCAATGAACCTAACAGTGATTATCCCAAGTAGGTCAATGAACCTAACTGGGAGAAAATTAGTAATGTGCATAATACCCCACTAACCAGTGATTCAAGATATCCATGACTTAGTCCCTGTAATTATAACTTTTGAAAATAATTTGAGGTATTGTAAAATAGTTGATAAAAAGAGAATGACTCACAAACTGTGAGAAAAAGAGAATGACTCACAAACTGTGAGAAAAAGAGAATGACTCACATTGCAAATTTATACGGGCAGAGTTTAGCCTACTGATTTAGCCTTTTCAACCTAAAATTTAATAACAGGCACACGATTCTGGGTTAGTAATCAATCCAGCATTTACGATAACTCACGAGATCAAATTCTCACAACGAACGACAAAGTGCGATACTTCATCCATCGAATTAACGACGATCCATCGAATTAACGTCGAATGATAAAGTATAACCCTAATGTGGGCGGCACTTAAACATCCATTGGATATATTGATCGATCGGACAATGAATCGTAATAGCGATTGTGCTAATACCCTGATTGCGGCATCAATTAGGGACCTGTGTGTGTTAATTGAAGTATACAGAAGTTATCTCAGTGTATATTTCGAATTCTTTCGACGTTGAATGTCCAGAAATCAAGTGCCAATGTCCTCTATTTATAGCTGAATTTTGGTCAGCCCTGCGCATCGTAGGCCTAAAACCCATACGATGCGTATGCCATTTTAACAAGCCTGCGCATCGTAGGCTATAAACCTCTACGATGCGTAAGGGGTGAAAACAGGTTATAGGGTAGCCACGTGTGGGACTAGCTCAGATGACTTGACATAATCAAATTTCAAATTATTGACAACAAGTTATTGTAGATAATCATCAACTAGGGTTTACCCCCTCTGAGTTTTAGGGGCCCTGATCCTGATTCCAATTGTTCTGAAAATTTTAAGGTTTGCTCAGAATCACTTGGGTGTCTCAATTAGGGTTTCCTATTGGTCAAATTATTTTAATAATTATGACTTTTGATGAGAGTCGTTACATAGGAACCACCCCGTTCCATCAGATCTGGCCGCCCTTGACGGTTTTTCCATGTCTAACCCGAAATTGCACAGTACTTTGATTATATTCATAGATTTTTAGGTGAGATTGTTATAAAAACATGTGGGAATTACTCAGATCTGAGTCGTTCATGGTAAAATGAGGTCATACTTTGGAGTTCATATGAACTATTGATGACATCATCTTTGAACACCTCAAATCAGTAGATTTCACGGTTGAAAGTTGAGTTTTAAAAGATAGAAAGGTGTAGAATCGAGTGTAGATCATAGAAGTACAAAGTTTTGGTTGAAAACTTACAAGAATCGCTAGAAATCGAGAGATGAAGGGGTTGGAGCGTCTGGTCGAACAGTAGCAGTCTCATCAAGTGTTCTTGATGTGACTGGGGGGTTTTATAGGCAAGGAGGAGGAAAGGATGGTGAGTGGGGGCCGTCCGTTCGGCTAGGCCATCCGATCGGCTGGCCTAGCCGTTCGGCTGGCCCATCCGTCCGGATGACCGATCCGTTCGGATGTCCTTCGACGAGCTGCGTTTAGGTGTTCTGTTTCGATCGTTAAGCGTTGCGATAGTTTTGGTACACTGTTCCGTATAGATATGTATGTATTTATTATAATTAATCACAAAAAGGTCGTATGTACGTATTCACATTTCTAAGTGTTCGTTTCGAGTGTGCGTTGTGTTATGACGCGTCACGGCCATCGCGGAGGGTAGTGTAGGTCCTCTCTCGACGTCATCATGAGCGTTAGTATATGCGTTGTGCCACAATGACTGACGGGGTACTATCTGCTCGTATTGACATCGTCGTCACGACGGCTGGAGCTATAGCACTCACCCGAGAGTCTTTGTTAGCATTAGTTGTCTGCGTTTCGACACATCACGGCCATCGAGGAGGGTAGAATAGGTCCTCACTCCATGTCATCGTTAGTGTTTGCGATGTGATGTAGCGATAATGTATTGCGAAAATATGCGATTATACTTCGAATAGCGATGTATGCGATATAGTTACATTATGATCCGAATCTCTGGTGCTAGGCGTAACGAGTGTAGCGAGTAGTAACAATGCACAAAAGTGCGGGTTGTTACAGTCTCCCCTGATTTAGGAAATTTCATCCCGAAATTAATACAACAGGTAGACTTTTGAGAGTTGATACTGTATAAGTAGCGATACAGCGAGTTAATTGACCGAGAGTTGACAAGCGAGAGTGTTTCGAGTAAGAGAGATCGACCGCGACAGCGAGAAGCGACGTAATGACAAAAGGAGCATCCCACGAGTTGGTGTTTCAAAAGTACCTCGAGTCGCGAATAATTTGTTAGTTCGGTGCGATTGAAATTTTAAGGCACTTGAAAGGTTTCTCATAACGTAGGGTTAACTGAGTCGATTGTTAACCAACGTTGCAAGGAACATTCGTTTTTAGATATTTAAAAGAAATTTGGAAGGAAATCTTGAAAATTTTTCTTATAACGTAGGGTCAACTGAGTCGATGTTTTAAACATTTTAAGGAATTCGAAAATGAAAATTGGGGTTACGGAAACTCTCCTATGACATGGGTTCAAGCTGAGCTCGATGTCAAACCAACGTCTTAAGAAAGATTTCGTTTTGATAATGCAATTTTTTATTTATTTATTTTTTTTAGAAAGAACTGGACTTACGAACACTCTCCTATGACATGGGTTCAAGCTGAACTCGATGTCGAACCAATGTCTTAAGAAGGATTTCGTTTTGTTGTTGCAAAAGTTTTTAAAGAAAACTGGACTTTTGAGACTTCCCTTGGGCATGGAGTTAAGCTGATTCGATGTTACCTCCAGACTGTGAGGAAATTTCACTTGTCCAGTGGTTTTAATAAAAATTTATATATATAAAAAAATCAGTTTTTAACAGTTTGAAAAAAGTTACTTAACATCGAGCCCCACTTGGCACTTTCTCACGAAAGTTTGTTAATATGGTTAAAACACTTATTTATAGGAAGTATCAACGGCGTATCCACCATGTTTCTCCCATATTACTTCCGTTTCGTGAGGCGGTGTCATGTGTGCCGATATGACACAGATAGAATTGCGCTACCTCGGTCCAATTGATAGGAAGTCGGACCGAGTTGAAAATAGAATCGAATAGGTTAAACAGGCGAGTTGAATTGCGAACGTAGCTATAACAGCGTGCGCGAGTAGCCTGGTGACATGAAACATTGATGTGTCGTGTCTGGATAGGCGTCGAGCGATAAGCGAATAGCGCAATTTCGATTAGATTCCACATTAAACCCACATGGCGATAAGCGATAAGCTTGCGATCTAACCTGCAACATACGTTAAAATAATGTCAATACAAAAGTATTGGCGAGTATACAGGTTTGATATGTAATAGCATAATAGATTTAAAAGTGTTGCGAATCTCCTACATACATAAACGAGATACACGACATACATACTCACAAAACCGATACTACCAGCTAAGTCCTTGATGCTCGAATACGCGATGGCAAACTAGACCCCGTCGGGCGCAATAGTACTATACTAGTCATGGTGGGACGTCGCGAGTATAAGTCCTAGCACATATGTACCTAGCATCACGTATAACTATGTAAGTCATTCGCAAGTGATAAGTAGTTTAAGCATTTGATATACTTCGATTTGATAGCAACGTATGTTACACCCAAAAGTGAAAAAGCAAAAAGGGTTCAAGTATACTCACAGTGCGTATTCAGCAAGAACTCAACTTGGTTGGATTAATTTAGAGTGCGCCTGGTTTAGTATGAACACGGAGTGGTAGCGTAAGCGAGGTGCGGTGAAAAGTTGAATAATAGGGCTAGTGGTAATCTGATCGGATGGCTATCCGGTCGGATGAGCTGGTTCGGTTGGTCGGTTGGCATGTTATCCGATCGGTTGGCATGTTGTCCGATCAGTTGACGTGTCGATCGAACGGTTGACATGTTGTCCGATCGGTTGACGTGTCGACCGGTCGGTTGACATGCTGTCCGATCGGTTAACATGTTGACCGATCGGTTGGCGTGTTATCCGATCGGTTGACATGTTGTCCGATCGGCTGACATGTTGTCCGATCGGCTGACATGTTGTCCGATCGGCTGACATGTTGTCCGATCGGCTGACATCTTGTCCGATCGGCTGGTTTGAAGTTGGTTTGCCTTTCAATCGGACAGCAGTCCGATTGAACGGCAACTCGTTCAAATTTTCTGATTACGTCACACTCCATTGTTTCTGGGAAGGATACCGGTGAATTGACTGAGACGATGTGTCGTCGTGTTAAACTACTGAAATTCCATCGAGTTCGGCCCGTTCTATCGGCCGGGAACCACCCCGTTCCATCAAATCTGGCCGCCCTTGACAGTTTTTCCATGTCTAACCCGAAATCGCACAGTACTTTGATTATATTCTTAGATTTTTAGGTGAGATTGTTATAAAAACATGTGGGAATCACTCAGATCTGAGTCGTTCATGGTAAAATGAGGTCATACTTTGGAGTTTATATGAACTATTGATGATATCATCTTTGAACACCTCAAATTAGTAGATTTCACGGTTGAAAGTTGAGTTTTAAAAGATAGAAATGTGTAGAATCGAGTGTAGATCATATAAGTACAAAGTTTAGGTTGAAAACTTACAAGAATCGTGAGAAATCGAGAGATGAAGGGGTTGGAGCATCTGGTCGAACAGTAGCAGTCTCATCAAGTGTTCTTGATGTGACTGAGGGGTATTTATTGGTAAGGAGGAGGAAAGGATGGTGAGTGGGGGCCGTCCGTTCGGCTGGCCCATCCGATCAGCTGGCCCATCCGATCGGCTGGCCTAGCCGTTCTTCTGGCCTAGCCGTTCGGCTGGCCCATCCGTCCGGATGACCGATCCGTTCGGATGTCCTTCGGCGAGCTGCGTTTAGGTGTTCCGTTTCGATCATTAAGCGTTGCGATAGTTTTGGTACACTGTTCCGTATAGATATGTATGTATTTATTATAATTAATCACAAAAAGGTCGTATATACGTATTCACATTTCTAAGTGTTCGTTTCGAGTGTGAGTTGTGTTATGACGCGTCACGGCCATCGCGGAGGGTAGAGTAGGTCCTCTCTCAACGTCATCGTAAGCGTTAGTATATGCGTTGTGCCACAATGACTGACGGGGTACTACCTGCTCGTATTGACATCGTCGTCACGACGGCTGGAGCTATAGCACTCACCCGAGAGTCTTTGTTAGCATTAGTTGTCTGCGTTTCAACACATCACGACCATCGAGGAGGGTAGAATAGGTCCTCACTCCATGTCATCGTTAGTGTTTGCGATGTGATGTAGCGATAATGTATTGCGAAAATATGTGATTATCCTTCGAATAGCGATGTATGCGATATAGTTACATTATGATCCGAATCTCTGGTGCTAGGCGTAACGAGTGTAGCGAGTAGTAACAATGCACGAAAGTGCGGGTTGTTACACGTATTAACTTTGCTTAAAGTCGCCTCCTGCCCCTACCACGGTTTTACAGTTAGTTTAGTTTCTCTAATCATCACTTATAAATACAAATGATTTTTTTTTTCTAAACCACCTATAAAAATATTTTAAAAAAAAACCCTTAGGGTGGAGGGTATAGTCAATCATCCTAGGGTGTTTGAGTGAAATCCTACCCAATAATATTATGTCATGTCAACTCCCCATTCCACTCCCCATTTTGCACTCAATCAGGGGGTATAGTCAATCATCCTAGGGTGTTTGAATTATGCGTGATTAAATTTGTTAACTTTCATTAACAAAATCAGGATGCAGGACTTTGTTCAGAACAAAATGGTGTTTCTTTAGAGGAAATGGTTACTCCATAATAATTTAGAGGATGTTGTTTTGATGCATGTAGGTTATATTCATTGCAATGAGGACTAAAAGAACCTGAGCTATGTGTGTTTCAGAATAACCACTTCAAGACAATCTTAAAGGTTAGTTAACTTTCTCTCCTTATGGGCATGTGGCATGTGATTTTGGAGCTTTTTGATGATGTAGCAACCTATGGTTGAGGTGTTTTGTGAGTTTAAAAGGGAATCCATTCTAAATAGCCTAACACAAAGTTGGACACGGGATCCGTATTTGTTAGGTTTGGACTTTGGGTATTTATTGCACCGACTCACATTAATTCGGATACTATATATTGTTTTTAACAAACCCTAATGCTTCATAGCCACAGATTTTGCTCATCGGTCTGTTCTTCTCCCACCGATTCAAACCCTAATTCCGATTTAAGATCAGGTTAGTAATCATATCTATTTATGGATTTTGGCGTTTGATTAACTTTCTCTCATTTTCTCCCTGTAAACCCTAACTGAAAACTTCATCGTCGTTTTTTTCGGGTCATACAATCGTATCTATTTATGGATTTTGGTGTTTGATTTCTACAGGTTTTGTTGTGAGTATCGTGATTTTTGAGTTTAGGGTTTTTTAGTTTCGAAATTGATTGATGCTTAATAATTATGTGATTAAGATATCTGGTCACATGGGGTTCGGCTTTGTTACCTTTGCTGAGGACGGTGTTGCAGATCGTGTTTCAAGAAGGTCACACGAGATTTGTGGACAACAGGTACTTAATAGAATATATTGGTTCTGAATTTGTAATATTGTGTACACCTATTTAATTAGTCCATTTGTTTTTTTTTTTTTTTTTTGTGATAAATTCTTGATGTATTACAGGTAGCAAAGGATACATCAACACTTATTGATGATTATTGATGATGGTTGTTCAAGTGGAGGCAGCCACTATATGGACAACCCACCTAAACCAGCGAATGGTTGCTTATGACCGAATGTATGTAAGCTTGGATTTTGATGATGTAAGTATGGAGGGTTGATTTTGGATATACTATTTATGAAGATAATTAATATTGATACCATTTCGGGTAAGGATCCGATTTGGATATTCGAAATTCTAATTTGTTATTCGAATCGGATCGGATTTTGGGTTTTCGAGTTTGATTTGAATAAAGAACACCCTTGATGTAATTATGAATTTACTTTAATAATTTTAATGTTTTTCTTTGAATTTAAGTTTTGATATCATGAAATTAGCAGGTGGCATCTATAAATCAGAGCGTTATGGCAGGCTGTTGGGTTTAGCTTTGCGTCAAAGAAGAAAATGTGAGATTACTGATTTGTATATGTTTTTATATTTCATCTAACGAGGCCTAATGCATTATTTTGTTCATCTCAGATCTGAAAGATTTGTTTGGTGAAGAAAAGATAGGATATTTTGAATGTTCCAAGCAAATAACAGTAAGGATCTAGCCGTTATGTTGTCACACCCCCAAAAATCCACCATGCGGAGTTCCACCGCTTGGAGGCGTGACGTGACCAGGATCGAGCCACCAATCATACTGAACAACGTACTTAAGTAAATGAAGACAACCACAATACGATTGGTGACCAAAAGCTAGTTAACCAAGTTTTTAATTTGGACAGCGGAAGCATAAACGTAAAGTTCAAAACATAAGTTCGCAGTTCATAAGTTTAAAGTCCAACACATAGGTTTATTAAGTTCATAAGGATTTAAATAATAAGTACGGAACATAACAGTCCGTACACCACAACGACTCCTTCCTCGTGCAAGCTCCATCTAGCGACCTGTAAGGCATGTAACAACGAGTCAACAACAAAGTTGAGTGAGTTCACGTTTGGTTGTTTAGTTATAGCATTCGTTTCGTAAATCATATGTTCGTTTTGTAAACCATGTATCGTATAAGTTTGCATCGCGGTCTTTCTGACATGTTTGCGAAGATTAGTGGGGGTTTCCCATTAGACCACGCGTATCGACTGCTACGAAAATGTAAGAGGTGCCCTAAGTCAATGTCTATCAGCATTGACCCTTTGCCCATAGTCCATTAGTACACGCCCGTCCGACTGGCACGGTGTGAGGTTTGTTATACCTAATAGCGCTATTAACTAATGACCCGCTCGCCATAGGCCTCGGCGATTAAGTCGATAATTGAGGGACTTAAAGTGATAGAGTTGATGGTCTTATGATCGTGTACGTAGGTTTTACGTACGTGCCCTTCAATCCGAGGACAGTAGTAAGTATGAGTGTACGTAGGTTTTACGTACGTGCCCTTCAATCCGAGGACAGTAAAAAGTAGTTTAATAGTAATAATAGTACAAGTAGTTATTCAATCCCATTCCCAACCCCTGGGAATCCCATGCCTTAGAAAGAGTGTGAACTCACCTCGGTTTGCTCGGTTAGGTTCTCAAATATAGTTAACAGTCAAGGTCGGTCAATCACGTCCTAATAAGGTACGGATAACAATCAGTTTCGCATGCATAACACGTATCCTACGTATGGTTTATTTGCACATTACTTCGTCCACATAACAGGTACACACTTTAACGATTTATGCCCATATAAACTTCCCATCCATTCCCCACTCATAAACAAACATACGATATTGCACGTAACACATATAACATGTTAGATAATTCACCGATAGCATACTCGACATTTAGACACGCAAATTACAGCTTATGTCATTTCAGCATAAATATTCAAAACCGGGCTGTTTTCGGACATTTTAATAAAATAGTTACAGGTCACAATAAATTCCCAGAAAAATATATGACATGTGAAAAAGTCTCGTTATGTTCCTGTAAAATTTTCAAGGTCTAAATGTTTACAGATTTTTCATAAAAATTCCAGCAATGAACAGTGGTCTGATTTGTTACCATTTTACCCCTGCCCATTGTTTATTTTATTCCAGAATCACCGAGTCTCCGAATGAGGTGATTCCAGTTGGAGGATTTCAGTTTACTCGCATATTTTCTCCAGTTTAAATTTCGTAAATTAAGTCCCAATAACCACTTAGATATAACAGAAAACGTGACCTGCATTTTCAGCTGAAACTAGACAGCCCAGCGCGCTGTTACGAGAAATTCCATTTAAAATAGTAAACGATGTCGAAAAATTATGATTCCAGGGCCGTTGGAACGGTATTTCGAAAAGGTACGTTTTAGACTTCAGAAAATACATTTTTCACTGAGTTAAACTCCGGTTACAGCCAACTGAAGTTGGCTGTAAAAATCAAACAGCTTCTGTTTCAGCTTTCTATCAAACTTTAGTGAGTTATTTTGGTTCCGATAATCATAATAAGCGACAATCCACATATGCACAGCAGAATAACAATATAAATTTCGAGTAAACAATGATCAAGTGCCATGCATGTCTTATACAACATCTATCCAACAGGTTTACATAAATTTGAAGTTTCAAGAACATGATTTTTGTTTATGATTAAAGGTGTTATAGTGAGAATCAATAAACAACAACTTGTAACCATTAAAATGTGAAGTGAACAAGGGTAAATCAGAATCTTACAACTAGCTTTCAAGCTAGGGAAGAACACTTTGAAGATGATGGTGAAAATGATGATGAGGAAGCAAGAAACAAGGCCCTTTGAAGCTCCACAAGTTGCAAGCTTCCTAGAATCACCTTCTAAGCTTGAATGAAGCTTCAAAATGGAGGAGGATGAGGGTGATATGGTGGTGGTGATGGCAGCCCAGGTCTGGCCGATTTTGAGAGAGAGAGAAGTGAGAGGTTGAGTGAAATGGTGGAGGTGATATTATGTGAAGATCTAGGAAGATATAAAGAAGATCTCTAAATATCTTGTGCACAAAATCAAGTAAGGATCCCATCAAATCTTAGGTGAAATCTAGTAAGATATGTTGAAGATTTGGGTGGGTCCTATGGGACCGAATTTGGTTGGGGGGGTCTTAATGTAACATTTTGTGGTTAGATGGTAAAAGATAGTTACATCACAAGTATGAACTTCATATGCTAGTTAGTTATTATTTTAGCGGGTGTTATGGCATACGGGGATCACGACTAGCCAAGAATAATAAAGTAACGTGTTTGACAAATATTTGGTGTCCCGGGTAATGTCCGGTTGTTCGGTCGGATACTGTTCCGTTAAAGTGTTTAATTGTACCGTAAAGTGTCTTATTTATATATTTTTGTAACGAAATAAATTCCTAACACATAGGAAAATATACCGGACCATTTAGTGACTTTTCTGTATACTACCAGTATGTTAACATGCTCATGTAAGTATAGTTCAGTAATCAGAGAGCAGTTAAATATTTCAACACAGTCACCAAGCACTTAAATTATTATTAAATAAGTTGTACGGAATACATGTAAATTGAGGGTTGTCACATATGTTGCCAATTGTTGATCCATTATACTCTTTTACACTGTTCTCAAATTACCATGGTGTTGTAGGTGGAGGCGGATACGGATGCTTACGTGGAAAATGAAGCCACAGTGACTAAAATGAACTTGTTTTTTGAAGAAGCTTTCCATTCCTCATGTAAAGGAATGATGGTAAAATCTCTTGATGTTGAAGCTGGTTATCTCCCATCAAAGCGTTTGGATTCTTGGTTAAAGGTTTGTTTCATGAGTCGGTACCTGTTAAATTATTTTTAATGCTCAATTGGTATAATATCATTTGTAGGTGAAGCGAGATTATGTAGAAGGTTTAAATGATTCCTTGGACTTGGTTCCTATTGGTGCTTGGTCCTATTGCGAATGGGGAACAGTAATCATCTTGATCCTTCTCTTTGATATTTATGGATTTTTAGTTTTAATTCACTGAGCTGTAAAAATGATGACGGTTAAACTTTTCACATGCTCTTTTATGGCAGGCTGTTGGGTTTACCTTTGCGTCAAAGAATAAAACGTGAGATTACTGATTTGTATATGCACTTATAGTTCATCTAACGAGGCCTAATGCATTATTTTGTTCATCTTTCATTCAGTTAGGGTTTTTTCAGTTAGGGTAATGTGATGATTGTGGTTCAAGGTAACGACGATAGGGTGATTCTTCATCTTTCATTCATCATTTTCGATTTCTTCATCTCAATTGGCTAATTTATTTTCATCGATTGTGATATGTCCTTCACCAAGGCTATTAATTTGAAGATAATGGATTCCAGCAACCAAAACTTCAACCAATCAAGTACCGAATTGTGGAATCACTGTCACAAATGTTGGGTCACTACAATCAGGTTCTTCTATAGTTTTTTTTTTATAATTAAATGTGAATGTGTTTATTTCTTTGTCGAACACACAAAAATATATGCTAAATACCTGTTGTTTGCAATAATATATAGTGTTGACAATATATTCCTTTGGACTAAATACCTATGGTTTTGATTCTCTCTCAATCGTCGATGCCAAGATCTTCCGTTTTCTTTTTCAACTGGTTACCATCGATCAACTATCTATTTCTTTACTTTTAATTATTGATCTTTGTTCGATTATAACTTAAGTTCAGACAAAAAGAATTCAAGATTATGTGTGATTTGAGTTTATTTGGTATGACAAATATGTCCTGTATGTTTTATATACAAAAATTTATTAAAATCTACTACATGTTTTGAATATCAGGGGGTTATAAATTAGGGGTCTCGAACCCAAATTGGGGATTTTGATTTAATCAAGTAATTTAATTGCAAATAAAGATTTATTGACATCGTGAAAGAACACTAGAACCATGTTTATATACATATTGGAATTTCAGTGTCCTTTGAATGAGAAAATCACCATTTTTAAGGAATGTATCATGTGCAGGTTGGCAAAATTTTTACCATTTTGATGTTTTAATATCATTACATAACACTTGAGGTGAATTGTGTTTTTTAGGCGATTGAAGCTGAATATGGAGTAGGGTTTGAGATTTTTAGTCCAGATGGGCCCTTGAAAGTTGATGTTGTAAGTATTGTACTCTGTATTACTGTCTCTTGGTGGATATATTCAGAGTGTGTGTGAGTTAGGTGTTCCTTGGTTTTTAAAATGCGTGCGTCAGTAGTGCATAATGAGCGCAACAAATGATGTCGTGATGAGACGCATCGCTGTAGTTGATGGGCGTGTCACATGACGTGGCACCTTATGCAATTTACCAATATTTAAACAAATTAGAAAATTACAATGGGTCTGAGTTTTTTCAATTCTGATTGAATAAATCTAACCATTCATCGAGCAATGGGTTTGAGTATTTGAACACATTAGACCTTTGATTGAGCAAATCTAACAAGAGATTATGAGAATATATATATATATTCTTTTAATAGTTAACAAGTTTAAATATTATATATCAAGTGTTTAGTATTTTTTTAATAATGAATACCTAGCATACGTGATGCTCACGCTTCACATCAAAGCGCATCGGAGCGCCACAAGCTTTTTAAACCAATGTAGTTGCTACACTTTTAAGTTTTGATTCAAACCTGTTTCTTGTGAATTGAAAATTTGATCCTTAAGCATATTATTTGGTGATTTGATTTAAAGATTTCAATTTCTATCTCTTTGTTTCGGAAAAACATGAGTAAACTATGACATTTTCTTTGTAATTTTGTGTTAATTTTATTCATAGAAGCTAAACATGTAAGATTGTGGTTGGTTTTCTTGCAGGATTTTTTAAATGATAGATTACAAGAGGGTTTTCTAAAAAGGATTCGATACGCGATGAAACCTGATGAAGCTTATGGACTTATTTTTTCATGGGACAATGTGATGGTAAGTTCTTGAATATTTGTAGGTCATAATGCAAGCCAATTAAATGGTTTACTTATCGATAAGCTAAACACACTATTTTATTTGATTTTTAAGATGAATTTGTGTATGGCGGTCAGCCGGGTACTCAAGCTTTGAAATTGAGTGCTTGGAAAGAACTTGCACGCGAAGAAGGAAAGGAGATTCCTGAGGATGATGATGTATAACGGCTTTTGCTCCATGGTGCTTCTGATCATGTTTTGCATAAGGTTGTAAAATTCTTGATATTCAAACTTACGTTTTCATGTTAATCACATTTAAGAAGAAGCTTTGTAGTTTGTATTTTCCCTATGTTACCTACTTGATTTATGTGATTTTCTTGATTTTAATTTTATCATTTGCTATTAGGTGTTGTCGTGGGAGAATGAAGGATGTGAATTGGAAAGATTAACTTTGAAACTCTCACAGTTATATAGCAACAATGTTCTAATTTGTTTTTTTTTTCTTTTTTCTAATATACTTAAATAGTTAAGTTATTTAATTTTTGTGTTTGGTGTCATTACTTCGGATGATAACTTGATTATTTAATTGAAAGAAGTGGACTATTACATCATTATCGTTACAAGGGTTTATTATCTAATAATGTGATTGGTTGCCATTTGTGCTACAAATAAGTACAAATTGTTATGAAATGTATGTAGTTTGTCCTATGCATCCCTAAATCACCATATTATAACTTCATGATCTCACTTTCATGTGTGATTAGATCATGAATCTCTATGAAACTAACATGAATCATCAATTTCTAGGGCAAAACTTATAACACAGTTATGATTCAACACTTTAAGAATTGTAGTGATAGCAAGATCTTAAATATTTATTGCAGGTTATGTGGTTGCTGAAGCAAGACGCGTAAGAGAGACGCCTTTCATGCTGTTGTGGTTATAACCTATCCTTTATATATACAAAAAAAAAAAAAAAAAAAAAAAAAAAAAACATTACATATACTCATCTTGTTTTTTTAAATTTTTATGGCTTTTTACAACTAGAAAAACTTTAAGAAACCGAATTAAAAATTTGTTGTGGAGATAAGGGAAAGAAGATACTTTAGAGGTTAAAAATGTTATTTATATACTTTTATTTATTGTAAATTAAATTTTCATACCCGGAAAGTTTCCGGGTTATAACCTAGTCAAGTTATATATTTAATGAAATATTAAAAAGAGTTAAATGCCATTTTAGTCCCTGTGGTTTGGGTCAATTTGCCAGTTCAGTCCAAAGGTTTCATTTTTAACCTGTGGGTCCAAAAAGGTTTCACAGTTGCCATTTTAGTCCACTGGGTTAACTTCATCCATTTTTTCTGTTAACGAGAAGGCCAATTCGGTCATTTTATATGGCTGAATTGCCCTTTTAGTTAACAGAATTACATACAAAATGACCAAATTGGCCTTCACGTTAACAGAAAAAATGGATGAAGTTAACCCAGTGGACTAAAATGGCAACTGTGAAACCTTTTTGGACCCACAGGTTAAAAATGAAACCTTTGGACTAAACTGGCAAAATGACCCAAACCACAGGGACTAAAATGGCATTTAACTCTATTAAAAATAAATAACTTTCACAAATGTGAAACTCGCTTCCCCGTAGGGATGAGCGTGTTACCGAACCAGTACCAAACCAATACGGGTACCGAAAAACGGAGAAAATAAGTACAAATACTAGTACCGAATATATATCGGTTCGTTACCGGTAAATAGACCAAAATACCGATGTTGATACTGAAAAATGGAAAAAATTGATACCGGTGCCCGATAACAAATGCGTATTAACTTTGCTTAAAGTCGCCTCCTACCCCTACCACGGTTTTACAGTTAGTTTAGTTTCTCTAATCATCACTTATAAATACAAATGATTTTTTTCTAAACCACCTATAAAAATATTTAAAAAAAAAACCCTTAGGGTGGAGGGTATAGTTAATCATCCTAGGGTGTTTGAGTGAAATCCTACCAAATAATATTATGTCATGTCAACTCCCCATTCCACTCCTCATTTTGCACTCAATCAGGGGGTATAGTCAATCATCCTAGGGTGTTTGAGTAGGTTAAAAAATAAAAAAATTGTGATTGGTTAAAAAGGGTTGGGACCCACCATTTTCTCAATCACTCTCTCTCACCCATTTTCGGTAAACACTCACCGAATTCCCCACCCTCTCTCCAACTCACCAAACACCCACAATCACACGGTATAGTCACCGATCGGTGACTTATACTCCCCGCATCACTCCCCGATGATTATACCCTGCACCCTTATGTGATTTGTGACAACTTGTGTTGTCTACAATGACACTTGTATTTTTTTGTGATTAGTGGGAGATGTGGTTTAATGAGATGGCAAGATGGAGAAGACGTGGCACTACAAGCTCAACTGATAATACAAACAATAAACATAACTGCTGGCAGATTGGTATCAGATGAACTTTTGGCTCATCCTCAATATCAACGGCTTTCAACCGTCACTAATAACCTTTGTATATAGAACTATTTAAGTTCCACAAGTCCAAGGTATAATAATAGTGTTAAAATACGACTAAAATACATAAGTTCATATATTATGGCCGGATTGAATTTTATTAATATTCTTTCGTTTTTTTATTAAAAATACATATATTCTTTCGTTTTTTTTATTAAAAATACATGTTTTTATGTCGTTAGGAGAATGGCACCACACGTTGTGACAATGGGACTACGAACACGGCACTCCAAAATGCAAGAACTAGTGCAACTTGTGCTGAACATAATCAATAATTTCAGTTATTGTAATAAAATTTCGTTCAGTTCGGTTAATTTGGTGTTCGGTTATTGATTTTTTTTTTTAAAGAAATATAATCTATACATATTCGACAAAATGCACTTTACATCAATATCGCAGGTAAGCGAGCAACAAGCTGCGCCGCTACCCCTTTCTGGATAGCAAACCCTAGCCTATTAAAAACAAACCCCTGCCCCCTGTTGATGAGCCACTGCTGTGGACAACCTGTTGGACCCTAGTCAGCAAACGGATAGCTTCTGGCGCCAGGGATCCAAAGGTGTCGAAGGCGAAGGGGACAAATGCATGTTGGTTATCAGCACATGCTTTAGCGTGTTTGTCCACCTTTTTAGATTCTGCTTTCTTTACCGCTTGTCCTGCTACAAACCCATTTTCCCTTAACCCAGCTAAGGGAGAGACTCCTGTGAGATCTACACAAGCATGTTTCCCTCCCGCCCAGCCAAAGACGAGCAGGTCCGCTGGTCTCAATGTAGATCTCCCTTCCATGGGGTCTGTAAGGAAATTCACAGGGGCCTCCTTCTTGGCAGAAATCCCCGCTCTCCTCAAGATATCCCCCAAAACATCCCTCACCCAGTCATGCCGGTATTTGAAACCAGGGAGCTCCTTGCAATGAACATCATGCTCCCCGTATTTATCCATGCAGGCTTTACGGCAGATTGGGCAGGTTTCGTCTTCTGGATACATAGGGATCATCAGCCGGTATTTGAGGATAGCCCTGTACTCAACAGCCGACATGCATTGCCCCAGCCCCTCGATCGGGATAACAGTCAAAAAGTCTTGCGCATGGGGGCCTTTCAAGCACTCAATCACCGCCTTCTGGCGGGGAGACAGATCAAGTGTTTCTCCCAGATTCCGAGCGATTTTCTCAAATTGACGATTTGATCCTCAATTGTGCTTTTTTTTGTTGTAGCAAAAGTAAATAAGTAATACATATCTTTACCCAAAAAAAAAATAAGTAATACATATGTGGAGTAATCATTTTTAGTTTTTAACGAAATTTCTATTAGCTTACATGAGTTACATCCCTCCAGTTTAGTTGGTTTTTTTTTATTTTTTTAATTGATTTACACTACAATTTCTGAATTTTAATAAACTTATTATTTTGAGTTTTTTAAGAAATTTCTAATACATGATTTTATTAAGGGTTTCGTTTTTTACGGTAACGCCCCATGCGAGTTATTTTTATCTATATTTCAACGTGAATTTTCATAACATTGTTTTTAGACCGAGCAACTGTTTTTAAGGTTTTTAAAACCGTTCGTTTTTCCAAATCGCCCGACGCTCATCTCCAAATACACCATTGCGATGTGATTTTTTATCTACGTTTAAATTGATCTGCTGTAATGGGCCTTCGTGTTTATCTTTACATACGTCTTGGTGTAAATTTTGTTCGAATAACTTGGCTTTCGTATACAATGAAGTAACTTTTTTGTGATTTTCAAATATATCGTCGCCATGTGGTTTTTTATCGTCACGTTGACGATTTGCTTAGTTTTATCTACTTTTCGAACCTGTCATGAAGCATGAATGATAACCCACTAATTTAATAACAAATATAATATTATAATTAATCCATCTATAACTCCAGAATGATGTAAGCATTATACAACTCCACAATACAAATAATAGTAAGTGTATGCTTTTCATTAAAAATCTCAATTTCTCATATAGCCAGCTATATGATAATCCAAAGTTTAATCTTTCGAATAACACGAATATATGCAAAAGTGAACATAGTCGTGTGACACATTATTACAAAACTTCATTTTTGCTAACCGAGAGTAGAGTTGCACAAACCATTTTTTTTCAAACTGGTTCGGGTTTGTAACTTGTTTCGGTTTGGTTGGTCAAAATCGGTTTTTGTTTGGAACCGTTTGTTTTATTTTTTGGGGGTGGGGGGTCGGGATCAATTTAGTTCTGGTTTGAGCGGTCCAAAAGGCTTCAAAGTATAGGTTCCCTACTTGATTAAAAGTCGTTGGTTTGGGTCAGTTCCAAACCAGTTGCAGGCAAACCGGTTTCACTATCGGTCTTTGTTACATGTTACAAACCGGTTGCAGTTCTCGAATCGGTATTTTTGCGCACCACTAGGTGTCAATGGTCCTCGTGTAGATATAAAGTTGTGAAAACGATTCTAAAAATAAACATTGTACAAATGATGGAAACACATGTTATATTCTTCAATTGATCATTTTATCCTTGTACAATGTTATTATAGTGCCCGTTCGTATGTTATCATTTGTATTTTACTCATCAATTGATCGTTTTATCCTTGTACAATGTTATTATAGTGCCCGTTCGTTGTTATCATTTGTAATTTACTCATCAATTGATCGTTTTATCCTTGTACAATGTTATTATATTGCCTGTCCATATGCTATCATTTGTAATTTACTCATCAAGTGATCGTTTATCCTTGTACAATGTTATTATATTGCTTGTTCGTATGTTATCATTTGTAATTTACTCTAGAGTACATGATGAAGTGACAATGATGACCAGAAGGTAGACGGCAAAAAAAAGGAGGAAAATGTCTTCTTATTAACAACCAAATGAGATATACTATGAATCGTCCTACACAAAATGAATGTTCGATAAAACAAATACTTAAAAGCTGAGATTAAAAGGCTTCCAAATGAAAATTTTGAACTTAAACAATTTAAATAGTCTTTGAAAAAAAAGAAAATTGTTGAGTTAATGAAATCTAATGAAAAACTTCAAGCTTATTCCTCTTATGACTTGTCTTTAACTACCATGTACAACTAATATTTGTCTCACAAGAAGTTTTCTATTTCAAACATTGACAATTTAATAATTTTAGGCATATTTTGTAGTTTCCACAAAAATACATCAACAATGTGTGGTTTTTGGTTTACAAATCACTCTTTGATCCAAAATGTTTTGTCCAAACTAGTATCTCTAAAATTACACTAATTATTTTCTACCTTTTTATGGATACTTGCTAAATTTGGTCCAAAGGATTGATTCCTAACTTTATAATACAAATTTATAATATTAAGGGTATGAATGAACCAAACCATTTGTCCATTTGTGAACTTACTAGAGATCACTTCAGTAATGTTTTGTCAAAACTAGTAACTCTGTTCCCGAATCTCATTTAACAGGAGATGGGAAAGAAAAGAGATGAAAATATAAAAAAAACATGTTCTCGAGTTTTTTTAAGGATAGGAGGGGAGGGGAGGGAAAAGTAGGGAAAATGGAAGAAAATTTGTCCATATATTCATCCTCTTAAATTGAAGAGATTAGGAGAGAATATTATTAATTACTAAATTGCCCTCATATCTAATTAAAATGTTTTATGTTTAAAGGGTATAATGGTAAAATTGTTCCTTTCTTTTCTCCTAACTCGGGAACACATAAAATGCTTGATTTCTTATCTTTTCTTTTACTTTTCATCAAACTCGGGAACATGAAAAAAATCACATCTTTTCTTTCATTTTCTCTCTTAATTTATTTTATCTTTTCTCCCCCCCCCCCCCCCCCCTCGTTAAATGAGACTCGGGAACACAATGTAAAGTTACACTAATGCATGCTAAGACTATGAAAAAGATTAGGTATATCGTAACACGATTTTCTTAAAGACGACGGAAACGTGATAACAAAAATGTCTTTAACACTACTTTGTTGTTTTGTCTAAACTCTAAACTCCTAAGCCATCACGAGACGAATATAGTGATCAGTCATCATCATCCTCTCGTGAAAACCAGGGTTTTGCAACTCACTCTTCACCACCACTAGTACCACTACCCTTCCTCACTCAATGGCCAAACGCACCTGCTGCTCCGATCCGTCAACCGCCGTATCTCCGCCACCGGAATCTCAAACCGATCGTTTCAACAACGACTTTTTACTCGATTCCTTCTTACACGTCTCCGATTTCGACTCAATCAACACCTCTTTCGACACGCTGATTGAATCTAGGTCTTCTGATTCCGATAAACACGATTTGATTCAACGCGCTCTTCACATCGGTTCGATTCTTCTGGAAGCCGGAAAACGGTCCGATCGGAAACGTTCTCTGTTTCATAACGCTGTTGTTTGGCCTCTTCCTCCTGACCTAACGATTAAGGTATTTTGAAGTTTGTATGTGTTGTGATTTGATTGATTGAGTGTTTTGGTTTCGGATTTGATCGGTAATGATGTAGTGTGAATGTTGATTTGTAGGTTTTTTCAATTCTGTATCATGTGATTTGGTTGATTGTTGTGTTTTTATCGAATTCGATAGGTTAATAGTGTAGTATAAATGTTGTTTTGTAGGTTTTTTGTGGAAATTGATAGGCAGTAGTGTAGTTTGAATGTTGAATTGTAGGTTTTTTTAGGAAATGATCGGTAATAGTGAATGTTGATTTGTAGACTTTTCGAAGTCTGTATCAGTTGTGATTTGATTGACTGATTGTTTTGTTTTTGAATTTGATCAGTGATGATGTGTAGTATGAATGTTGATCTGTAGGTTTTTGCTTTGCTTGATACGCAAAGTGTGTGCTATGCTGCGGCTACGTGTTCATTTTTTCAAAAGTGTGCTGCGGATCCTTCGTGTTTTGCTAGTATTGACTTGATCACGTCAGTTCCTAAGGTCAATAATGGTGTAGTGTCTTCCTTGATTCGACGAGCTGGAAATGCACTTCAGTAAGCTCTCTTATTTGTGTGTTTGTAGGAGCGTATAGTATTTCTAAATCGTCAATATTTGCTTGTTAGAAGGTTACATGATGCGCAAGTCCCCCAAAAACACCCTCCAACGATGAAGCCAATAATCTATAACAAGATCAACATATCACATGTAACAATACCATTATGGCAGTATCATTCTAAATTAATATAGATAAAAGGAATCGGAATGCTTTAAAATAATACCAGTAAAACTTATATAACTGTGCACTAGAATATGAATAGGGGTGCAAACGAGCGGAGCCCGAGCTCGACCAGGCCCAAGCTCGAGCCCGGTTCTTTGATAATATCTCAAGCTCGAGCTGGCTCGGGCTCGGCTCGTATATTATCTATTAATTAGTATATTAAATAAAATAAAATAAGTAATAGACTCGTTTAGGCTCACGAGCTCGATAAGTGAAGCTTGGGCTTGTTCACTAAACAAACTTATTTTTAGGTTCTGGCTCGGCCTGTAAACAAGTTTATACAAGCTCGCCTTGGCTCGTTTACTACACAACTTTAAAATAAGGGTTAAATGTTATTAAATATTATTAAAAACTAATATTACACTAACGAGCTTCACATGTCAGGCTCGAGCTTAGGCTCGATAAATAAACGAGCTTTATTTTAGGCTCAAGCTCGGGTCGGCTCGGGCGCAATAAGGCTCGGCTTGTTTCGAGCTTTTTCACGAGCTGATCCCGAGCAGCTCACAAGCCGCTCGACTCGTTTGCACCCTAAGTATGAACATACTTACCCCTATTTACTTGTTCTGTTACTTGTGAAGGTCTATTAAACTTGGTGTGCTCCCACCCTCGACATCTCCTCTTTTCTGTTCATCTGAGCCGTTGGTTTATAGTATTAGAAACTCAACCGATGCGTCAGGAGTTTCATGGAATGACAAGCGATCTAGGCAAGGAAAAGAGTCATCTATTCTAACAAGGTCCTGCTTAAGTTATTTGAGTGAGAATGGTGGTGCACCTGGGTAGGTTTCCATCTTTATAAAATGATTTGTATTAACCCGTTCATGTGTTCTTTTTGTTTTGACCTTTTCGATTATGACTGGCAGGGCTCGTTTGAGAAGATTGCACTTGTTTAATATTGAAAGGATGGATAATGCTGCACTCTCGGCATCATTGTCAGCTTGCCCTTCTCTTCTTGATCTAGAAATCGTGGGCCTGTAAGTCAATTGTCTTTGGCGAGCATGATGTGTTTGCTTATCTCTTCTGTATCCTATAATGCATGCGTTGCTATTTCCCATTGTCTAAGTCTCTAAGATTATATATGTTAATAGGCATGTTGAGTTGAGGCAAACATTGGAATCTGTGAGCAAGCATTGTCCCTTAATAGAGCGTTTGGCCTTTGAATCATCAAAAACAGGTATAATTTTGGAGTTTTTTTTTCCCATAATGGTGTTTGTAGATAAAATATTTACCAAAATGGTGTTATTGAAAAAGTATTTAGGGTATACGAAGTGGTGCGGCAAAGGGGATTGGCAAAGGGTTTTGCAGCGCGGCAACACCGTCGCCGACCCCTTTGCCGCTGCGGTTTCATTGTCGTTCGGTGACCACACACCGCTCAGGAATCATGAGAGAGAGAGGGTAGTGTGAGAGAGAGAGGGTAGTGTGGGGTGGGGTCTTGGTTTAAAAAAGCGCGCCTTAAGCGCGCTTAAGCGCAAAGCACTTCTAGGCGCAAACCCCATCGCCTTGTGTGACATAAGGCGCACGATGTACAAGAAGCGCAGCTGAGGCGCGCTTTTTAGGGTGAAAATCGACCTAAGGCGCAGCTGAGGCGCACGCTTTTTGTACATGGGGTGTTTCTATGCTTCAGAGTGTTGTACAACAGGCTTTTTATGCTGTACATTTATGTTTTTTTCATTTTAAAACATATATAAAGCTTAACTATAGCTAAATCATAGGTATTGGATGCTAAACACTTATGGGATATATAAAATAAATTATATAATCACTTTGCGCTTTGCGTACGAAAAGCTCACCACTTTTTGTGCTTCGCTTTTTAAAAATCGGTTTTAGACCTCATCGCTTTTGTGCGCTTCCCGCTTTTTTAAACCAAGGGTGGGGTCCATTCCAATCTCAACCAATCACACCTTTTTCCTTTTTTTTTTAAATAGTTTACCACTTCACCGAGTGTCTAACCATTGCCAACACTTTTGAGTATAGTTTACCACTTTGACATGGCACACTCTCATTGGTTGATTTTTTAGTTTGCCACTCTTAAGTGTTTAACCACTCCTTACACCCTTACTAAAATAGTGTTTTTAAAGATTTTTTTGTTTCTCACTCCTAACCTCATTGGATAAATCCAATTCGTTAAAGAAGTGCTAATTTATTCATGTTATTTGTGTGAATCTTTAAAAAAAACTATTTTTTTTTATAAAACCCACTTTGAAAGTAAAAAAACTAATTTAAGTATCTGAAAAACGGTATTTGATTGAAAAACACAAAGATACGTGTCATTCTATTAACTTTTATTATACCCTCATATTTATGTTATATAACAAAAAAAAGTGTGGATTTAACTGCAAAAAATAAAAACTTAGAAGTCTAAATCGCATTTTAAGTAAGATAATTTTATATGTTTATTAATATATTATTTTTACTTCAATAAAACAAGATACAAATCTGAACTATAAAGTACGTTAATAATATAAATCTGAACTATAAAATAAATTAATAACAGAATAAGTGACTAAAAAGATCTAAACTATAAAATATTTTTATATGTATTTTAATATATTATTTTTTTAGTTTCAATATAACAAGATATAAATACTTTTGGGTGCATTCTCAAAGCGTCGAATATATTTTTAACTAATGTAGTTAGTAAAAAAAAGTATATACTATATTGTCTGATTTATATAAAAAACAAGTCAAAGGAATTATAACAACAAACCGTATACACATTTGAGTAAAATTTTCAGATTTTTAATTAAATACATAATTACGATGGTATAACTACACTTCTTCGAATCACATGTAGGTTTTTCTGTTTTTCAAAATAGGTTTTATAAAAAAATAGATTATTTTTAAGATTCTTAAAAAAATAAGTTTGGTGAGAGACACAATACCATGATTTGATCTATAGTTATTAAAAACACCATTTTGGTAAATACTTTTCCAACAACACTATTTTGGTAAATACTTTTTCCACCAACACCATTATGGAAAAAAACTCTATAATTTTGTTCCATTATATATAGAGGCCGGTTAACGTACAAGACCACCTTATCGTGCGATGCGTACGTGAGCATCTCAACCGCACATCTGATCTAATCTAGGCCTTCAATTGAACGCGATGGCACAATAGTAATTAACTTTGCATAATTAGGCACATCATTGCATAATTACGCACATCATTGCATAATTACGCTCGTTATAATACATAATTACACATGTTATTTTCATAGTTACGCATGGTTTGGGTTTCTTACACGTGTTATTTACATAATTACGCATGGGTTGGGTTAACCCTAATTAGGCACGTTATTTGCATAATTACGCACGTTATATTGGTGGTCGCGTACCGTCACACGTTAATAGCCTTTTGTATTTAAACTCTCTGTTTTTAGCTTCAGTTTTGGACTATAAAAGATTGTAGAATAACAAGTGCTAAATTCATGTGCAAGGATATAATAACTAACTTACTAACATCATGATAAGCTATAATAATACTAATAAAGAATATTAATAGATAAAATAATTTTAACTGTGATAATAAAATTAAAAATAATAATAGAAGGAATAATAATAACAGTAATATAATAAAGATAATGTAATAAGACACAACTAGCGTTTAATATATCATAAATGGTTAAAGGAATATGTTGTGAGAAAGAATTCTTCGAAATCTAGAGGGAATTTGGCGCTTTGGTTTTAAGTTTAATGATGTGTAATTTGTATTATGATACACAGGTAGAGATGATGGTTTGAAACACCCAACCTGCTATGAATTCGTGCACAGCTGCCCTAACATAACAACCTTGGCACTAAAAGGATTCAAGTTGCATGATTACAAGGCCCGTATGCTGGTCAAGGTATGTTTCCAGAACTTTCTTCCCTAATTGGATTTCGTTTTCTATGAATGTTTTTATATCTTAATACTAGCCTAAGATCCCGCGAGTTTCGCGGGTGGCTAAACACAAATATATAATATCTACTTGAGCCCTTTCTGGGAATTAACATAATATGGTTTCTTCAGCTATATGTCTTTCAAAGGGGATCGTATGAAAAAAAGGAGGAATAAAAACAACGAATGCAATAAAATCAAAATAAATAAAGAAGAAACAAACTTAACATCAATTGACATCTTCAAGGGCTAATTCCCAGAAAGGGCTCATCAACATATTCACGTTTTTGTATTCACTCCAACCTACACATAACCAACAATTATCACACCCCCTCTATTATCAACTAAAACCAACAATTATCAACTAAAATCACATAAAGATAGTTTTGAAGTTGTCAAATTTTCACACCCCCTCTAAAAACTCAAAAATATCAAACCATATAAAATACATATAGCAATACCATACACTGAGATCAAGGTGTATTGCCACTCAACATATAGCCAAGAGTAAAATTATAAGTAATGGAGATGCAAATTGATATAATTAAATGAAAAACATGCGAAATATCATAACAAAGATGGAGGGTTTATATAACTAATCTTAGCATATGGTTTATCAATTTCAAGAGAAATATGAGACAATAGGAGGTGCGACCTTACCTGCCATTTCATCGGATAGGCCGCCGGTGGTCCGTCGGAAACTCATCGGTATCTTTCTAACCTGATTTGTCGAACCCTTTCTTTCTTTAAATTTTGCATCTCTATATGTATCCAGCGTCCATTTATCACAGGAATTGGATGGATCTTCAGGATCATAAAGGGTCCGAGAATTCATGCTCTTAACTTAAAGAAACATTCAAAAATCATAATTATTTAATCTTTTACTTTTTGAGTCGAGTCACAAACAAATACAAAAATGTAACTGAATTTAACCTTGTTTGACCCAAGCCGTTTGTTGACTGAGTTGACCAGCTTTGACTGAGTAGTCTTTGGCATTGACTCATATCCAAGTTGTCCCATGTTAGATTCCTACGGCTACCAAATCGTCAATAGCTCCATCTAAATTCATCAGATCTGACCTAACATGAATTTTGCACACTCGGACATGGTTTAGGATTGTCGGATAGCACGTTAATAGTCTGGTGCTGCAGTTGAAAAGTATAATGATACTCATAAGAAAAGGGAAACAGTGAGATTCCGAATCATCATTTTGCATTCTAAACCTTACCAGGTAATCGTGAATGTGTTAATTATGCTTTTTCTGGAGTCATATACATAATGTCGTATGGACCATTTTCAGCATTTGTTTGTGCACTTGTGTTAGTCTGAGCAGTAGAAAGATGCTTAGCTTTAATACCTCTTTGTTTTAAAGCCATAACCTATAAACAAACAACAAATGTATTACTTAAGATTTGGTTTAAAAAAATAAACAAAAGTAAAAATACCTGATCTTGCATCAAAGAAATGAGTGAGCTTAAAACCATAGCAATCTTATTTGAAATTAGTGGAGGCACCTGGTAACTTGATTAAATAATTAAAAAAAGTAAGTCAGTTGCAAATTTTAATAACAAAATATAAACAGTTTTACCGCTTTCGTATTCTAAGAGACATACAATTCCATGATATCATCCTTGTTTTCATCTTCTAAACCTTAAAATCCTAATTTGCTGTATCAACTTTACTTCATAAATGATAATAAAAACAATGTCCAACTTCTAACAAACCTAATATATAACTTACATTCAAGAATGCTAGATTTAACATTATTGTCAATAATGCACCACTTAATTTGCAACCTTACAGAGCCTTATAAAACTTCAACTTCAAGAGAGCTTGTGTTTGAATTGCTTATAGATAATTAGCTTATTGAAAAAAACTTATTTCAATAATGGATCTTCTAATATTTTAGGGATTTATTCTCTTCGCAATATTCCACCAACCTAATTATTATTACAAAGAAAATTCTTATTACAAATTACAACCCATCGTCCCTAATTAAAATATCATCTTCTTCAAACACCTAGTAATTCTGGAAACACAAATCGGCACTCTTTAAACAATATGAACCCTAATTTTGGATTTCGAAGTTGAACACAAAATCAAAATCTGAAGAAGAAAACAACAGAGAAGAAGAGTGTAACACCGAGTTTTATGTTGTGAAGCTTTACCTTTATCATCCTTCGTTATCTCTTCCTCTTCCGATGTGTGAGAATCGCCTGAATTAGTGTGGCTGAGAATCGCCTTTATGGTTTAGGGTTTATGAATGATACGCTGAAAGAAAAGGGGGAATAAGAGGAAAAGGTTAAAAAAGGCAAAGAATAGGTTAAAAAACCCGGAAGGAAAACCCTAAAAAGATAGAAATCGATTCAATTTTTACGGTAAATCAACAATATAATCTACAACGGAACGTTAAAAGAACATTACTGGATCAATACTCTTTCCAGAAACTCGCAAGAAATCAAAGATCCTCGATGGTTGAAAACTGAATCTCTATAATACAACTTTTAGGGTTTTAGATTTTCTAAAAATATGAAAGATTAATGTGATTAGTTGTTGATTGATAAGATGATATAGGATGATGAATAGAAAGCAAAATAGAAGGAAACCGGCTGAAATGTTTTGGCGCTCAAAGGGAAAGATGAGGTAGTGTTAGATTGCCATGTGGCAATTATAGGTTTAAGCAAATGCCAAGTGGCACTAAAATGTTTTGTTTTAATATACTTTATAGATCTGATTATACTTGTGCTAAAAGTACATCAAAGTAGATCAAATATCACAGAAGTGAGTATTTCTGCCATATAATTAACTTTGTTCGCTCTCTTTTTTTATACAGTAACTCTCTGTTGATAAAGAGCTTGAACTTGTGAATAAGTTCAAGTCTAATGTGTTAATCTATGTCTCAGGGGCTTCGCAAATTGAAAATTGTTGATTTCTCAACGTCTTATTCATTCACGGGTGCCTTTTTGAAGTAAGGGGAAACTTATACTCCAATTACTAAATGATACTTATGAGTTATTTGTCTGTTGGATTAGAGGTGTTAATATGGCCCATTTACTTATGAATGGGTTAATATGGCCCATTTACCCAACCACACCGACCCGTGCTGATATTACGTGTTTTGACCCGTTACCAACTTTTTGAGTCCTAGCCTGCCTGTTTTTGCCATCTTTAATTGTATTATTAATTAAAGGTTTGGATTACAGGAACCTTGGTGCCAATGGTGGTGGAAAACATCTGGAGGTTATGATATTACGAGACTGCATGCATCTCAAAGAAGTATGACCTACCGACCTACATTCTTTCAGTCTCACCTTTCCTACCAAGTTTAAATTCATTAACATAATCCACTTATATTTAAAACATGTGTTCTTGTCAGATTGAAGTTGAGCACTTCATGGGAGCTGTTCTTGCAGGAGAATTTGAGCGTTTAAGACATCTTGTACGTAAAAGATAAATTATTGAGTTACTATTCTTCTCTGTATAGGTGGCAATTTCAACCTATTTACTGAAGCATTGGTTTTTTAATCTCTTAACATGTCAAACGGGTAAAAACCAATAACTAAAAAGGAAACGGTGCGAAAGCCTTTCAAAGTCTATTTTTAATGCAAAAAATGCCTTAAATCGTTTTGTTCAAAAAGCAAATTATTCTTTAATAGTGTTGGTTTTTGTAATCATATATATCACCTCTGCATATTCTTTAGGGTAAATTGCATTTTACGTCAAGTTTCAGCTAAATTTCAGGCGATGCCGCGATGTCCTTTAACTAACGAAATAACAACGGATGTCCTTTATGTTTTAATTTCTTTACAGCAGATATCCTTTATTTTTGTGATCTTTTAGGGAGAAAGGACACCACCTGTAAAGAAATTAGAACATAAAGGACATCCGCTGTAATTTTGTTAGTTAAGGACAGCGCCTGAAATTTTACTGAAACTTGAAGGACGATGAATGCAATTTACCCTATTCTTTACAAACGTTTATTTGCATAAAGTTCATTAGATATCTTGTGCATGTAAATTATAATACTACTGCATATTCTAGGTAGCCGTTTGCTTTAGAAAATGTCATCTTTATGTGAAGGTGTTTTTTTTATATCTCAAACATGTAAAAAAAGTAAAAAACACACACATAAGCTAAAAAGATAAACATATCAAATGGGTCGAGCAGCTCGAATGCACATTAAGGGTATGTTTGGCAATGGTAGCTGGTAGCTAGTAGCTGTAGCTTTTTAGATATATTTGGTGTTTGGCAGAGTAGTTGAGGAGCTTTTAATAAAATGTATCAAATGACCAAAATGGACATAACTAAAAATTTAAAAGTTTGTGCATTAAAAAGTTTATTATCTTTAGAGGTTAAAATAGTCATTTTTGCCCTAAAAGCTTGTAGCTCCTTCTAAACGCTACTAGTAGGAGCGTTCAACCAAAAGCTTCAAGCTCCTAACCTAAAAGTTTCAAGCTCCTTCAACCAAACAAGGCTTTTTATTGAGTAGGAGCTTTTTCATAAAAGCTTAAAGCTAGAAGCTCCTAAAAGCTCCATGCCAAACATACCCTAAGTGTGTTTTCAATGCATACTGATACAACTTAAGTCATATTATTCAAAAATCACCTATTGTTAGAATATATTAACTCTTGTAATCATATCATGCGACCTTCGTATATATGGTTAATAAATGACAGCTCTGAGTCTTCGTTTTCCAATATATAGTTTGGGTTACAATTTGAGATTTTTATATGAACAGGACATATCGAACCGCGAAGGTCTGGCGTCTGATGGTGATTGGTTTCGTAGATGCTATAGTGCGAGGTATGGTGGTTTATTATATCTTGCCACTAGGGTAAACATTGTGTACGAATTTCTTTGATAATTTTTATGCATCGTTATGTAGTTTCATTCCCATAAAGCAATTATTGGAAGAAAGGCCTAATTTCTGTCTTGTAGCCGAGTTTCCCAAAGGAAGGTAAGTGTGTCACTTGGTAAATCGCTATTAATATTGGCGCGAGTGAAATGCCATTTTCGTCCCTGAGGTTTGACCAGTTTTGCGACTTTTTTCAAAGGTTTGTTTTTCCGCATCTGGGTCCAAAAGGTTTGAAATCTTGCCTTTTTTCACCTGGCTCGTTAACTCCATCTATTTTTCTCCGTTAAGTCAGGGTATTTCGTCTTTTTGTTAATTTAAAGGACAATTCGGTCTTTCTCAAGGGTATTCGGTTTTTTTACATAAAGTGAAAAAGACCGAATTGCCTTTTAAGATAGCAAAAAAGATGGAAATACCCCTGACTTAATAGAGAAAAATGGATGGAGTTAACAAGCCGGATGAAAATGGCAAGATTTCAAACCTTTTGGACCCAGATGAGGAACAAACCTTTGGACGAAAGTCGCAAAACTGGCCAAACCTCAGGAACGAAAATGACATTTTACTCAAAAGTTACATATACTTTGTTTGGTGTATGTATACATGCTCTCTTCTTTTCCTTTTTTAGTTCTATAATAATTTGTTTAAGCTATAATATTACAAATTTGTTTTTTATCAAAGCATTTTATGCATTTGAGTACGTTTCTGATGGCTTTCAATCCATTTGACCCATTACCCTTTTAGTTAAATCTCTATTTTGACCCGTTAGAAATACTATGGCTAAACATCATATTATATATTCTGTGTAAACCTTGCAGTTACATTGATGTTGAACAACCAACCCCCGGTGATTTAAACAGTGATGTGAGTTTAGCTTCTCAGTTCAGCAGCCATGCATCTGATGGCTCGTTTCTCATGAGCGCATCAGATAGCGGTTCTGATAGCGGTAACGAGGATGGTCAAGAAACTAGTTTTCTAACTTATGATGAAAGTTCAGATGAGATTGACTTTCTCTCCGCTTGACATTTTTCACATACGAGTAGTTAATATCAGGTACGTTTTCACCTCCATCATCATTATTTTAACATCATCTAGGCACTACAAGTTGTATGTCACTCATTCGAATACTATATTTTGTATTTTGTTAATTGCATTGTTTATCGAATGCTATATTTTTTCAACGGTTCACGGTTGTATGAAAAAACTAGTTTAAATTACTTATTTCGTTAAGGCCTAAGGGCACGTTTTTTTCGAGCTCGAACAGGGTACAGTAATTCTCAGGACCGGCCCTGACTACAACAAATGTGTAAATTTTTTCTGCATGCTTTTGAAAAATGTGTAAAATTTTGTCAAGTTTTTCAGACTTATAAAGGTGTGCAAAATGGTTACATTTATAAGTGAAAATCATGAAGAATTATAGATATTTGTCTTCACTAAAAAGTAGGGGTGTTCACAGTCCGGTCCAACTGGATTTGACTAAAATGCTGGGTCGAAACAATAACTAACGTTTTGGGAACCGACAAATCAAACCTGTCAGGTCGGCCGGACGCAAACAATTTGGCGTTTTGAACGAGTTATTATTTCTTTTCAAAGTCATTAGTTTTCTATTCATGATTTCAATTAATAAAGATATTAAAGATGGTTTGTAAATATTGTACGTATAGCAAAATTCATAAATGAAAAAAATAATTAAGGTTAAACGGCCTGTTCCAAGTTCCAAACCGTCAGCCGAATTTGGTATAGATATGAAACCGGTCGAACCGACCGGCTTGCTTCATTTTGTACAGTTTAGTCAGTTTTAACGGTTTATGAACAACCCTACGAAAAGGGTATTGTTTTCTACACTCGATTTTCTCACACGTCCACTTGTGTGAGAAAATTAGGGGTAACGAACTGATCTTTCTACTTTTAATTTTTAAAAGTATAAAAAGTTTTATGTTTGTCCGTGCTTATAATTGTTACCATCTTGTAGGTGCGAACAAACTGGTTTAAAAGGTGTAGAAAGAACCATGTGGAAATGAATCAATGATGTATTTATTGTAGTTAGTGGTGACAATTTGGGAAAATAGATATAAAATAACCTAAACAAGAAAATGGGTCAAAATTGGTCCAGAGTGTATTTTTTATGCTTACAACCTTCTAATTAGATTGTTATTGTATTAACACATGTTTTGTAGTCAAAATTAAAGAATTAGATTTTTTATTGTTTTTTTTTTATGTTATTATGCTTACAAACTTCTAGTGGTTTTTTGCTGATTCAGGGAGTTGAAGCTGGTAATGGTGAATCGAGGGATTCTCTCCAACCGTAGGCATGATTACTTTCTCCTTGTAAATAAGCCGAGACCGTAAAAGGTGAGCCATGGGCACATAAACAGTACACCGCCTTTGGTTCACGAGCTATGTGAAAGCACAGGTTCACAGAACCGACCCAATGTTGGGTTTAGGGTGGCAGTTTGGTAGTTCATTGCTCAAGTGGCAATGTATAGAAGTAACCATCAAGCACTGATTGATCCGGAAATCCAAAGCATTCACGTTAACCCAAAGAATTTGTACGTGTAACATGTTACTGAAAATTAACTGGGCCCACCAATATCCTGCCAACTAGTGGGACCAAGAAAAGCGAAACATACACTAGACCGGTTAGGCCCTGCAAGCATTGATTCAAAGTTTCAAACCTTATTCTCTAAAGGGGAACCAAGCGCTTATCATAGAGCTATTGCAGGTTATTAGGTTTTTTGGGTTCTTACTTTATTTAGGTTTGATTTAGCCTTTTGTTTCATTTGCCTCAAATTGGGTCGATTGGGTGGTGAAAATTTCAAATACCTACTAATTTTTAACGGATTTGTATAAGACGTGTCTTATCTAGAAATCGGTATAATTTTTGCAATTATGTTTGATATATTAATATTCGTACGTTTTGCCTTGAAAGAAAAGTGTTACTAGATTAACCTGAACCATATAAACGAGGGTTGTTCACAGGCCGAATTGATCCAAGCTGTAGTTGTCTCGTACTTGGCTTGGTTTAGAAAAAAATCATTAGTACGGTTAATACAGCTTGAGCGATCTATAAAAACCAGCAGCAGTGAGCAATCAAATAATATTGAACATTTGAACTAATAGATGAAATTTGAGTACCCAATTTCATACAGAATTTACTAGATTAACAAAACACGATTAAAATGACTAAACAACGCTCATGGCTTTATAGTCTAGCGGCATTTTGGGATTGAGATAAGACTTTAGGACCAATAGGTCCAGTGGTCCGTCAGTGATCACTAAACAACACCCATATTTGAGTGGGCTGCAAAGTTTGAAAAGGCTTTTAAACTGCCTAGACGGAAAGATCTGAATTACACTAGCCGAGCTACACCCTTGTATTCATTTAACTGATTTATGTAAAAATAGGAAGCATGATGAGAAATATAAAAAACTTGGAAAATTGGATTTAAATAATCTGAACCGGCTTTTTTTGGCCCATAATAATCCCAACTCAGTTATTTAGGGCATGTTTGGCTAAGCTTTTTGAAACTAACTTATTGGCTTTTTGGCTTTTTGGAAAAGTCAGGATGGAGTGACTTTTTGGAAAAGTCACTTTTCCATTCACATACACCCTCATTGCCAAACATCATTTGGAGCTTATGACTTTTCAAAAAGCCAATAAGTCAATAAGTTGTTTCAAAAAGCTTAGCCAAACATGCCCTTACCCATAGTGGTCCGAACTTTTCCATTTTGTTTGTAAATCGGTCCGCCGTTAAAAAAAATATATAACGGATGTAAGTTTTTTTCCGAATTTCAAACTGATGTTTTAGGGGGCTTTTGATCAAAACGAGGATACGAGTCTATTGATGTAAAACTTACTTCGAAACTGTGCTCTAAACGACGAAAACGGTGCTTCAATTCGGGTGTTTGAAACTCTAATTAACAAAAATCAAGTCGTTTAGAACACTGTTTCGAGGTAAGTTTTACATCAATCAACCCGTATCCTCGTTCTGGTAAAAAGCCCGAAAACACTGGTTTGTAATTTGGAAAAAAAAAACTTTACTCCATTATGTTTTATCAACGACGGACTATTTTACAAAAAAAATGGAAAAGTTCGGATCACTGTGGGTAAATAACTATTATCGGCCAAAAAGAGCCGGTTATTCAATTTGCCAAAAAACTTCCATGTATGTGTGTGCATGCGTTGCATGTGCTGAATTTTACAGTTATATTGGTTCATCCTATGGAACTTCATATTATGGTTTTCAAAAAGCTTTTATGTTGAACAAGAAACAAGGTACGAGGGACGAAGAATTTAAAAGGATAATGTCGGTGTTTTAAGAGTTAAAATAATTTCCCTCTCTAAAAGAAAACAATTTTTGAACAATTAAACTTCTTGATGCTTTTGAACAATTTTGAGGGATGAAGTTCATACGTTTGATAATAAAACTGAATTAGAGAAGTATCTCAAGGATATCAAACAAATAAAGTACAGGTTTTGAGAGAACCTACACAAACAACAATAACCCAATATGGAAATCTCACCAATAGCAAAGCTAAGGTTAGGTCTGAAGAGGGTAAAATGTAGACAACATTACCTCTACCTCGTAGAAATAGAGACACTGCTTCCATTCCAGTGACACCCCTGGCTCAATAGTGGTGTGTAGGAAAAACAGATAATCAAACCATGTTAACCCCTACGTCTAACCACCACCACAGTAGGCCCTTACCGCCTCGTCAAAACCTTGATTTCCCACTAATCTCACATCTCTTGTGTCGGATTCTCCAACAACAAACTCTTCAACTCCGTCTCAATAGATAAAACCCTGATCAGAAGTGTACAAAACCTAACCCTAATCCCTCGCCTCGATGGCCACACTAACATCGTCTCCGACCTCACATGGTCATTCAACTCGCTGCATCTAGAACGCGCGCATTGATAAATGTGTCAAAACCCTGCGTGGCCACATCGATTTTAGCTCTTATTGCAAACATATTGTCCCTTGATCATTTGATTGGACGAATAGGGTTTTGTATGTGAAAACATGAATCAACCACATCATTAGACCTTACTCATTACCCGTTACATCTGTACATCTTGACCGTGACAGATCGCTAATTCGCTAATTGGCAATAAGGTCCCAGTGGTTTCGTTCACTGAATTTATCACCTAATGGGAAGTTTATTCTCATGGCAACACTGAGACCATAATCTAGTTGGTTAATTTGCTATGAAATCGCTCTAATTTGCCGCTCTACTTGTCTCCTTCGGGTTGTAAGCGTTTAATAATAACAAATAGCATAGGTTCGGGTTGTGTCCCATGCCGAAATCAATTTGGGTTCAACTTCGACCGTCCTGAAATTTGCGCATCTATTATTTTCCCGTTTCTTGGAATTGATTCGTGTAAGTGTGAGTATCGAACCTATTACCTATAGAACACTAGATCTAGTAGTGTTATAAAGACTGGTTCATTTCACCAGCTGCTAGAGTTATACTTGTTTTGTGCAAAATCGATCTAGTAGTGGATAAAACTATAGGCAAATTTAATGCTAATGCAATTGAATATGATCTTATAACATTTTACAATTTACATGCCAAGAAAATACCCCCTGCCAGCTGTGCGATGAGCGTTTCAAGCCAAAGATTAAGAGTTGTTTCTTAAGCCAAATGTGTCTTCAACACCACTGGTAACTTTCTTTCTCCGCTCAGCAATCATTTCCGTATATGCCTGGAACGGAAATTTATATATATACATTGCATTAGAATCTAGTAACCAATTTCTTTTGAAAATGCTTTATCTAATAATTTAGGGTGTACCTTTGGGTAAGAATAGAGAAAGATGTACCACCATGTGCCAATCAAAAGAGAAGCTAGTGAAGTGGCTATAATATTGTGCAATATTAGCCAGCTGCCAGCAATGACTGATGCTCCGGTCAATGTTATTGTCCATGGTTGACACCTAGATATAAGATAAAACAAAAAAAAATGGTTTTAATAACTTTACATGAAATTGTATTATTTTATGTCTAGACTTCCAAAATAAAAATATAAATACATCATAGTTATTAAAGGCGCTAGGCGCACTCAAGGCGCATAGGGCTCATCTGGGGCCTAGGCGCAAGGGCAAAAATGCGAGGGCGTGAGAAAAAAAAAAAGAGCACAGCGAATAAAAATTAAAAATATTTTATGTATTAGAAAATTAATACTATTGTTGTAATAAAATCAACTAAAGCTATTATATAACATTTAATATCATCTATTTAGTACCAAAAGTTCTAAACTATTAGTGTAGAAAAGTAGTTTTCGTTAGACAAAAGTAGAAATCTAGTTGGAATCTTGCCGAAATTTAGAGAATTTGACCGGAAACTCTCCGTAATCTAGGAATCTCGCAGAATCTGCGCCTGAACCATCATTGCTTGGATAATTAAAGTGCAATTGCCTTGACTTAAGGCGCAATTGCCTCGCCTCACCTGAAAAATGGGCCTAGGCGCAAGAGACAATGGCTTTTAACAACTATGAAATACATACATGCATTCTTTTCCATTCACACATTCAAAACCCTCGGAGTTCTTCCATACAGTATCTTAATTATGCACCAATCAAGAGATTCAGTATACATGAATTGACAGAGTATTCAATAAAGAATTAAAGAATTTCTAAAAATAGTTGAGCTGCATTTGACTTAGATAAAGGCATAAAGCCTAAAGGAAATGCAAGATAACAATTAACAAGATCCAAATTTGATAAAGACATCAAAGCAAGTAAGACTGAGTCTCTCAATCTAATTCTTCTACTAACTATGTCTCCTCACACTATGTTGAATGCTAAAATTTTCTGTTAGTGTCATTATACATAAGAGAGAAAGCTTGATTCAGCAGACAACAATCACATTGTATAACAAACTACTAGACCATTGATTAAACAAACATGACCATTGAAGATGCCAATATCTTATATTCAGTGTTTAAAAGTTAACAAATTAGACCATACGGTTTGGGGGACGGCCTAGGGCCAGCGCCGCCCCAGCACACCACCCCCTAGCCCCGTCCCCGTCGTCACCGTCTTCCCCAAGACGTTATTGCCGTGTCTCCACTCCTCACACACACATATACATACAACACACACACATATATGTGAGGTCCATCCCCTTCAGCCACATCCTCACACCCGCTTGCGTGGACGCCTACATGGCAGAGCATCCTTTGAGGACTACCCTCCTCCACACCCCATAGTCTTAAGACACCGTCTAGCGTCTATAAATACCTTTTTTAGTATTATTTTAATAACGGGCTCATCGAGCATCATCTTTTAGGATCAAAGCGCAGCTCTACAAACTTTATAAAACCAAGGCAACAACTATCTGAATTGACTCCAGCTACTCACACAATTATAAACGATGAACGTTGTAAACTTCATTTACACAAACAGCTAAAGCAAACCTCAAAACAAACAACCACTATAACACATATACAAACCAGATCACACTAATCAATCCTAAATTCATCCTTTCTAACATCACCAAAACAATCACAGATACACTAATCAAACGCAACAACAATAGTAATCAACAAAACTAACAATAACTCAACGAAATCTATATCAACACTTACCACGAAGGTTTCGTGTCCCAAACGGAATCATATTCAAGAGACAGATAGTTGAGATAACCGTCCATATCTTCCACTGCTCCATCCTCATCTAAAAACCTTCGGGCGACCGAATTCGATTCTTCATTTTCTGGTTGTCCGTTGCTGCTGTGAATGCGTAGGGTTTTGTGGCGGAAAGTGGAGGTTCGAAAACGGAGACGGTGTTCATGCCGGAATATTCCGTCGGAGGGTTGAGATTCCGGCGAAACGGTTAGTGGTAACGGTGTGGAGTAGAGATGGAATGGAGAGATGGTTGCCATTTTATCGCTGTTTGTTTGGGGTTTTGAGATAGCCCTTTTAGAAACGTTGGCGATCTGTTGGATCCACAAAACGGTGTCGTGTTGATGTATCCATAGTTTTATGATATTTTCAAAAAATGATATTAGGGCTGCAAACGAACCGAACGTCTGTTTGACAGGAAGTTCGTTTATGTTTGTTTGTTTAATAAATAAACGAACATAAACGAGAAATTTTGTTTGATTAGTTAAATGAACGAACACGAACAATGTCTCGTTCGTTCAATTGTGTTCATGAACATTTGTTCGTCTTCGTTTTTTATGCGGTTCATTAATGATTTTTGTGCATTTATTTATGTTATCGTTTTATATTCTTTAATTCTTATTAATTTTATTACCCTAACAAATAAAATAGGAAACCTTATTCTCATTTTCTTTTGCCCATGTGTAGTCATAAAGCCCTTTGTGGGGCGTTATGCGGCAAGTGGTGAAACGCGTAAGAGATGAGCTTTATGGAGCTTTGTATAACTCGAGTGTGTAGTGGGGATACAAGTGGCGAAACGCGTAAGAGAAGAGCTTTATTGGGCTTTGTATAACTCGAGTGTGTAGTGGGGATATATATGTATGGGGCTTTATATATATATGTATGTATATATGTGTGTGTGAGTGGGGAAGAAAGGGCCACGCCGTGATGGTGTTCGCGAGGAGGAGGGAGAGGCTGTAGATGGCGCCCCCCATAATGGTGTTCATGGGCGCTATGGGGCGTTATGGGAGGATGAGGCGCCATATACAGCCCCATTACATGTGGTCTTATGCACTGTTCTCCTTTCCTTTTTATTATTCACATTGATAACTATTATTGACCTTTGTTCCACAATTAGGGCTTCAGGTCTAGCGCCGCTCCCTCCCGCCATCCACCTCTAGCCTTCGCTGATGTTATTTGTGTTCACGAACACGTTCATTTCCTTGATGAGCAAACACGAACAAAGAATCCCGTTCGATAAGTGTTCATGAATCGTTCGTGAACACATTATTTCCTTAACAAACGAACGCGAAGAAGGTCTTGTTCGTGCTTGTAGGGTTCGTTTGCAGCCTTATCTATGATTGAGATATTACATGTACACATATATATATATTAACCCAATAGATACGCATCTGACCAAGAATTTCAAGAACAACTATATCCGGTAAATCTTATAAATAGTAAAGCTATTGGTAAGGTAAGAGAAATTTGAGATATATATAAATCTTATCTATATTCCCTAATAATATAGAGGTTGCTTCTAGAGAGGCCAGCGGCTCCAATCCAAGCAACAAACAAACAAGCAGAACTAAAAAAATAAAAATAGAAGACTGTTAAACACAAAAAAAAACAAAAACAAATCTAAAAAAATATAAGACTGCCAAACACAAAAAACAAAAACAAAATAAGTAGTGAAAGAGAAACATAGTAAAAATAGAAGCAGTTATAACCTCATAAAACTTTAAGTACGTAATGTCACGACCCACCTAAAAAACAAGTCACATTTCATGAGTTTTATAAATTTTTTGAATAAAACTAAACATCCATGGCACTCTGGAAGGACGTATAACACCCCGAAAGACTCTATAACAACCTATAGCACTATGGAACATCCCTAAACATTATGGAACAAATTGAACAGCCCGGAACACTCTGAACATTACGGAAGACTTCGGAAGACACTACTTTATTCCGAACAAGTGTGGAACCATCTAGGGACATCAAAGGTTGAATTGAATGACGACTCATCAAACTATCATGCTTGGAAGAACCTAGAACTATTAAGTGAATGTTGTAAATATTGAACATAGAAATGTGTAGATATAGAAGTCTATATGATTAACTAGGACTTGTAGGCTGCAACTATAAATAGGATGGTTTGTCACTTGCACAAACCATCTCCAAAAACACATTGTAAAGACATTGTACCATCCTTGTAATACATCCCTTTTAGCAATACAAGTATGCTTAAAAATTTAATCAAGCCTTCTGCTTCAAAACATCCAAATCACGACATATGGCTTAACTTAGGTCAAATCTAGGTCGTTGCACGAGAGTCAAGAAACAACCCCATGACAATAAGTACATGAATACCTTCCCATGTAACATTCACCTGAAGACAAAGCTAAGACACACACACATGTAATATATATATACAAGGAGTTTAAATAAAAGAATTTCAATGCCACCTAAACTTGGAAATAAGTTGATAAACAGGTACAAAGTCAGGAACCACAAATAAATTATCATTAACTAGGTTTAACCAAAACATATTAACCAAATAAACTAAGTAACCATAAGTGTTAATGTACTACTAATCAAAGACTCCGGTACCATTTGCTCTTGTGTCATTCACATGTGAAGGCAAACCGGACATCAAGAACTGCTGCCATAACTTAGAGGGGAAACAATGCTCCATTGACGGATGTTCAAGACTAGAAATTTCACCATCATAAAAAACATGATCATCATCATTCAACATCATATTCAGCAACGAATTAGGGTTCACCGATGGCATGATAGTCGGGTTTATTAAGTTCGGGTTCATCGATTGCATGATCGGGTTATTCTCGACACCAACAGGATCAAAACCAAAGCTGTTGTAATCCACTTGACCCGGGTAACACGGGTGCTGACCAAGATTCTTCATACATTCAATTTTGTTTTTGACATCAAAGATTTTATTTTCCCACCGTAGCACGAATTCCCTCGATCGCGCTTCGGATAAACTATCCAAGAAATCAAACCACGAAGGATACTTGGCCTCCACGTTCTTCTTTTTTGCCTTAACGAGTTCTTCTTCCATCTTGGTCTTCCTATCCATGAAGAAATCCAATAAAACATATTGGTTAACTATCCCAGGGTCTGTACGAAGATAATGTTTATACAAATCAATCAAACGGTTGAGTTTATCGGAATCCGGAGGGAAGATTTGTGGGGTTTCTTGATCATCAGTGGAGATGATCATGGAGAAATCGGCATCACAAAGGATTGCGAGTTCTCGGGTTTTCTTGACGATCCCTTGTTTTCTCGTGTTGAATGTGATCTTGCATTTCTTTCCGTTTTTACTCGGTTCCATGGCTATTTTCGCACGACCCATGTCTTCAAATCTGTCAAAAACAACAACTTGAACACGTTAAATAGTAATGAGAATGAGGAAGAAAGAGAGGAAGATATATTACCAGTAAATAAGTAATGTGAAGTTAAAGCTTGATAAAGAAAGATAACAAAAGAGGTTAGGGTTTAATGAAGGAAAGGGTATGGAGTTTACGATATATCAGGGAAAGAAGATGTTTCATGTCACGGCCCCCGACCCGGTTTGACCCGTTTCAGGAGCCGCTGGACAGAAATTCCCGTGGTATTTAATTTAATCACAGCGGAAGTCTTTTTAAAACAGGATCGTTTAAAACTGCTCGATTATATATAATATAGGGATAATTCCCATAATTTACAAACACTTGATTTCTCTAGGAAATCCTTTATTTCTTTAAAACATATTTCTTTATTTATTTACATTGAGCCACTTTCTAAGCTTGTAGTGCTACTCGGCACTTTTCCTTTGCTCACAACAGATCACCTGAAACATGTTTGAAAAAGGTTTTGTCAGCGGGAAATACTGAGTGAATCATTCAGTTTTACTAAAACGACACATTTGTTATAATTCACAGTATTAAGAGAGATTACAATGTTTATTTCAACCAAATACCCACAGTACTTGTCATCGACTCGTTTCGGTGACTGTGGTCATATTACCATTGAGTCCGTTCACCCAATAGTAACGAGTATCATTAATTAGGTTCGCCCACCTAAACTGATAAAAATAGTAATGTGCACAATACCCCACATACCGGCTGTAATTTGGTGACTACATATACTTAATCACTGTAATTATAATCTTTGAAAATAAACATACTTTTTGATAAACAGATTTGATAAAAAGAGAATGACTCACATTGTAGATTTTAACGAGCAGAATATAAGCCTACTGATTAGCCTGAATTAACCTAATTTAAATAACAATGCACACACAACAGGTTAGTAACTAATACAGCAGTTACGACAATTCACGAGATTAAACCCTCACAATGATTTATTAGTGCAATACTTAACAATTCAACGGATTCACAACGAATGACAGAGTATAGTCCGAATTCGAGCAGTACTCAAACATTCAAGTCGAAATCACATTGAATCAAATAAAGTATAAACTCAATTTGAGCGGCACTTAAACAATCGTTGGATAGTTATAATCGATCGGACGTTGAATCGTAATAGTGATCGAGTTATTACCCTGATTGCGGCAGCACTTCGTGATTAGTGTGTGTTAATTTGTAGTATACAGAACGTAATTCGATTTCTAAAACGAATTTCTTCGTCGAACTTATGCCAAATTTCAAGTCCCGATGTCTGCTATTTATAGTGAAAATTTGATTAGCTTACGGACCGTAAGCTTCCCAACGTTACGGTCCGTAAGGCATCATACGGACCGTAAGCTTGGTAGTGTTGCGGTTCGTAAGGTTAAATAATAGGCTATAGGGTAGCCACGTTTGGGACTAGCTATGCTGAGTCAGTAGTTTCGTAATTTCTGAATTTTACAACGAGAATTTGAGGATAATTATCAATTAGGGTTTACCCCCCTGAGTTTTTAGGGGCCCTAATCCTGATTCCGAAAATTAAGAAAATTTTAGGGTTTGTTCAGAATCACTTGGGTTTCTCAATTATGGTTTCCTATTGACCAAATTAAAATAATAATTATGACTTTTTGATGAGAGTTGTTACATTCTCCCTACCTTAATAAAATCTCGTCCTCGAGATTTACTGGAATAAATGAGGATATTTTCGCTTCATTTCTGATTCCAGCTCCCAAGTGAATTCAGCTCCTCTCTTTGAATCCCATCTGACTTTGACTAAGACTAATCGTTTATGTTTGAGAAACTTTATCTTTCGATCCTCAATTTGAAGAGGTTTCTCAACAAATTTTAACTTTTTGTTTACCTCTATATCTTGGAGAGGTACTATCAAAGATTCGTCTGTTAGACATTTCTTGAGATTGGATACATGAAATACATCATGTACTCCAGCTAATTCTTCTGGTAGTTGTAAACGATAAGCAACTGGTCCTATACGTTGGATTACTGGGAATGGTCCTACGTACCTTGGACTTAACTTTCCTTTCTTTCCGAATCTAACTACTCCTTTCCAAGGAGAAACTTTCAAGAGTACTTTATCTCCAATTTGGAATTCTATCGGTTTGCGGCGATTATCTGCATAACTCTTTTGGCGATCTCTAGCTGTTTTCAATCTTTCCTTGATTTGAGTTATCTTGTCGGTCGTTTCTTGCACTATTTCAGGTCCTGACAATTGACTTTCTCCTATTTCTGCCCAACAAACTGGAGTTCTACACTTTCTTCCATAAAGTGCCTCAAATGGAGCAGTTTCAATACTTGAATGATAACTATTGTTATAGGAGAATTCAATTAATGGTAAGTGATCATCCCAACATCCACCAAAATCAATTACACATGCTCGGAGCATGTCTTCCAGTGTTTGTATTGTCCTTTCACTTTGTCCGTCTGTTTGAGGATGATATGCAGTGCTTAAATTTAGTCGAGTTCCCATTGCTTGCTGAAAACTTTTCCAAAAATGGGAAGTGAAACGACTATCTCTATCTGAAATAATAGAGAGTGGGACTCCATGTAAAGATACTACTTCGTCTACGTACAACTTGGCTAATTTTTCCATGCTAAAGGTTTCCTTCATTGGTAGAAAATGAGCTGATTTGGTTAATCGATCCACAATTACCCAAATCGCATCATTACCTTTTCTGGTCTTGGGTAACTTAGTAACAAAATCCATTGTTATAAGTTCCCATTTCCATATAGGCATTTTCAATTGTTGTAGTAAACCTGAGGGTTTCTGGTGTTCTGCCTTAACTTGGGAACAAGTAAGACACTTAGATACATATTTTGCTATATCTTTCTTCATTCCTATCCACCAGAAATTCTTTCTTAAATCTTGGTACATCTTATTGTTTCCAGGGTGCATAGTATACCTAGATTTATGAGCTTCTTCTAAAATCTTAGGTCTTAAATCTCCTTGCTTAGGTACCCAAATTCTACTTTTGTGGAATCTCCAAATTCCATCTGCTCCTTGTTCTAATTCCTTCATTCGTCCTTTCATTCCTTCAGCATCATCCTTGATTGCTGTAACTTGAACATTCTTCAATTGTTCCATTAAATCTACTTGTAGATTTAATCTGAGAGCACGAACTCGTCGTTGTTTCTCATAATACTTACGACTTAAGGCATCTGCAACTACATTTGCCTTTCCTTCGTGATACTGAATATCACAGTCGTAGTCACTTAGGATTTCCATCCATCTCCTTTGCCTCATGTTTAACTCTTTTTGCCCAAATATATATCTTAAACTTTTGTGGTCTGTGAAGACAGTAAATTTACTTCCGTAAAGATAATGTCTCCAAATTTTAAGGGCAAAAATTACGGCTCCTAATTCTAAGTCATGAGTCGTATAATTCTCCTCGTGCTTTTTCAACTGCCGAGAGGCATACGCAATTACTTTCTTGCGTTGCATCAACACACATCCGAATCCTAATTTTGAGGCATCACAATATACTTCAAAATCTTCTGTTCCTTCGGGCAATGCTAAAATTGGAGCATTCGTCAATCGATGCTTTAAAATCTTAAAAGCTTCTTCTTGCCTATGTCCCCATTCAAACTTAGTGGCTTTACAGGTTAACTTAGTCAAAGGTACAACTATCTTAGAAAAGTCCTTAATAAACCGTCTATAATACCCAGCTAATCCTATAAAACTTCTAATTTCCATAGCTGTTTGTGGAACCTTCCATTTAGTAATTGCTTCTATTTTAGCAGGATCTACATGAATGCCTTCATGATTCACCATGTGTCCTAAGAATTGCACTTCCTTTAACCAAAATTCACACTTTGAGAATTTTGCATAAAGCTTTTCTTTTCTTAACAAGGTTAAGAGTGCATGCAAATGATTGCAATGTTCTTCCTGACTTTTGGAATAAATAAGTATATCGTCGATGAATACGATTACAAATTTATCCAAATATGGTTTACAGATCCTATTCATCATGTCCATGAATGCAGCAGGTGCATTTGTTAATCCAAAGGGCATGACTGTAAACTCATAATGACCATACCTAGTTCTGAAAGCAGTTTTAGGTATGTCTTCTTCCTGTACCTTCAATTGATGATATCCGGAGCGTAAATCTATCTTAGAAAAATATCTAGCCCCCTGAAGTTGATCAAAAAGATCATCAATCCTAGGTAATGGATATCGATTCTTAATTGTAACCTTATTCAATTCCCTATAATCGATACACATTCTCATCGAACCATCCTTTTTCTTTACAAACAACACTGGCGCTCCCCAAGGGGATGAGCTAGGTTGTATGAATCCTTTACTTAGTAATTCATCTAACTGCTTTTTCAATTCTAGCATTTCGGTGGGTGCTAATCGATAAGGTGCCTTAGCTATTGGTGTAGTACCTGGAATTAGATGAATTCTAAACTCTACTTCCCTATCTGGTGGTAACCCAGGTAACTCTTCTGGAAAGATGTCTGGGTATTCTGAAACTATAGGGATGTCCGAAAGTTCCTTACTTTTAGTGTTAATGATTACAGAAATCATATACACTATTCCTTGCTTTCGTTCATAACTAGCAACTTTCATTACTGATATGAACTTTAGTGGCTTTCGTGGTTTATCTCCGGTAATTAAAATTACCTTTCCTGTGGGTGATTGAATTTCTATGGAATTTTGATCACAAAGGATTCTAGCATGGTTGGCTATCAACTAATCCATTCCTAACACGACATCGAATTCAGCTAATTTCATAGGTAATAGGTTTGCAGAAAACTTATGGCCTAACAATTCTATCTTTCCTTTTTGCAAAATTTTATCTATTTTAACTGAATTTCCGTCTGCTGTTTCAACTGTAAAAATTTGCCTAAGGGTTGTTAAGGGTAACTTAAGGGCTTGGCAAAATGAAGTATTGATAAAACTTTGGTTTGCACCAGAGTCAAATAATACTTTTGCATATACGTTGTGAACTAGGAACATACCAGCTATCACATCTAGAATGAGTTCTGCTTCTTGAGTAGTTAACTGAAAGGCTCGGACATTCTTCTTGGTAGTTCCGTCAGCTGGTTTAGTTTTGTTATCTGCTGGTTTGGCCAATTTAGGACATTCTGTTTTGAAATGTCCTGCTTCTCCACAATTGTAACAGATTGTGGATTTCTTCCTACAATTTTCTTCACGATGTCCTACCATTTTACAAAAATTGCAAGTTACACCACATCTTCCAAAATGTTTCTTTTTGCAATTTTTGCAGAACGGTGGAGTTGAAGATTGCCCTGTTCCTCTTCTTTTGAAATTACTATTATTACCCGTACGAAATCCCTGGGTAATCTTCTGAGCCAATTCCTTCTTTTTGTTTTCATCTTGCGTGCGTACTAGTTCGTCGGTTAGGGTATTAGCTAATTCCACAACATCGTCAATAGTGCGAGGTCTCGCAGCTTTAACAATATTGCGGATTTCACTAATTAATCCCCAGATGTATCGAGAAATGAGTACCGGTTCTGGCGAAGCCAGTGTTGGTACCACTCTAGCATATTCAAAGAATGTCGAAGTATAACTGCGACACTCCACTCCTATCATCCGGTGATTTAGGAACTTATTTGCCATTTGTTCCTTTTCATATTCAGGACAATATTTCCTTTCTACAAGATTCTTGAATTCTTCCCATTTCATGGCATAAGTCATCATTCTTCCTTTTGCTTGTAGCACCGTGTTCCACCATTCTAATGCTCCTTCTTTGAACAAATTTGATGCATACATCACCTGATCTTCTTCTGAACACTTACTTATTGCAATTACTGCTTCAGTTTTCTCTAACCAACGCAGTACTGCAGTTGCTCCTTCATTACCTGCAAATTCAGCAGGTTTGCAAGCAAGAAATTCTTTGAAAGTGCAACCAGGTGTTGCAGCTTTCATTTTCTTAGGAGGTGGAGCCTGTCGTAGATTATTATCATCATGATTGCTGCCTCCATTTACACTGTGACTAAAATTATCTTCCTGAGTACGTTTACTAGGAATGATTTGTTGCGGTTCTACTGGATTTTTAACAGCAGCAACGAATGCTGGAATAGCATTGGCTATCCCTTGTGCAACAATATTTTCTATATCTTGTCTAGTCATATACTGGTTTTTCTGATTTTGTTCAGATTGATTCCCTTCATTAACTGGTTCATTATTAGTATTTTCCATCTGATAATTATTAAAAATATAATTATTAGTACTGAGTAATGAATAAACAATTTCACAGAATCGCATAAAATCTGGTTGATAACACAAATATATATCCAAAATTTGTCGATGTTTCGACTTCTATTTTGCTTTATATATATTAGATAGGCATCCATACACACCTTTTATCTTACAATGTTTTATTTCCCATTTTACAGAGTTATATTTACTTATTATTATTAATATACAGACTCTTTTCCCAACCCCACTATTCTCTGGTCACAATAAGTTTAGTAGCGACGTTCCCTTTCGTCGTACTTCCAGGTAATCCTTTCTCCCATATCCCTAATCCTATTTCCTGTATTTATCAGTTCTTCACCGTACTGACGGAGTTCGGCTAAGTTTTCGTTACTTATTGGAGGATTGGGGATAGGGTCTGGCTCCCACTGTGGAAGGAAAGAATAAGGACTGTTGACAATATTCTCGAATTGCCAGTCATTTGTCCACCATTCTTCCATTTGACCTAAAGGTACAGTGTGGATTAGTGGATCTGGAATAGCTGGTTCCAGATTGACAGGTAGTTGGGTTTCTAGGCAAGGATATAGATTATTATGGATAGGGCTAATAACATCACAATTTGCCAATAGACGGTCGATTTCGTCTTGAAATGTGATATCTTCAGTTTGTCTAGAACTCTCTCCTATCTCTATTCCTTTTTGTTTATAGTTCTCCCTGAATTCTGCTGGTTTGGAACTTTCTCCGACTTCAATTTCCTTTCCTTTGTTTAGAGGGTTTTCTATTTTAGGAAGTTTCCTAGTAGCTGGCTTTCTCCTGCGCACTTTCCTCCATCCTACATATCTTCTTTTCTTTTTAGATTTTGCTTTTTCCAGCGGTGGAGCTTGGAATTCCACAGGTTCCTCTATGTCAGCAATATAACCAGTAAAGTCGTGGGAGACTTCAATTGGTACTGGGTAGAGGTTGAGATTCTGAAATGCTTCCGACATCTCATTCATGCTGGACAGCATATATGCAAAATGCACAAAAATGCTAAGTTAAAACTTTGGAACAAAGTTTAACAAATAAACATTAAGTTTATTGCATACGGATTTGTACAAAAGATTACAGGGAAGTGACCACACTATAAATTATTGATTTACTGGGTATTACTTTTCTACTAAACCAGGTTTTTAAAATTTAGAGATTTGCATTTTCTGCTACGGTAGCTAGCATATAAAGGTTTGCCCATTTTTCATCTAAGGTATCTTCCCAAGGTGACTTATTGCCTAATTCCTGGATTTCTGAAGTAAACCTCACTTTCTTGGCTTGGGTTTTCTTTATTTTCTCTTGTCCTTTTCTAAGAATCAAATTTCTTTTCTCTTGGGTGAGAGGGTTTTCATAGTTTGTTTTACGAACAAAAATCCCTTCATCTAGATCTGCTGGGTGTTTGGAGGAAGAGGTTCCTTTTCTTGTGGGTGCAGTATCTAATTTGTGATAGATAGCAGAAATCTTGTGTTTACCCATACTGTAACTCAACAATTAATCAGTTAATAAAACATATTTCTATAGAATAGCAATTAAATTTCCTAATTATTTTAATAGGCTAAAATCAATAGTAAGCTTAAATCAGTGGCTCTGATACCACCTTTTTCTGTCACGGCCCCCGACCCGGTTTGACCCGTTTCAGGAGCCGCTGGACAGAAATTCCCGTGGTATTTAATTTAATCACAGCGGAAGTCTTTTTAAAACAGGATCGTTTAAAACTGCTCGATTATATATAATATAGGGATAATTCCCATAATTTACAAACACTTGATTTCTCTAGGAAATCCTTTATTTCTTTAAAACATATTTCTTTATTTATTTACATTGAGCCACTTTCTAAGCTTGTAGTGCTACTCGGCACTTTTCCTTTGCTCACAACAGATCACCTGAAACATGTTTGAAAAAGGTTTTGTCAGCGGGAAATACTGAGTGAATCATTCAGTTTTACTAAAACGACACATTTGTTATAATTCACAGTATTAAGAGAGATTACAATGTTTATTTCAACCAAATACCCACAGTACTTGTCATCGACTCGTTTCGGTGACTGTGGTCATATTACCATTGAGTCCGTTCACCCAATAGTAACGAGTATCATTAATTAGGTTCGCCCACCTAAACTGATAAAAATAGTAATGTGCACAATACCCCACATACCGGCTGTAATTTGGTGACTACATATACTTAATCACTGTAATTATAATCTTTGAAAATAAACATACTTTTTGATAAACAGATTTGATAAAAAGAGAATGACTCACATTGTAGATTTTAACAAGCAGAATATAAGCCTACTGATTAGCCTGAATTAACCTAATTTAAATAACAATGCACACACAACAGGTTAGTAACTAATACAGCAGTTACGACAATTCACGAGATTAAACCCTCACAATGATTTATTAGTGCAATACTTAACAATTCAACGGATTCACAACGAATGACAGAGTATAGTCCGAATTCGAGCAGTACTCAAACATTCAAGTCGAAATCACATTGAATCAAATAAAGTATAAACTCAATTTGAGCGGCACTTAAACAATCGTTGGATAGTTATAATCGATCGGACGTTGAATCGTAATAGTGATCGAGTTATTACCCTGATTGCGGCAGCACTTCGTGATTAGTGTGTGTTAATTTGTAGTATACAGAACGTAATTCGATTTCTAAAACGAATTTCTTCGTCGAACTTATGCCAAATTTCAAGTCCCGATGTTTGCTATTTATAGTGAAAATTTGATTAGCTTACGGACCGTAAGCTTCCCAACGTTACGGTCCGTAAGGCATCATACGGACCGTAAGCTTGGTAGTGTTGCGGTCCGTAAGGTTAAATAATAGGCTATAGGGTAGCCACGTTTGGGACTAGCTATGCTGAGTCAGTAGTTTCGTAATTTCTGAATTTTACAACGAGAATTTGAGGATAATTATCAATTAGGGTTTACCCCCCTGAGTTTTTAGGGGCCCTAATCCTGATTCCGAAAATTAAGAAAATTTTAGGGTTTGTTCAGAATCACTTGGGTTTCTCAATTAAGGTTTCCTATTGACCAAATTAAAATAATAATTATGACTTTTTGATGAGAGTTGTTACATTCTCCCTACCTTAATAAAATCTCGTCCTCGAGATTTACTGGAATAAATGAGGATATTTTCGCTTCATTTCTGATTCCAGCTCCCAAGTGAATTCAGCTCCTCTCTTTGAATCCCATCTGACTTTGACTAAGACTAATCGTTTATGTTTGAGAAACTTTATCTTTCGATCCTCAATTTGAAGAGGTTTCTCAACAAATTTTAACTTTTTGTCTAGCCCAACAAAAAAAAAATGTCGGGAGCTTTGAGTTTCCAGAGTTTTCCAAGAAAGATAGGGTTTTTTGTCTAGCCCAACCCTATATATATATATATTGATTATTTTCTTTATTAGTGATTATTAGTGAGTCATGTTAAACGTTTAGATAAAGGGTTAGTCACGTTAAACGGTTCAAAAGGATTCATGGTCATATGGGTTATATAAAAGGTTTTGCTGGTTATATACATGATGGCTATTTGGTATCTAAAAGAAGAGAGATGATACATATATGATCAAAGTTCTATCATCAACACGTCCCTTTTAATGACAAAATGAAACTCCATCGCTATGTTGGAAATTAAGTAAGTATAACATGGCGACTAAACGACCAATCGTCACTAATGATTCTGTTGTTAGGTACTTCACCCAGCATTAGCATTTACTGATATAAACTAAAAGGGTCATAAAATGATCTAGAACATAATTAGATTTGCAACACGTTAAAATGTCACTGATTGTGTCACAAAATGATCACACGTACGAAATTGGATTTTACTTAATTATGCCATGAGTAACCCATTTAATTGAAAACCCTTTTATCTCTATAATACTAGAATGTCAAATAATCATGTTAAGATTCGGACTTGATTCTTTAGTTACTTGAAATCTTTCAAAACTTAGTATACTAAATCGACTTATCACCACCAGTGTAGTTGAGTGAAATATACTCGGAGTTGCTTTGTTGTATCTTGGGAAGTGATTCCTCATAAACCCAAAACACACTTTGAACGGTTGGGGCGAGATTGATTTTAAGGAATTTTTTTGGCGGGGTCAAAAAAATTTTGGTTCAAAATTATGCCTACAAAGTTGGGGCTTTATTCAAAACACTTTTTGTTTTTATTTAAAGTAAAATGTTTTAGTATAGTGTTGTAGGCCGAGAATAAAGTAAAATGAAAAGAATGTTTGCATAAACTTAAGAATTTTCACATCTTATATAGTGATACTAAACACATTCATAATAATATCCCGCCGCAACGCGCGGGTTGCGCCAACTCGTATGTGTGTGTGTGTCTATCCTTATAAGTCCTTAACCTCAATCCTACATCTCCACAGAGTTCTATCCTGTACCATGTTCTTATAAAGGGGCAACTCTAGTAAATCATGTCCAATCCACTCATCCCAAGTCACTTTGGGCCTACGTCTACCCATCTTCCCCTTGACAATGAGGGTTTCCATTGGTGTAATTAGCGTTGTCGTCTGCCTCCTCTTGACATGCTCAGACCATCTCAACATCCCATCTTTTATCTTACCCAAAATACTAATCACACCTAACCTTGTTTCTTATCCGGTCCCGCCTTGTGTTTCCACACATCAACTCAACATCCTCATATTTGTAGGAAATAGGTTCACCTTTTGAAAAATATAATTACAAAATATATCATAACGAGACTCTCGTTATTCGTAGGAAATATCATAGTACAATACCGGTTGCATTAACTAAATAAAAAGAATATAAATATAATTATATATACCAATCTTGATTCAAGCCGCATCTCTGATGGGTCCTTCACGCGCACTTGATAGCATCCTAGACTCGAGTATTCATCATCTTGAGTCTTGAAAAATACTCCTTGACTGCAACAAAGAGCACACTAAAACGTTGACGATTTTGGTTGAGGCACGTGTTCAACACGCTTCCCTTAAAACAGATTTCGCGCCTCTACTAAAGACGACGCGTCTGTCTCCCAGGGTACAACAGCCGAAGCAGTCTGTACTGCCGGAGATGGCTCACCGGCCCAAGGTTACATCCGGTAATTGTAGTGTTTGAACTCATGTGGTGGAAACAAGTAGAGAATACTCATCTCTCTAGTTGGTCTTCAAGTGTTTTTCCAACTTCTAGTATTCTTCATGTATAAAACAATACCTTATTATCTTGTCACAAAAGAAAGCACAAAGTCTACTATATGTACAAGACTAGTGAAAGAATTCACTTAATAATTCACTTAATTAGTCACTTAATTAGAGACTTAAAAACTCTAATAAAACTAATTAAATACTCAAGAGTTACTCTTTTAATTACCACATGAATATTCTAATTAATATTTATAATTTCATTCAATTATAAATATATTTAATATCCATTCACCAAATTTCCAACAATCCCCCACATGAATGGAGATCATTCAAAACACTTAAAATTTCCAATGTAACCTCGACAGTTGAGTTTTGCATACGATAGGTAGGTGTTACCCTTTGAACCTTCGCTCATGAAATGCACTTAGCCCACTAGCTCTGAGTAGATCTCGATGTCTTTGAACTCGTCTGCCATTTGTGTAGACGACAATACACTTCACACAAGACTCTCCCTAGCCGGGTCATCTCCTCATAGTCGTGTCCAATAATGGTCGTGGAACACTTTCCTGGTTCTGCGAGAGCTCTAGGAATTGTGCCCTCAATTCCATTCGAAGCGACCCCACTTCTCTCTAACATAGGTGATTCTCCTTAGATCATTAAAAGCATTGTGGTTATCATGATCTATCCAAATCATTTACCACATATTATGCTTAGCCTCACACTTGTCACTTTTAGGAATGGACTAGGAAGTTTATTAATCTTTATAATAAACTACCTTATTAAATGCGTAGGGTTATTCCCCCACAGTGACCTCGCTTATTCATACAATTAGGTTTTCCTATTGAACTCAATTCTTGGGATCTCCAGTCTACTGAGTTAGGTTTCCATCATATGAACTTCATTTTTCAAGGGCTTCAGTCCCATTCCACAACTTGATCTCTAATAAACCCTCAGGTTGTTGGATCCATAACATTAGCAAATACCTTTGCGTATTTGAGATCAGTTGTCATGATGTGTTTTTAACTCATAAGTTAATTTTGCCTATTGTTAACTTCTAAGACTATAACCTCAGTGGCCATCTGAATCTGGTTATAATATATGTCTTTGTAAGATACGCTTATCATTTAAGGCAAACACATCTCCATTATGCACTGCGACCTTTGTGTCCTCCACATAGTCGTCTGTTTGCAATGTTAGATTGGATTACAAAATCCTTATTGCCAAACTTTTATGATACAAATGCAAGACACCCCCACATTTAAGTGTTATAGGATATCATCCAGATGGGGTAATGAAAACCATTTCTACATACCCTTATAGGGTTGTTTCTAAATGGATCATCCCCCACATTTCTTGCCATTTGATTAACATTTCCGTAATTTCACTTATGACGACATTTATACACATATGATTGAACAAGATCAACCTCATTGTATCAGTGAATTCAACTCATACTGCATTAGCTTACATAAGCTTCTGAGCTAACCAAAGAAACACTTGCCATTGTCATAAGTTTGTCACCAACTTAGAATAATTCTAATTTAGCATCTAGAATAAGCTTAGACAATGAGTTCTCCTCATTAGCTTTTCGAACAAACTCTTAAAAGTTACATGTCTTTTCCTTATAATGAATGAAAAATCCTCTCTCAACTTTGTCTATACACAAATTCTTTTTGTGTTCATACACATTTGAATGTTTAGAGTTAATTAGTCTCCGTCAAGACCCATAATTAACCAAGTACTCGTCTAGCATGCTTTAGACTATAATACTTTAGCATGTGAACAGAAGATGCATCATTCTGATTCTTCACAGCCCTAAGGATATCATAATATCACTTTGCAACATTCATCCCTTGTTAAGACAAAATAATGACACTTCTTCATAATCTAAAACATCAATATTTAGGAAAGTCTCACAAATTATTGTATGTAGCACATAGCTAAATTTCATCATTCATTTAAGGAACATAACTTGTTTACCTTTGATCTCCAACATTCTACCACTGACTCGTAAGTACTTAAACATAAGTCTTAATCCAAGTCACTTGGTAAACACATTCATCACCAACAAGATGAATGTTTCTCGTCTACAATCACTATTATGTATGAGATAGAGTCAACTAGATCGACACTCAACAACATGACATTCATAATTTGCCATAAGTGATTTGCACACATCTATTGTTATTCATTAGGAGATATATATATTTAGGATGCTCTCCTAAGTGAAGGTAAAATCTCCATATGGATCTAACAATGATCAAGTGGTAGACGCATCTACTTATAAATCTCGCAAGATTTATTAAAGGTATACAATAACATATAGTACTCTACTTTCATATGTTAGAATTCACACTTGTGAATTTTCCAACGACTTCTAATGAAGTATGTTGACATGAATGTCCTTAGTGTATTTCATCTCAATACACTCACTACGTTCTTTCATTACTCACTCATGATGTGGTTATACATTTGATGTTTTGTTTTGGACTTTTAGTCAATGTAACAACTCTCAAGTTATTTATGTCCAAGTATTTTCATGTACTATCCGTTTAAAACCATATTCTTTTAAACAATGTATAACCGACGTTATAATTATTTTCCACAAAAATAATTTATACGTCACAACCATTAGTGATTTATTTCTTTGTAAAAATTGCATGTGTTATCCGAAGATATTGAACACAAAACAATAAAATACATTGGAAACTAAATCATAAGTGCCAATCACTTTTGAAATTTAAACGGAACATAGACAATTTGTAGACATCAAATAGTAAAGTGCTTTTATTTTCAACACTTTAAAATCTGACCGAAATCTTCTCAACAATATCGTCTCATGGCATGTCTTGAGGTACTCCCTCAATAAGACTCCATGCACTTGTAAGTACAAGTTTCCTATTTCATGTTTAAACTTTAAACTTGGACAATTATGCTCAAAACAACACAAAGTTGTTACAAATACTACATTTAAGTAGTAAACTTGAACAATTAAATTTGTTCACAACAACACCAAGTTGTTTTTCACCAAATAACATTTTCTAACACGCATGTTAAAAAAACGTTATAACAAGCACATTATAGAATCGAACGTTTACATAAAACGTTTTCCAAATATATAGTTTATAAAATAAACTATTTCTCATCATCTTTAATGCTCACATAGGCAATTAAATGTTTACATAAAACATTTTTGTTCATTATGAACAATCTCTAACCTCGTATTATTGATACACATTTTCTAACACACGTGTTAGAAAATTTAAGTCATTTTATATGTACCAAACATGACCAACTTAGAGCAATAAACATCATCACTAAAACTCTACTCAAGAGTTTCACCATATGAAGAGTTAAGAGTCTCAATAATTATAGACTTAAACTCTAATAAAACTCATCAAATGTTATCATTAAAACTCTACTCAAGAGTTTCACATATGAAGAGTTAAGAGTCTCAATAATTATATATTTAAACTCCAATAAAACTCATCAAATGTCACCATTAAAACTCTACTCAAGAGTTTCACATATGAAGAGTTAAGAGTCTCAATAATTATATATTTAAACTCTAATAAAACTCATCAAATGTCACCATTAAAACTCTACTCAAGAGTTTCACATATGAAGAGTTAAGAGTCTCAATAATTATATATTTAAACTCTAATAAAACTCATCAAATGTCACCATTAAAACTCTACTTAAGAGTTTCACATATGAAGAGTTAAAAGTCTCAATAATTATAGACTTAAACTCTAATAAAAGTCATCATTAAAACTCTACTCAAGAGTTTCACATATGAAGAGTTAAAAGTCTCAATAATTATAGACTTAAACTCTAATAAAAGTCTCACTTTATTAGAGATTTTATTAGAGACACAAACTCTAATAAAAACTAATAAATTGACATAAAACTCTCCTTAAGAGTTTATCTTCCATATGAAGAGTCTAGTAAATGATTTTAATTTCATTAAATCCATATAAATACCACACCATCATTTTATGGTGCTTTAATTCCTTGAAGCCAATCAAACATCAACTTCAATGTATGACATTCTATTTCTAAGTCATACAAAGCATTGAAAACAATGCCACAACAAATTGCTTATATAAAATGTTTACATAAAACATTTCATAGCATTTGTATTTTAACCATTTTTAACAATCATGTTAAAATGAAAGAAATTATAACGCGCACGTTAGAAATATTAACATTTTCACAAAATGTTAATTCGACTTGCTAAACACATATATGGTTCAAATAAATAAGTCATTTCTAATACACACGTTAGAAACTAAACAATTAAAAATTGCTTCCAAACTAACGCGTTTCATGAACGTTTCTAACACACATGTTAGAAGACAAATGATTACAAAAATCATTATAAGACTTATTTGTTCATATCAATCCATTGGTGGATGAAAAGTCTACTTTAAATAGAGACTTAATTAGAGACATAAAACTCTAATCAAGTAACATAAAACTCTTATTTAAAGACATAAAAACTCTACTGAAGAGAATTTAACGTTTACAAAAAACGTATGGTTTACACCAATAATTCTGGTCTAACACACATGTTAGAGAATTTAACGTTTACAAAAAAACGTATGGTTTACACTAATAAACCCGATCTAACACAAAAATTAGAAAAATTAACGATTCCCAAAATCGTTTCAAAAACCAAACGTTGGAACCGAAACAATTCGTTTTGTACCACGGTATAGGATTTAAGATTTTATCTCAATCTCAAAAAATTCGAACACAACAAGTTGTACTACATACATATTTCCCAAAAAATATTTATAAGATCATAACCTCTAAAAATATTTTTTATTCTAATATAAATCCTTTCGTAAACCCAAAATCCTTATAAATAAGGTTTTTAAGATTGTACGAACAATCTCACTAAATCTGTTTTAAGTTTGTAGGAAATAGGTTCACCTTTTGAAAAATATAATTACAAAATATATCATAACGAGACTCTCGTTATTCGTAGGAAATATCATAGTACAATACCGGTTGCATTAACTAAATAAAAAGAATATAAATATAATTATATATACCAATCTTGATTCAAGCCGCATCTCTGATGGGTCCTTCACGCGCACTTGATAGCATCCTAGACTCGAGTATTCATCATCTTGAGTCTTGAAAAATACTCCTTGACTGCAACAAAGAGCACACTAAAACGTTGACGATTTTGGTTGAGGCACGTGTTCAACACGCTTCCCTTAAAACAGATTTCGCGCCTCTACTAAAGACGACGCGTCTGTCTCCCAGGGTACAACAGCCGAAGCAGTCTGTACTGCCGGAGATGGCTCACCGGCCCAAGGTTACATCCGGTAATTGTAGTGTTTGAACTCATGTGGTGGAAACAAGTAGAGAATACTCATCTCTCTAGTTGGTCTTCAAGTGTTTTTCCAACTTCTAGTATTCTTCATGTATAAAACAATACCTTATTATCTTGTCACAAAAGAAAGCACAAAGTCTACTATATGTACAAGACTAGTGAAAGAATTCACTTAATAATTCACTTAATTAGTCACTTAATTAGAGACTTAAAAACTCTAATAAAACTAATTAAATACTCAAGAGTTACTCTTTTAATTACCACATGAATATTCTAATTAATATTTATAATTTCATTCAATTATAAATATATTTAATATCCATTCACCAAATTTCCAACAATATTTGCATCAGACCAACAATTGATATTATGTAATAGTATAGGGTAGTAATATGTACACGTTTGTTTATATAAGGAGGCGACCATTGTAACCACAATTACATCACAACAACCTAATTCAAATTCTTGGTTTACTGAGATGTAACACCAACCAAACCAAACAAAGAAAAGATATGTGGAAAATAAATGGAGATTTTTCATGTTTTTAAGACGAATACGGATAGATGATACTTGACAACGTCAACTACCCCAAAAAGCAAAAATTAACAATGTTTTTTGTATTTTTGGTTAAAATGTTTGTTTAGGTAAAATGTTTCATGTGATTTTCCTTAAAAAGCCATGTTTCTGTTATGAACAAAATGGTAATCAAGATTTAAAAAAGAAGAAAGATAGAGGAAGATATAATCCAGAGATGAAAGAAATAGTCTCAAATCAATTCATACATTTTGGGGTTGTTTGTTTACCTCTCAATGAGGTTCTTAATGGTTCAGAGCTCTTATTGGTTCAACACTTAATGATTCAGACTGTTTGTTTCGCGAGCTGATCTCTGAATGAATCAGACATTTGCCTCTGAATGGTTAAGCATTATACTGAGTCTGAATAGTTAAGACCTCTAATCTGAATTGGTCAGACATTTGTTTCTGAATGGTTAAGCATTATACTGGCTCTTAATGGTTCAGACCTCTTACTGGTTCAGCACTTAATGGTTCAGACATCTTATTGGTTCAGCACTTAACCATTCAGAAGTTGACAAATAGCCCCTTACTCGGTGAACTTGTGTGTTTAATTGTTTAAGTAGCATACTAACTATCAACTATTACAAGTTTACATGTGTAACCCTCACACTATTCAACAATTACAAGTTTACATGTGTAACTCTCACACTATTCAACAATAACAATTGATCACTATATTATGTCAGGTAACAGTTTCCAAGTAGAAAAAAAGTGTAAGGTTATGTACCTTTAAATATAATTTTGACTATACGTAAAATTAAAGTGAATTCATGAACAATTTTTCTTAACTATAAAATTATCTAGGGATCACTAAAACAAAAATATGTTTGAGAAAATTTAAGTGAGAAGCAATGTTGTAATATACTCTTTTACCTATTTATAAAATTTTGATTTTCTAGGAAAATGCACACTAACAAATAAATAAATCAAACTACGAGTGTTCATAATCCGATTTAAACCGGGTAAATCCGGCAGCTTTAGTTATTGGCTTAGTTGTGTGGACGTTTTTTTTTTCTATTTTTCAGGGTTATTTTTTTTTTCAAACCATACTGATGTGAATTGGTTTGAAAATCATTTGGCATTGAAAAGTAACGGTCCGTTTATTTAATCCTATTACACATGTAAAAAATTTACACAGTCTTGGAAGTTTTCTCATTAGTTATGTAAAATTAATTTTTCTCTTCACTCTAAAAAGCAACATTAAAGTTACATGCTACTATATGTTACAAAGTTACATACTACTAAAAGTTTATAACTAACACATGCCAAGCTTCATGTTTTGAAGGCCAAAGAAGCCTAAACTGCGACGCTTTGGTTTTGATTTAAAATGATTAAAAAATAAAAATCATTACTAAAGGGTTGCCTCATTGTTTCACCTAAAAACCACAAAATACCAGACCATAAACTAGGGATGAGCATATCGGTATCCGATACCGAACCGATACCGATACCGCCTAATACCGATCCCGAATTTCACCCAAACTAGATACCGATACCGAAACATGTCGGTTAGGTATCGGTACGGTACGGTATCGGTATTATACCGTATTTTGAGGGTCGGTACCGTACCGATACCGAAAACGCCAAAAAGTGGATACCGATCGGGATCGGGATCGGTACGGGATCGGTATTCGGTGGCATATGCTCATCCCTACCATAAACACCTCTAACCAAAACTATTAGGATGCAAATAAGTCATGTGTAATCAAACCCGAGTTTGAGTTTAAATAAGTATACAAGCTCGAAACTACAACGAGATAACTTTTTGTACAAACAATAACCTAAGGTGAGTCCAATTGTAACAAGTCATGTTTTATCAAACACGAGTTTGAGTTTAAATAAATATACGAGCTCGAAACTAGAATAAGATAACTTTTTGTACAAATAATAACCTGATCTGAGTTCAATTGTTAGTGGAGTTTAATATTTATTATAGTAATTATTAGAGTAAACTGCCATTTTGGTCCCTGTGGTTTGGCCAGTTTTGCCACTTTAGTCCAAATCTCAAACTTATTACATCCAGGGCCCTGTGGTTTGCATTTTGTTGCCATTTTAGTCCAAAACTCAAATTTGACCAGATTTCCCACTTTTGACCCCCCTGTTTTGTCCTTATCCTCAGGGGTATTTTGGGTATTTTTAATAAATATAATGCCTGATTATCATCATCTTCAACATATCATCTACATCTTCAACATATCTTCATCTACAGACATCTCTCTCTCTCTCTCCACTGTTCTCTCTTCATCACCATCATCAGTCTACTCCATCTTCATCACCATCATCTCATCTTCATCATCAACATCACCGTCCCCGCCATCTTCATCACCATCATCATCACCATCATCTCACCACCGTCGCCGCCAACACCACCGTCGCCTCCATCTTCATCACCATCATCTCATCTTCACACCATGGCAGTTTCATATCTGAATCGAAATCAGGGGTTTGAGCTTTGAGTTTCAGATCTGAATCGAAAGAGGAGAGAGAGAAGAGAGAGAGTCAGTTAGGGTTTTGAGCTTTGAGTTTCAGATCTGAATCGAAATCGGTATTTTGTTTCAGTTTTTTGAGAGAGAGGCAGTTTGATCGAAAGAGGAGAGAGAGAAGAGAGAGAGGCAGTTTGTTTCAGTTTGATTGAAATCAAAATCGGTATTCTGATGTTGTTTGATTGTTTGAGTTTGATTGAAATCGAAATCGGTATTTTGTTTCATTTTGTTTCAGTTTGATTGATCGATTCGGTATTCTGATGTTGTTTGATTGTTTGATTGTTTCTGATGTTTTCATTTCAAATTCGGTATTTTGTTTCAATTTTTTCAAATTAGGTGTTGGCGGTGGTTATGGTGGTGGCGGGTGGAGCGACGGTGGTGGCACTGCAGATAAGAGAGAGAGAGAGAGAGAGAGAGAGAGAGAGAGAGAGAGTGTTGTTACTTGTTCTGTTATGCTTGTTCACCATGAGGCTGTGATGATTTTTATGCTTGTTCACCATGAGGCTGTGATGATTTCACCTAAACCGAGCTTGGCGTGGCAGAATCGGAGGAGGGCAAGTGCGCTTGCAACCTCTGTTTGCAGCCATGGCGGTTTTACAGATCTGAGCCTCGTTTTTTCTTGAAGATGTTCTTGATTTTCTGGGTTTTGATGATGAACTTTGAAGATGTTCTTGATTTTCTGGGTTTTGTTGTTGTTGAAGAAGATGTTCTTGATTTTCTGGGTTTTGTTGTTGTTGTTGTTGAATTGTTTTAAATAAAACATAAATGACCAAAATACCCCTACACTAAAGGACAAAATAGGCAGCTCTCAACAGTCAAAAAGGGGAAAATTTGAGTTTTGGACTAAAATGGCAACAAAATGCAAACCACAGGGCCCTGGATGTAATAAGTTTGAGATTTGGACTAAAGTGGCAAAACTGGCCAAACCACAGGGACCAAAATGGCAGTTTACTCTAATTATTATTTAACTTTTGTTTGTTTGTTAGGTATTCTTCCATCTCTAGTTTGAATCTATACATATAATAAAAGAAACCACTTTCGGGACACTTGTCATCATATTAGGTCATCTCTTATAGATAATTATTATTTTAGTTTAATTTTTTCTAATTAATTATAGATAATCCTTCTACTAAATATTATTTAGTTTAATATCTTATAGTATAGATAACTCTCCTACTAAATATTATTAATTTAATATGTTATTAATAATTATTATTTAGTTTAATTTCCTTCTCATTTATAATATTATTTACTTGAATTAATTATATTTGAATGTTGCGTTAAATTATTATTATATTAAAAAACATCTTGCCTGTAATTGACAGGTAGAATTTGGCTCGATGATGTTTCTAAATTTTTTCAAACATTTCCATTTGAGATTTAAACTATTGAAGTCGGTTTTTTAATGATCCAAATAAAGGGTTAAATTTATTGAGACTTCGTTAACAAATTTTGCAACAACAGAATAATCTATTTTAATTAGGAAAACCAAACTTTGTATTAATATATTAAATATTTTTATTTTCACTATACAAAATTACATTTACTCGATCCATGTAATACATGAGGTTTTTTAATATATAACCTTTTTTATTTGATATATAAAATTAGATTTATTTAATTCGTACAATACACGGGGTTTTTTCAAGATATATATTTTTTTTATTATTTAGTATAGAAAATTACATTTATTCAAACCATGTAATGCACATATTTTTAAAGATGTATTTTTTTTATTATTTGGTATATAAAATTATATTTATTCAACCCATGTAATAAATGAGGTTTTTAAAGATGTATTATTTTATTATTTGGTAAACAATATTACATTTATTCAACCCATGTAATACACGTGGTTTTAAAGATATAATTTTTTTATTTGATATATAAAATTACATTTATTCAACCCGTACAATATGGTTCTTATATATATAATTTATTATTTAATATATAGAATTATATTTATTCAACCCGTACAATAAATGAGGTTTTTAAAGATATATTGTTTTATTATTTAGTATAAAAAAATTATTTATTCAACCCCGTGTAATACACGGAGTTATAACCTAGTATTATGATATATTAACATTTTATTATTCTCATCACTTAGGTTAGCTTAATCATTAATTGGTTATAAGTTAGATAAATCTAGTTTTCAATTGTTTTAAATCTTTTCACCCGCAACTCACGTAATTATTATTTACATGTGGATCCTTACATGTTTCAAATTTACCTGTTTTTCTTTTTAATATTATTTTTTTGAACGACATATTTCTTTTATTACTTGCTGTTTGTGAGACTTGAACCTAAGACCTCACCCTCTCATGATGTTTAAATGTTTTGTCTTTGCTAATGGACCACCACCCAATTGGTTTTCTTTTTAATATTATACTTAATACATTCCTTATTTCATTTTCATCAACCTCACACGTTTTCATTATGTCAACTTTTCCATTTTTTAATAAAATTTTAACAAAATGTTATTTTGTTTCTATTTTTCTAAATTAAAAAGTTGTGATTCTCATTTTTCGTTTTTTGTCTTTTATGATCACACATATTTAAAATTACACAAAACCAAATTTCACTAATCAAGTTGTGTAATAAACAAAATTCTAACCTAGTACTTATATATATGTATATACCATTTCTACAATTATTTTTTTAAATTATGATCACACATATTTAGAATTACACAAAACTATATTTTACTAATTCAAATCGTGTAATACACACAATTATAAGTTACTACATTATACATTAGCATAGATATACCATTTTTACAATTATCCTCCTAAAATATAAATTGATCTAATGAACGTCAATAAATATTAAATGATAATAAAATAATAATAATTGTAACATACTTGTTATTAAGCATTAGCATTTATTGAAGGCCTATTACATTCCAGTATAGTGGTATTTTAGGGGTGATATAAGAACTAGTAACCATTAGGTCATGAGTTTGATTTTCACAAGGGTGTTTTTGGATAGTTTCGTTGATGATACGATAATACTTCAGTGACCTATTAGTTAGACCACCTGTAATGCGGCTGTATATGGCGCCTCGTCCTCCCATAACGCCCCATAGCGCACATGAACACCATTACGGGTTATGAAAACTGCCTCATATCCCTTACGAGGATGTGGGTTTATGAAAACCCTTTTATTTGTTTGTCTGTTTGATTGTCCCCATCGGACGCATGCTTGTATTGAGAGAAGTGAACTCACATTGGTTTTGCTCGGTATGTTAAGTTACCCGCTCCCAGTTAGTCAACCAAGCCCTACCGTGGTTACCAATGAAATCAGTTTCATAATTAATCAAGTCACGTATATTCACAGTTTGCATTCATTGCACAGATCACCGTATATCACATAACAATTATTCAATCTCATACAAGTCATAAACTATTTAAGACTCTACTGTTTAAAATGTTCAGTTTGTTTGTTTACTTGCAGCATCTCCACGAAGGACTAGTTCTTCGTGGGATACCTTCATGGCGAAAGACCCTACTGGCGAAGAACTGTTGTTCGTCGAGAATTCATGTGACGAACCTAGTGTTTCGTCAAAATCCAGTCAACGAAGAACCAGGTTCTTCGTTGATCCGTGTTCTTCGTGGGGGCAGTCTTTCGTCGCTGCCCTCAACAGACGGTTACATTTCCCTTTAATCTCGTAACAACAGTTAACAAATCTTTGGCATGATTATCGGATCAAACAACAGTTATTTCCCAAGTTCAAAAAACCCTAATTGTTGTTCATCATCACACTAATAACACCACAACATTAACATCGAATACATGCCCTAAATTATAAAATAACCATATACAATCAGGATTATTAACATATATACCCGATAATCAGATCAGATCAACACAAAATACAATCAGTCGGACGGTTTTGTGAGCATTCAATAACGATCGTTCCTTTAGATTAAACTCAAGTGGTTTCATTGATAATTCTTATGAACATACAACCCTAATTCATCATGTAAAGATACGATTTAACAACATATCATGTAACCATATAATCACATATAACCGGAGAATCGAGTAAAACAATGGTAACGACAACTAACCGAGATAGATAAGACGAAAACCACGAAAAGCTTCAAGAAAGAACTATGGCAGTCGTCGCGTGCAAGGGAAGGAGAGAAAAGCTTAGGGTTTGGTTATGATTCTAAAAAGTCCCATAATACTATACTTACAACTACAAATACGCGCACAGGAGGAGTTTCTGGGCTTGGGCTAGAGAAGCTGCTTGGGCCTAGGGCCATCTTGGCGAAGAATCTTCTTGACGAAGAACCTTCTTCTTCAAGGAATGTTGTGACGAAGAATCCCCAGGTTGTTCGTCGAAAGACAGTCAACGAAGAACCAGTTCTTCGTCGACTTGGGTTCTTCGTGACTCAAGTGTTGTGCAGCCCAAAGTTAAGCATGAACGTCTTATGACTAAGCATTAAACAACCCCTAAGATTTCATATAACACCCAAACATAACAATACTTCAATCATTCAAACATCATGCACATAATACAATGTAAAACGAATTGTGAAAACAAGATTGTGAAACGAATAATGCGTAGAGGAAAGACCTTGAAATCTCGGGTTGTCACATTTATTATTCTCATTACTTGGATTAGCTTAATCATTAATTGGTTATAAGTTAGAGAAATCTAGTTTTCAATTGTTTTAAATCTTTCCACCCGCAACTCACGTAATTATTATTTACATGTGGATTCTTACGTGTTTCAAATTTACTTGATTTTCTTTTTACTATTATTTTTTTGAACAAAATATTTTATTTATTCCCTACTGTTTGGAGGACTTGAACCCAAGACCTTCTCCTCTCATGGTGCTTAAAGGTATTGTCTTTGCTAATGGACCACCACCCCATTAGTTTTCTTTTTAATATTATACTTAATACATTCCATATTTCGTTTTCATCAACCTCACATGTTTTTATTATGTCAACTGTTCCATTTTTATAATAAAAATTTAACCGAAGGTTATTTTGTTTTTATTTTCTAAATTAAAAAGTTGTGATTCTCATTTTTTTCGTTTTTGTCTTTTATGATCACACATATTTAAAATTACACAATACCAAATTTTACTAATCAAGTTGTGTAATAAACAAAATTCTAACCAAGTACTTATACATACATACCATTTTTACAATTATTCCTTTAAATTATGATCACACATATTTAAAATTACACAAAACTAAGTTTTACTAATTCAAATCGTGTAATACATAAAATTCTAACATACTACATTATACAGTAGCATAGATATACCATTTTTACAATTATCCTCCTGAAATATAAATTGATCTAATGAACGTCAATAAATATTAAATGATAATAAAATAATAATAACTGTAACATACTTGTTATTAAGCATTAACATTTATTGAAGGCCAATTACATTACGCTATATACTGGTATTTTAGGGGTGAGATAAGAATTAGTGACCATTAGGTCATGAGTTTGATATTCATAAAGGTGTTTTCGGATAGTTCCGTTGATGACACGATAATACTTCAGTGACCTATCAGTTAGACCACCTGTAATGGGGCTGTACATGGCATCTCATCCTCCCATAACGCCCCATAACGCCCATGAACACCATTACGAGGGGCGCCATGTGCGGCCTCTCCCTCCTCCTCGCGAACACCATCACGGCGTGGCCCTTTCTTCCCCACTCACACACATACATACATACATACATACATACATACATACATACATACATACATACATACATATAAACCAACTGGGGTAGCCCAGTTGGCCACCGACACCCACCTCTTCCCAGAGGTATCGGGTTTGAGTCTTGGGAGTGGCATATGTCGCCCAGGGTAAGAACTCGGCAAGGGGAATTCACCGCGGAGCTAGCTTGGTCGGGTAGCGGCTCCCGGAGTGGGATCACTCCGGCGGTTGAGAGGACCATGCACTATCCCCCCTACATACATACATATATATAAAGCCCCATACATATATATCCACACTACACACTCAAATTAAAACCACTCTCTTACGCGTTTTGTCACTTGTCGCATAACGCCCCACAAAGGACTACATGACTAGGGCTGTAAACGAACCGAACGTTCAGCGAACATTTCGTGAACCGTTCGGCGGGAAGTTCGTTTATGTTCGTTCCTTTACTAAACGAACGAACATGAACAAGAAATTTCGTTCGATTAGTTAAATGAACGAACATGAACAGAGGTCGCGTTCGTTCGATTGTGTTCATGAACGTTCAGTAAGGTGTTCGTGAACATTCGTTGATTTGCATTCGTTTATATTCGTATGTTTGTGTTTTAATTGAAGATCTTTGTACTTTCTTATATTTTATTTGTACTTTTTATATTATTAAACTTTTATTTATTTTATTACCCTAACAATTAAACTATGAAACTCACTTTCACCTTGTTTATGCATCATTTTTCTTTCATTTCTCATTATTTACATCGGCGAATACGATTGACCTCCGTGCCACAATAAGGGATTCAAGTTCGAGTGCTACTCTCTGGGCCATCTATCTTTATCTTTCGTCGCGTTTGCCAAATTTATTTGTGTTCGTGAACCGTTCGCGAACACGCTCATTTCCTTAATGAACGAACACGAACATAAAATTTCGTTTGGTAAGTGTTCATGAACCGTTCGTGAACACATTTATTTCCTTAACGAACGGACACGAACAAGGCCTTGTTCGTGTTCGTTCGATTCGTTTACAGCCCTATACATGACTACACATGGCCTTATCCAAATTTACCGCTAAAAAAATAAGAATGAAAAAACAAACATTATAAGAAAAGCCCTAAGTGTAACACCCCGTGTTTTCACAAGTGAAAGTCAAAGTCAAGGTCAAAGTCAAGGACCGATTTCGCGCGACGTGACTCGTAGAATTGTTTCTATTATATTTAGATTATGTGGAGTAAATGTCGTACATTACAATAATCAAGCCTCACCAATCATATTTCGATCGATCTACGACTGTGAACGATAGGAAGTAACAATGCGATAAAGATAATCAAGCAAGCTAATCAAATCGACACCAAATCGTAACTCGAATTTCGTATTTTATTTGTCAGTTATACGTGTGTGTGTGCCTTACGTGTTACTTGTGCATGTTTATTTTATGTTGTGTGGTGATAATCAAGCGAACTCAATCGAACTCGAAGTCTAACTCGAATATGATCGAACCCGAACTCGAATCCCGAATCGAACCGTATAAGAAGTAGTTGGGACTGAAAGTAATTTGAATTAGGAAACCCTATCAAACCACTCGTAAATCCGAGCCGAATCCACATCGCATCGAGCTCGCCCAAGGTGGTGGCATCCGCACGGATGGCCCATCCGCACGGATGGCCAATCCGCACGGATTGCCAGTCCGCACGGATGGCCAGCCCGCGCGGATAACCTGCCCGGGGTGCGTGCTGTGCGCACGGCTCACTCCCTTTCCCTTTTTGGCATCCTATAAATACACGGGTCACTCTCCACTTTTTCCACTTTTGGCAAGTGACGTCCGAACCACACGCATTCTTCACCTTTTCTAAGATTTCTATCGATCCAGGTAAGATCTCGCACTGATTCTTGTACATCTTTAATCACTACACGATTCTACACACTTCTATCTTTCGAACCTTCAATTTTAACCATGAAATCATCCGGATTTGAGGTAATCATGGGTGACGTCACATGAAGTTCGTAAGAACTTCATGCTAGGCCTCATTCCACCAAAATATCTCAGATCTAAACGATTTCTACAAGTTTTTACAATAAATTTCACCTAGATCTAGACTTTTCTAAGGATAAAAGAGTTGAAAGAAATAAACCTAAGTTTCCTTCTTCTTTTACCCTTAAAACCGGTACGAATCCGATCAGTCCTAGAGTTCTACTCGTCAATAGTAATGCCCTAGCTCCAGATCTGGAATTCTACCCAGAGACAACTGATTTCGGGGTTAACCGGGACGACCGTTCTGAGTCGCCGACAGGCCGAGTTAGGGTGATTCCTAACCGGTCAAGTCACGCGGGTGAGAACACAACTCCAAGTGGTTGCCACGTAATCAGAGCGTCTCGATAAACGACAACAGAAACCAAGTGTAGACGAACGGAACAACCAGAGCAGTTGTCCGCACGGTCAGGCTACCCGCACGGACAAGCTGTGCGCACGGGTTACCATCCGCACGCACAGGTCATACGCACGGGTTGCCACCCGCACGGATTACCCTTGGGACCCACCTTCTAAACGAGGTTTGAGTGTCGACGAACGAGCAATCCGGACGGACGACCTCTGAATGGATTACTCTTCGGATCATGAGATACTAAGGCCTTAAAATGAAAAATCAGCCGTACGCACGGACAGGCTATCCGGACGGATTGTCTCTGCCCGCGCGCACGGGCTGCCTGCACGGACTACCATACGCACGGACCGCCGTCCGCGCGGCCGGCTTGAAAGGTAGAAACACTTTGGTGTTTTCAAAATGCTACAACGAAAACTTCAAAGCACAAGCCATCATACACAAACACATCTTAGGAAGAAACAATCCACTTGAACATTTATCCACACAAGCAACCTAACCGTACGGATAAGTCGTCCGCACGTACAACTAGTCCGCACGGGTTGCCACCCGCACGGACAGTCACACGCACGGACAACTTACCCGGATGGATCACCATCCGCACGCATCACCATCCGCACGGATAGGTCATGCGCACGGATGACTTCTACGCACGGATGACTGATCCGCACGATCAGCCATTCTGCCCACTCTCACTTGTACCGTTTACGCGTCACTTATCGTTACGTTATCGAATCTATTCAGGCTAATTGTACTCGCTGTAAAGCGCTCCCTTCAATCCATATCGCTGTGAGTATACTCGAACCCTTTTTGCTTTAGCACTTTTGGGTGTTACATACGTTACAACTATTCAAACTACAACTACCACACTACTCAAGCTATTTTAACGCTTAACCATTATCGCATGTTATACGTGGCTTATGAATGCTTGTTTGTTATGTTTACACATGGAATGCTGTCTACCTGCCTTAGCAACGATAGTACTATAGTTTGGACTCAGCACCCGTTTCCACGGGGGTTGTTAAGGATCTTTTACTTGCATGGATTACAGTGGTAATCGTGTATTGCGAACTGCCTCGGGCAGTCAACCCGCAGTCATTGGTATCGATGGATCTATGTCGATAACTAACGTGCTTCATTTCACTATGTGTACGTGCCGGTTATGCGTAAACGAATTTGAACTCTATATGCTATTATCAAACTTGTATGCTCACCTTTACATTTTATGTATTGACATTATTTTAACGTATGTGACAGGTGCCTAGGTTGTTTATATGCTTCTCGGGCTGTGATGAAATTGAGGCTAGGAACTGGAGTCCTAGAAACCAACGAATAATTTAGTTATGCTAAAATCTGAGTTGTCGGAACAGAATATTTGTTTAGTTTTTGTCTGTAATAACTTGTTTTACTATTTAAGACATGGTATGGGACATGTTAACTTAAATTGAATGGTAATGATGGTTGTTATGGAAACTTCTGGACAATCTGTTTCGCTCAGTGCCGCGCCCCGATGATTCCGCCATCGGTTGGGGTGTGACACTAAGACTAAAGGGTATGGAGAGGATGGGCTTGGAGGGGATGAGCCTCCACGTAGGCGCCACGTAGGCGCCACGTAGGCAGCTCGTGGGGGATGAGCCTCCATCATATTTGAGGGGGATGGAGGCTCGTGGGGGATGGGGCCCCACCTCATTATTTTATAATTTTCTAAGTTTTAATTTATTAACTTAATAAAAATTAAAAAATACAACATAAAACAACATAAATAATTTCATTTCATAACATAAAAAAAATTACATTTCCTAAAAAAATTTTTACCGAAAAATAAAAATAAAAAATTACATTTCCTAAAAAAAACTACTCGTCTTCGTCTTCGTCCTCGTCCTCGTCACCGTCCGCTACGTTAAAGTTGTTCCATATATGTTCTACCAAATCCTGTTGAAGGTTTGCATGCGTGAAGTCGTTGGTTAGCGAGAACGAGTTTAAATCCTGTTGCATTCTCATCATACTCACAAATTGCCCGACCTTCGTCTTCAATAATCATGTTATGGAGCAAAATGCAAGCGTACATACACATGCGCAACCTCTTCGGTGTGAACGCACGTGCCGGCTGTTCAAGGATGGCCCATTTTTTTCGTAAGACACCAAAAGCACGTTCGATGTCTTTTCTTGCAGCTTCTTGACGCTTGGCAAATTTTTTTCTTTTTTCGTCATCGGGATGTGGAATAGTCTTCACAATTGTAGACCAAGACGGATATATCCCGTCAGCAAGATAATACCCACGTCTATACTCAACCCCAGAAACTGTAAAACGGGTGTCCGGACCGGTTCCATTAATGACATCGGTAAAGACAGCCGATTGGTATAACACATTGAGGTCGTTGAGTGAACCAGGGAGACCAAAGAAAGAATGCCAGATCCACAAATCTTGTGATGCCACGGCTTCAAGTATCACAGTTGGATAGCCGTGATTACCGCGAGTATATTGGCCGCGCCACGCAGTCGGGCATCTATGCCACGCCCAATGCATACAATCAATACTACCGAGCATTCCCGGAAACCTGTGCCGTGCTTCATGAGCTTGGTACAACTGCTGAACATCATACACGTTTGGTTTACGCAAATATTTTTTGCTATACAGTTTCACCACATTACAGCAAAACCGATACAAACATTCCCGCGTAGTTCTTGCCGACATTTGTAAGTATTCGTCCAAAGCGTCGGCCACTGTCCCGTACGCCAGTTGGCGAATGGCCGCAGTACACTTTTGTAACGTGGTGAACCCTTCATAACCGCGAGCATCGGGTCGTTGCGTGAAAAACGGGTCTAGCCCCGCCAAATCATCAGCAATCCGTGTGAATAACCGACGACTCATTCGGAATCTGCGTCTGAATATCTTGGCATTGTAAAGGGGTGCATCCGAAAAATAATCGTTCATCAATTTCTCGTGCGCTCCTGTCGTAAAAAATATATAAATACGAGGAAATAAGGATAATAAAATTGATTAATGATAAACCTTGGCGGTCTCTGTTAACCCGTATTCGTGTGGTAATAACGCTTTCAGACGAGACGTCTTCCTCTTCGTCTTCCTCTTCCTCCTCGATAAGAATCTCCGCCGCCCGTAGCACAACGTTCGCGATAAACATCTCCTCTTCCTCATCCGAAGACGAGGACCACCAAGAATTAGATGGCATTGTGGATGAAAAGGTATTTTTTTTAATAAAAGTGGAGAGAAAATGGTATAAAAATGAGAGGGTTGTGGGTTGAAAGTGGGGAAAAATGGTGAAAATGGGAGTGTTTTTATAGAAAAATAGATTTTTTTTTTTGAAAAATAGCCGTTCATAACGTTCAAATTTTGAAAATATGTGAAGGTGGGGCCTCGTCTCATTCGGCGCATGGGGGACGTTTGGGCCGGGGCTAAGGGGGGCGGTGTGGGGGACCGGCGCCGGTCCTAGCCGGGCCTAGCCGGCCCCCATACCCTTTAGTCTAAGGTGAATAGGATATATAAATACAACAAACGGGGTAAAATTGGGGCTTCTGTTTTACCACTCGGAGAATGAGGCCGAGAGCGGAATAAGGTTTTCTGAGGGTGGTTGCCGCCTCTCTCCGCCAATGATTTCGATCATCTTTTCTGAAATTCCAACAACCCTCTATTACATACATACATATACACATATATATGTGTTTCTATAATATATATAGAGACAGAGAGAGACAGAGAAGCCGTCTTTAAAAACAACAGTTTTCTGGATCCTTTGTTGCATCCCAACCCCAAACCAAACACCACCATTAGAGGCTGTGATGATTTTACGTGATCCGAGTCAAAATCGGGTATATATTTTAGATTATCCGCAGCTTGGCGTGGCAGAATCGAAGGACGGCAAGTGCTATTGCAACCTCCGTTTGCAGCCATGGCGGTTTAATCCTTTTTTCCCGATCGTAAAACAGATCTGAGCCTCATTTTTTTTAATTAGGGTTTTTTATTTATTTTTTAAATTTGTTGCGTTTTGATTTTTGTTTGATAACGAGTGTGATTTGGTAGTTGGTACCATTAATTGTTTATTTAGGGCATGTTTGGCTAAAATTTTTGAAAACAATTTATTGACTTATTGACTTTTTGGAAAAGTCAGTATGGAGTGACTTTTTGAAAAAGTCACTTTTCCCCTCACATACAACCTGGTTGCCAAACATCATTTTGGAACTTATCACTTTTCAAAAAACAAGTCAATATGTTGTTTCAAAAAGCTTAGCCAAACATGCCATTAATTGTGTTTTTAAACATTTTTTAGTTTATTTATTTGTGTTTTTGCAAGGTTTTTTTTTGTTTTTATAAGTGTATTTTAGGCGATGTTACTAAGCAGTGAGTATAGGATTAAAAACTTCCGCTCAAATGAAATATTCTTTGTAACTTGTGACATTTTAAGCGTATGTATATGTTTCCTTATAATTCATTCTCAATTAACAAACTTCGTTTTATTTGATTTAGCTCGATGTTAGAGGAAGTAAATGAAAAGTATTAAAGTATGAGCAACTTGAACTAATGTATCAAGTTGTTGGGAATTGAGAGGTGATTAAGATTTTGAAGATGGTTCATTTCATTTTTTAAATTTAACATTTAGAGGGAATTAAAGATTTTGAAGATGGTTCATTTCATTTTTTAAGATTTTGAAGATGGATCATTTCATTTTTTAAATTTAACATTTAGAGGGAATTAAAAAATCAAGTATTGAAAAGGTGTTGAAAATTTGTCTTTCATAATGAGTTTGAGCATTGGCGCAGGTTAGAAGGGTATATATGTTTTCGACCCCTCGAACTTTTCGCTCAGTAGTGTAATATTTGTGGTTTTCTCATAGAAAATTTCTTATAGAAATTTTTTGGTATATACGTTTTCGACCTCGTGGTTCTATAGAAATTTTTGGGTATATATGTTTTCGACCCCTCGTCGAATATCTCAAGCTTCGCCACTGAGTTTGAGGGTTCTAGCCACATGGAGAGTGGATGAGTGGGGTTGATCGTTCATCTACCACTTTATTCGGGACCATTATCTAAAATGTTAAAACACCACAAGCTAGTTTTGATAATACGTAACACCATATTATGAAACTGAAAAACTTCAAACAAGGTGATGGTGAACCCGACATAAGACAAAAGCCTATCAACGTGTGCTAACCTACCGTCACATACCAGTTTTTACCTTTTTTTATTTAACTAAAAAAAGTCACGTCACTTTTTATATAATTCACATAAGCATTAGGAAATGTTACCTAACACGTTACTTAATTGCGCAAGAGTGGAACGACAAATGAGACTCGTGAGCCTTTAGAAAAACAACAAAATCTCGAGTGACATTAGTGAAAAATTAGGGAAACTTAGTTGCGATCACCAGAGAAAACATCATACGCAATCCAGACTAACTTATATTTTTCAAAATGACGCTTCTGGCCCTTTTTTCGTGGTCAAAATCATATTTATTATGATGCCTCAGTTCTTGATCTTAGAATAAGTTCATCTTTCACTAAATAAAATTATGTTACAAGAAAAAGTAATTAACTTGATCTCAGTCAATATGTTGGTGGTTCATATTTAAATATTGGTTCATCTTGCCACACCAGATAACAAAAAAAGCAGTTCATATCATTACATCAACATAAACAAATAGTAGTCGTTACACAATACAAACTTTTGACATCATACAACATTTAAACACCGAACACTGCTTAAAATAAAATAACATGGCAACACTAGTAGCGAAACAGGAACTTCAATACAAGAGGCCGATGAAATAATTTACGGTATCTCAGATGGTATAGGAAAGTCATTGGGCAAATCAGGAAATTTTGGAACCGGCAAGTGAGTTAAATCTGGCACTTCTAAGGATGGCAAATGGGGCAGTTCTGGTTTTGGAATCTCTGGCAAGTCTGGTAGTTCTGGTTTAGGAATCTCTGGTAAGTGAGGTAGTTCAGGCTTGGGAATCTCCGGAAAGTCTGGCAGTTCTGGTTTAGGAATATCTGGAAAACCAATCTCGAGAAGGTTTCTTGCATCCGCTACAATGATGCTACTCATTGATGTCAGTGTGATGATCAACAATGGTATGACAACGAAAAGGTGTTTGTGAGGCGACATTGTCGATAAACCTATGAATTGATTGGTTTTGTATATCTTGATATCAATTTATATGCATTAGATTAGAGAAATGTAAGATTTGCTCTTTGGTTGGTAAGAAAAGTGAGGCATGTTAGCTCAACCTCTCATCTACATGAGTTAATCAAATGATGTATCAAGAAATCAATCTTTTTTATAATATACTTGCAAACCACAACATTTAGGGGGTAAGGTCAATTTACGAGGAAAAAAAGTGGATGAGACTAATATTTTGTCAAGTAAAATAAAGTAAAAATATATCAAGTTATTATTAATTGAATTTATTGTAACACCTCGAAAATTCACGTCCTATAATGTGTTGACACGTGTCATAAAGTTTGAACGTGTGAAAGAATATTATAAAAGGACTAAAGTTGACAAACATGGAAAGTATGTAATTATACGGATTCTAAGTGTCAACAGTGAATGAATATACTTCATAATAACCCTACATGATGTTTATAACATCAAACGAATAAATCATGGATCATACGAAGCTAAAAGTGAGAGATTACAAACTACAGGGGTCAAATGTGTCAACATGTTAAAGATATACCTCTGAGTGATCTTTTGACAAACCCGAAGCTTTGTAAATATAAATTATGCTCACTAGAATGCACGATTAAAATTTCATAAAGTTTCGTTATCGTATGAGAAAGTTATGATCAAATTCGTGTGAGAGGGGTTAAAAGCGTAAACATTGGAAATTAAGATTTTTCGGGCAACCATAAAGTTACCCAAGGACTTAACAAAGTATGGTTATGTCTTAAGGCCCATAAAAGTCAAGTTAGAGGGCTCGAAGTGCAAGAAAGCATGTTAAGATCAAGTATAGAAGGATCAGGGACTAAAAGCGTCAAAAAGTGCATAAGTTTGCATTCTCGCGCATAACCTACGTTCTGAATACATCTGGACATCCAAAAATTTATGTAAGCATGACTACATTATATTTTAGGGTTCGCCTTAAGAAAAATCCATTCGTCGCGTCATTTGGTTCGTTTTTCGCGCTTATGCGCATTCCGTCGTAATTAAGCGAACATCGCGTTCGTACGGCCAAACGAACCGACATCAGAGATATTTTTGAACACATTTTAAGTTCCCTATACTTTAACTTCATTTTAGAGCTTTGAAATAGGGTTAACGGGCCTTAAACGTGTCGAAAATGGGCTGAATGCATGACAGGGACCAAAAGTGAAAATCTGCCAAACTTAAGCCTAGTGGTGCGCTACACTTTTAGCGTAGCGGTGCGCTAGCCTATGACAGACCAGATGCAGAGTATGTAACAGCCTGTTTTGAGCTGTTAACCACTTCCTAATCCCTTGCCAAGTGTTGATACCTTATGGTTAGTGGCAATTTAGGCACCACAACTTCCCGACAAGTGTACGGCCTTGATCGTGCCCTCTTCTCCAAGAAACGATCCTAACGGTGGACCGAAAACTATAAATACCCAATGCCTTTCATTGTTAAAACCCACAAATCTGATCAAAAAGGCTCTAAGTTGGAACCATTGTTTCATACCTGAGCTATTTTGATCGAGATTAGCTTTCGGGGACCCTTCGTAAGTATTCTTTCGTTCTTTTATTGCTTTACGGGTCCGAAAGTCAAACTTTGTTTGACTTTCTGCATTGACCAGTTTAAGGTCGATGCGAAGTTCGTTTGAACTTCATAACGTGAGCGTGATCACGATGGTTATAGTCCCTAGTGACTATACCTACTGATTTCCACGTTATCTAGGCTCAGTGACGAGCCGTAGTTTCGGCCAGAATACGTATTCTTGCGTATTTTGTAACCAAACTACTTATGGGTATCAAAACCGTTTGTTTTGATACCAAACTTGTTTTTCTAACTTAGTTAAGCATGTTTCAACATGCTTAGCTCGTCACTTTAGTTTAGTGCTTGTATAGGGTCGTAAAGGTAAGCGATCTAAACAATCGCTTATACTTTCGAACCCGACCCGTTTGGTCGATCATTAGGATCCGACCAAACACATCAAGTGACCTTATGGTCACATCGTTCGAGTAGTTGTATGACAGGTAGTATATATGCCTTAGGTAAATGACCAAAATACCCCTACGGGGCTTAAATTGAGATTAAACTCGTTTGGGCATAATGGAAGGTATCCTACTGATACCACAACATATTTAAGGCATATTAACTAAGGAAACCTGTAAATGACTCTTACGGATACCCGTTACGCTTCATGCGCGTTCGGTTCGGTTTATGTAACTAGTTTACATAAATTAGCCGAAACGGGTCAAACCTTATCGGTTTTATCTCAAAATCCAGAATGTGAATAGTAAACCCATATTAAACAAGTCTTCAAACTTGTCGGGTCAGAATCACATTCTATCCGGTCTTCGCTTAATCGTGCGTACGAACCGTATCTTTGAAACTAGCCGGTCTAAGCTTAAGCTTAATTAAAGACCCGTTAGGATTCTAATAGGTTGTTAAAAACCTTCGTTCCAGATTAGGAGCCCAGTAAAAGCTATCTGTACTTGCTGATTGATATACGGCTGGGATTGAATTTATATTTAGCTCAGGTAAATACTTTTAACTTATTTTCCCTATACGGGCTTGGGTTACGGTACATAGCGTACCGCTTGATCGAGCATCAAATCTTCCACGCTTAGTGGTTAATTGAATAATTTGATCGGCTCGTTTTAAACAGATGTGTTTACTTTACAGCCTTTGGGGGGTTAATGACCATGTCCCGGATATCCTCGGCATTATCTTACGAGATAGCCACGACCTGAGCACGGGGTGTAGGCGTACTCCCGTGTATAACTCACTTAAAGTGGTGTGTCTATTGATCTTTAACCCGGAATACGTTCCGGGCTACTGAACGCATAAGTAACATGTAAATCGTTCACAAGATTATAATATTAAATAATTCTCCCAAGTTAAAAAGATTAATTTTGCCTCTGTGCATTTTAATCAATGTGTCAAGATATTTTGTGCCACGTGCATTCAAAACAATTTACAAACTCTTTTTCCAAAATGAGTCAGTTGAATGTATTTACCAGTGTAAACTGACGTATTTTCCAAAAAGGCTAAATGCAGGTACTATACGAACTTGGCTGGATAATTCTCCTTAGCATCAATAGAAGTCTCGCAAGCTTAAGATGCCTAAAAGTCTGTTGAACTATTGTTTCCCTTTTATGTTCGATCCTTCTGTGGATAAACTTCCGGATATTGTGACAGTTGATATTACAATAATAAATTCGGTTGTATTATATTTTCAATTGCTTCCGCTGTGCTTAATAATATTGTGTTGTTTGACTATTATGTTGCCAACCATGACGTCACGATACTCCCCACCGGGCCCACCGGTGACACGTGGAAACCGGGGTGTGACAGGTTGGTATCAGAGCCAACACTGAGTGAATTAAACACTAGCCTTAGTGTTTAATCTCAGTTACACAATTGCACAATTCTAAACTTCTGAGTCTAGACTTAACTTAGGAATATTCTCAATCCTAATCTTGAAGTTTTGCTTCCAAATTTTTATATATTGGATACGTCGCCAAGCGAAGAAGCTGTAATAAGAATTCTCCACATCTGGAGCCTTGAAATGCTGAGCTTCGTACCGCGACCAGGATGAAACGTGCGACCAAGGAGAAAGCCTTCAAGAATTGAATGAAGAAGAAACTCCTTTGCTGAAGATCGTTTCCTCAATAGTCCTTATAAGGACATATTTACCTTTTCAGTCCCTTCGAGGACGACATTATTCCTTTTAAGTCCCGCTTAGGGCAACTTTATACTTTTATTTTTATATAATGGAATGATTAAGTTTAAACTTTCATTCTAAATAAGAAATATTAAATAAATGGAAAAATAATATTTCCTTTTTGCAAGATCTACCATTATAATAAAATGGCAAAATCTAAAAGGGCAAGACCTAGCTTCGGGTCATATTAAGACCGGCCAAGATGGCAGTTCCGCAATTTAGATTCAGATCCATATTTACACCTCAATTTAAAAATTGTTCTGCGTTAGTTATAAATTAAGAATCTTAAGTGTGAAACCTAGCCTCGGGTCAATTATAAGACTGGGCCAAGATGGTAAGACCTGTTAAAAAGATTCAAATCATTAATTAAGAATCTTAAGTGTGAAACCTAGCCTTGGGTCAAATATAAGACCGGGCCAAGATGGTAAGACCTGTTTAAAAAGATTCAATTCCCTGTTAACATCTTAAAACATGTTAACCATCCTGGCAGATGTGATTCATTTAAAATCACACACGTCATTTTATATAGGATTCTTCAAAAAAATTCCTAACCCAGTTTAATGATCCCTGAATCCTGGGTTTACGTCATCAATTAAGATGATCATATTTTAACCATACGTAGTAATATAGTGCCTACGGGCCTTGCTCATTTCTACATGAGCCAAAATACAGTGGTAGCTATGACTCCCTGTCAGATAAAGGTAATGAACTAGGTTCAAACCTCAAATGCTTGATTCTCTGAAATCCTAGCATATAATTTATAATTGTCTACGTGACTAGGCCTATTGTGCCAATATACTTTCATGCTGTGATTCTCTGAAATCATAGCTTAAAATTTACAAATGTCCTTGTGACTAGGCCTATTGTGCCAGAATACCTTCATGCTTTGATTCTCTGAAATCATAGCTTATAAATTATATATGTCCATGTGACTAAGCCAGTTGTGCTAATATACTTAAAGACCTTGATTCTCTGAAATCATGGCTTATAAGTTAAAAATTTGTCCTTGTGACTAGGCCTTTTGTGCTATAAAATAAAACTGTTATTATTGCTTTGATTCTCTGAAATCATAAGCTTATAATTTATAAATGTCCATGTGACCAGGCCATTGGGTGCCACTAATAAAACTGTTAATGTTTTATAATTAGGATAAATTATAAAAGAAATCCTAAATAAATTTGATTAATAAATTAACCATATATGGTCTCTGTTTACCATGGTTAATGAATTTCCCTAAGGGGGTAATCCAGTAATAAACATCTCTTATAAGGGAAGTGCCTACGGGCTATAGTTAATGTCCTCTGAGACTAAAGACAGTGGTAGCCTACAGCTCCCTGTCAAGAAAAGGTAATGAACTTTGATTCAAACCTTAAGGCCACGAATCTCTGAAATCATGGCTTATAAATTTAACTTGTCTACGCGACAAGGCCATTGGTGCTATTATTAACTTATGAAGTAGGATTTATGATAAAAATCCTGGATAAAATAAATATCCTTCCTTCTCTGTCAGTATGCAATTGACGGGAATCTTAAAGGTGAAACCTAGCCTACACGGCCAAGATGGTGAAACCTACTCAAGGGATTCAAAACCTTGTTAACACCTAGGAATGTGTTAGCACCCCTGACAAATGTGATTCGAGAAAATCACAACAGTCATCCTTATATGGGATTCTTCCAATTCTCAAATCTAGCCTAGTGATCTAGGAATCATGGCTTATATCATCCTATAAGATGATCATATTATAAACATCCGTTAGTAATAAAGCACCTACGGAGTAAACTTGTTGTCCGATAAGACAACGACAGTGGTGGTCTTTGACCTCCTGTCTAAAATGATGGACTATGTCCAAACATAATAGTCAATATGATCAATGCGATCATGACTAATACCATTTAATACGATGATAATATTATTTAAACATCCTTTAGTGATGTCTTGCCTACGGGCTATAATATATTGTCCATTTGAGACATTGACATTGTTATCTTTATGATTCCTTGTCTGAGGTGGTGAGCTATGCTCAAGCCAAAATAGTCAATATGATTAATGCGATCATGACTTATATCTTCTAATAGGATGAACCTATTATAAACATCCATAAGTGATGTTTTCGCCTATGGGCCATATTATATTGTCCATGTGTGACAAGGACGTTGTGATCTCTACGATTCCCTGTCCAAGATGGTGAGCTATGCTCAAGCCTAATAGTTCATATGATCAATACGATCACGACAAAAATCATCAATACGATGAATTAAAAAAAAAAAAAATTTTAACATCCGTAATGATGTTTTGCCTAAGGGCTATATTATATCGTCCAACTGAGACAAGGCAATTGTAATCTTTTGTGATTCTTTGCCCAAGGGGGTGAGCCATACTCAAATCCCATAGTCTATACTATCAGTGCGATCCTGACTAGTATCATCAGTATGATGATCATAATATTAACATCCCTCGCGATGAAATGCCTACGGGCTATACTTTATCCTAGAGTCGGTAAGACAAAGATAGTAGTGATCTTTACGATCCCCTGTTCAGAATGGTGTGATTATACCCCAAACCTAATAGTCAATATGATCAATGGGATCATGACTAACATCATTAGATACGATGGTTATATATAAACGTCCATTAGTGATGTTAATTGGCTTATTTTTTTTTCTGCCAAAAGAATCGTCTATCAAGACGATGACAGTTGTAGTCTATGACTCCCTGTCCAAAGGTGAAGAACCACGTTCAAACCTTGAAGCCCTAATCTAAAAAGATTGCGGCTAATAAATTAAGGTTCTTGATGGTAGATCATCGAGTTATGTTTTAAAGTCATTCATGACAAGCCTATGTGCTATAATTTGTCATGCGTGACAAGCAAACATATTAAATGTTAACATCCCTGGTGACAGGCCTTAGTGCCATATCCTATAACGTCCTAGAGACAAGGCCATTTGTACCGTATCTAAATGTCATCACGACAAGGCCTTCGCGCCATATGATTACTTATGTCCTTCATGACTGTGCTTTATGCCATATTTTCTACGTCCCTCGCGACAGGCTTCTATGCCGTATATGTATATAAATATATATAACCGAAGTCATGAAAGGCTAGCCTTTGAGCTATTTATAATCGTCCTTGTGACAAGGACAGTTGTGACATTATGGTCCCCTGTCGAGCAAGTATTGGACTCGCTCCAAACTTTGAATGCCATTAATGGTCCTGTTGTGACCTAGACTAAGTATAATGGAAATACATTCAAAATAACATTCACTATGAATGTTCGGAACAGAATAGCCCATACGGTTTATGAATGCCGTGGCTAATCTAAGTCAGGTCATCAGGATGATGACTGATAATGGATAAATCTTGGTGATTGGTACCAAGTTTCGAGTATGGAAAACTCGGATGAGGTAGACGACAGTCGCAACGCTATTAAGGCGACAAAAGTTAATAAAACTACAAACGTAAACCTCAATATTAATGGAGTTAATCCTCAGGTTGTGGTTGACGCAGCAAATGGAAGGACCATAGAAAGGTCATGAGACAATCCAAAGAGCCGAATTCTTCTCGCTCTAAATCTCATTCAAAACCATGTTTAAATTGCTCATGAGGAGATCTTGTTCACACTTCGTATACGAAGGATGAACCAAAAGAAGGAGAATAACTCCCAGAAAATCTGAGAAAGAGAGCGAGTACAGGCTTAATAAAAAGCAACGAAAGTTCGGTAAGAAGCCTGTATACCTCTGAGACTGTTTCAGCATTATTAGATGGATGTTTTATATCCATAAGGAATTTTTCCGAGGTCCTAGTTCCGTTAAATATAAGGACTCAATAAAGTGATAAAAATCGATTGGTTGTCTTAAAATCAAGCCCATATTGTGGGTGATAAGGAGCAATTAATTATCAAGACTCCTTATGAGACAACCCTCGTAATTACACGTATCCGTACGATTAATAAATATTAAACATAAAAAAAAAAAAAAAAAAAAATGGTGGAACTGGCCGTCCCCGGAATCGAACCTGGGTCTAGGCCGGCCGCACCCTTTCGCGCGCCTAGCCAACTGAGCTAGGTGCCTAGTTTGTGAAACTTCCATTATTGATTAATTATAAGCACTTGTACAATAAACTTCCTTATCATTTATCAGTGATAAATTTCTGCTAAGGGTCCTGTTTTTAATACAGGCAATAATAAATCTTCATGAACCATAAACTTAGCAAATTTTTTTTATCATCCACAAGGTATAACTACCAAGGAAACCTTAGTAAACGATTCTTCGAAATCGACAAGGAATCCTTCCGAAAATCTAGAGCACTCTTTCTTTGCATAGAGTACGAAAACATATGTTATTTTAATTATTTTTCTCATTGTTTTCTATCGCCTGCGAATGCCAAACTATGTTTGATAAAAGTGTCATATGAGGATTGGCGTATCCTAGTGTGTCCCATAGATTATTTCCATGTCTGATCAGCATGGAGGTTTAATACATGGAACCCCTAAGATATCCCAATGATTATATTGTACTAAAGTCGACTAGTAGTATTCAAAGAAGATATCCAAAATGGAAATTTTTCCAAGTAAATGTTCCCGAATAAGGAATTCGTGGACTTATAACATAAAGGTGTCACTCATTTGACACGAACAATGATGGATGAACTGGAGCCTGAGATATGGAAAATCTCTGTAGCCTCCTTGTATCTTAATTATCTTCTCTTAAGTTTGCCCTGCTTACCTCCTGGAAGTCAGGTGGAACCAAGATTAATGTCCCGCTGTGGGCTGGAGTATTATGAAAACTCCATATTGATTATGGAAAAATCGAAACCTGGATTTAGTAGGTTTTAAGACATAGGCACATATAGCCTGACTCAATCTTCTGAGGGTTTTATGTTATTAAATAAGAAAGACGGTTCATATTGCTTATGCATACATGCCGCAACCCTAATTGGGCAGCGATTAAGAATTTCCATCAGCTACCCAGGATCTAAGGGCAAACTATTGGTGGATAGGCTTGAAGAAGTCTGTGGCCACCTATGTAGCTAAATGCTTGACAAGTGCGCAAGTCAAAGCCGAGCATCAGAAACCATCAGGTTTGCTACAACAGCCTGAACTTCCTACGTGGAAGTGGGAAATGGTAACTATGGATTTTATTACCAAGTTACCCAAGACAAGAAAAGGAAATGATACAATATGGGTTATAGTTGATGGATTGACTAAGTTAGCTCATTTCTTACCCATCAAGGAGACTTACAGCTCCGATGTGTTAGCCCAGTTATACGTTGATAAGATTGTAGCCTTACATGGCATACCTGTGTCTATTATCTCTGACCGAGATACTAGATACACGTCACATTTTAGGAAGAATTTCCAACAATCTTTGGGCACACGTTTGAATTTTAGTACGGCCTACCATCCTCAGACTGACGGTCAGAGTGAGCGTACTATTCAAACGTTAGAAGACATGCTACTTGCATATGCGATCGATTTGGGTGGTAGTTAGGATAAGAACCTACTGTTAATCGAATTCTCCTACAACAGTAGCTACCATACCAGCATTAAGGCTGCGCCTTTTGAGGCGTTATACGGTAGAAAGTGTAGATCGCCTAATTGTTAGGCGGAAGTTGGAGATGTCCAGTTATCAGGACCAGAGATAGTGTTCGAAACAACGGACAAGATTGTCCAGATTCGCGACCGTCTCAAAGCTGCCCGGGATAGGCAGAAGAGTTACGCTGATCCTAAGCGTAAGGATTTTTACTTCGAAGTAGGTGACAAAGTCCTACTTAAAGTGTCACCCTGGAAGGGAGTGATGTGGTTTGGTAAGAAAGGCAAGCTAAGCCCGAGATACATAGGACCTTTTGAGGTTATCGAACGTGTCAGGTCAGTTGCCTATAAGTTAAACTTATCGGAAGGGCTCAGTGGAATTCACAATGTGTTCCACATCTGCAATCTGAAGAAGTGCTACGCTGACGAATCACTGGTAATACCACATACAGATGTGCATATAGATGAGAGCTTAAGATTTGTTGAAAAACCTTTGTCGATTGAGGATCGTCAGGTAAAGAAGCTTCGAAGAAAGCATGTACCTATTGTAAAGATCAAATGGGATGCCCGAAGAGGCCCCGAATTCACGTGGGAGGTTGAATCCACGGTGAAAGAAAAGTACCCTTACTTATTTCAGTAAATCTCGGGTCGAGATTTATTTTAAGGGGGTGAGGATGTAACACCTCGAAAATTCACGTCCTATAATGTGTTGACACGTGTCATAAAGTTTGAACGTGTGAAAGAATATTATAAAAGGACTAAAGTTGACAAACATGGAAAGTATGTAATTATACGGATTCTAAGTGTCAACAGTGAATGAATATACTTCATAATAACCCTACATGATGTTTATAACATCAAACGAATAAATCATGGATCATACGAAGCTAAAAGTGAGAGATTACAAACTACAGGGGTCAAATGTGTCAACATGTTAAAGATATACCTCTGAGTGATCTTTTGACAAACCCGAAGCTTTGTAAATATAAATTATGCTCACTAGAATGCACGATTAAAATTTCATAAAGTTTCGTTATCGTATGAGAAAGTTATGATCAAATTCGTGTGAGAGGGGTTAAAAGCGTAAACATTGGAAATTAAGATTTTTCGGGCAACCATAAAGTTACCCAAGGACTTAACAAAGTATGGTTATGTCTTAAGGCCCATAAAAGTCAAGTTAGAGGGCTCGAAGTGCAAGAAAGCATGTTAAGATCAAGTATAGAAGGATCAGGGACTAAAAGCGTCAAAAAGTGCATAAGTTTGCATTCTCGCGCATAACCTACGTTCTGAATACATCTGGACATCCAAAAATTTATGTAAGCATGACTACATTATATTTTAGGGTTCGCCTTAAGAAAAATCCATTCGTCGCGTCATTTGGTTCGTTTTTCGCGCTTATGCGCATTCCGTCGTAATTAAGCGAACATCGCGTTCGTACGGCCAAACGAACCGACATCAGAGATATTTTTTAACACATTTTAAGTTCCCTATACTTTAACTTCATTTTAGAGCTTTGAAATAGGGTTAACGGGCCTTAAACGTGTCGAAAATGGGCTGAATGCATGACAGGGACCAAAAGTGAAAATCTGCCAAACTTAAGCCTAGCGGTGCGCTACACTTTTAGCGTAGCGGTGCACTAGCCTATGACAGACCAGATGCAGAGTATGTAACAGCCTGTTTTCAGCTGTTAACCACTTCCTAATCCCTTGCCAAGTGTTGATACCTTATGGTTAGTGGCAATTTAGGCACCACAACTTCCCGACAAGTGTACGGCCTTGATCGTGCCCTCTTCTCCAAGAAACGATCCTAACGGTGGACCGAAAACTATAAATACCCAATGCCTTTCATTGTTAAAACCCACAAATCTGATCAAAAAGGCTCTAAGTTGGAACCATTGTTTCATACCTGAGCTATTTTGATCGAGATTAGCTTTCGGGGACCCTTCGTAAGTATTCTTTCGTTCTTTTATTGCTTTACGGGTCCGAAAGTCAAACTTTGTTTGACTTTCTGCATTGACCAGTTTAAGGTCGATGCGAAGTTCGTTTGAACTTCATAACGTGAGCGTGATCACGATGGTTATAGTCCCTAGTGACTATACCTACTGATTTCCACGTTATCTAGGCTCAGTGACGAGCCGTAGTTTCGGCCAGAATACGTATTCTTGCGTATTTTGTAACCAAACTACTTATGGGTATCAAAACCGTTTGTTTTGATACCAAACTTGTTTTTCTAACTTAGTTAAGCATGTTTCAACATGCTTAGCTCGTCACTTTAGTTTAGTGCTTGTATAGGGTCGTAAAGGTAAGCGATCTAAACAATCGCTTATACTTTCGAACCCGACCCGTTTGGTCGATCATTAGGATCCGACCAAACACATCAAGTGACCTTATGGTCACATCGTTCGAGTAGTTGTATGACAGGTAGTATATATGCCTTAGGTAAATGACCAAAATACCCCTACGGGGCTTAAATTGAGATTAAACTCGTTTGGGCATAATGGAAGGTATCCTACTGATACCACAACATATTTAAGGCATATTAACTAAGGAAACCTGTAAATGACTCTTACGGATACCCGTTACGCTTCATGCGCGTTCGGTTCGGTTTATGTAACTAGTTTACATAAATTAGCCGAAACGGGTCAAACCTTATCGGTTTTATCTCAAAATCCAGAATGTGAATAGTAAACCCATATTAAACAAGTCTTCAAACTTGTCGGGTCAGAATCACATTCTATCCGGTCTTCGCTTAATCGTGCGTACGAACCGTATCTTTGAAACTAGCCGGTCTAAGCTTAAGCTTAATTAAAGACCCGTTAGGATTCTAATAGGTTGTTAAAAACCTTCGTTCCAGATTAGGAGCCCAGTAAAAGCTATCTGTACTTGCTGATTGATATACGGCTGGGATTGAATTTATATTTAGCTCAGGTAAATACTTTTAACTTATTTTCCCTATACGGGCTTGGGTTACGGTACATAGCGTACCGCTTGATCGAGCATCAAATCTTCCACGCTTAGTGGTTAATTGAATAATTTGATCGGCTCGTTTTAAACAGATGTGTTTACTTTACAGCCTTTGGGGGGTTAATGACCATGTCCCGGATATCCTCGGCATTATCTTACGAGATAGCCACGACCTGAGCACGGGGTGTAGGCGTACTCCCGTGTATAACTCACTTAAAGTGGTGTGTCTATTGATCTTTAACCCGGAATACGTTCCGGGCTACTGAACGCATAAGTAACATGTAAATCGTTCACAAGATTATAATATTAAATAATTCTCCCAAGTTAAAAAGATTAATTTTGCCTCTGTGCATTTTAATCAATGTGTCAAGATATTTTGTGCCACGTGCATTCAAAACAATTTACAAACTCTTTTTCCAAAATGAGTCAGTTGAATGTATTTACCAGTGTAAACTGACGTATTTTCCAAAAAGGCTAAATGCAGGTACTATACGAACTTGGCTGGATAATTCTCCTTAGCATCAATAGAAGTCTCGCAAGCTTAAGATGCCTAAAAGTCTGTTGAACTATTGTTTCCCTTTTATGTTCGATCCTTCTGTGGATAAACTTCCGGATATTGTGACAGTTGATATTACAATAATAAATTCGGTTGTATTATATTTTCAATTGCTTCCGCTGTGCTTAATAATATTGTGTTGTTTGACTATTATGTTGCCAACCATGACGTCACGATACTCCCCACCGGGCCCACCGGTGACACGTGGAAACCGGGGTGTGACATTTATGGGCTTCATGCACTTGCTGTTAAGGTTATTAAAATTAAGATATTACAATCCTACTAGTTAGACGTTATCAAATTTATGTAGGATCTGTTACAGGTGTTAGTCGGGTGAGGTTGACGGATTGAATTATCCAACCCAAAACGACGTATGTATTTATTCGTATCATATCAGACACATGTAAAATCATGTTGCGTTTGGGTCAACCCACTTACTGACATTTGCGAATATAAGCAACAGATAGTGACTTGTTAACAATTTAACAAACTAATAATTACTCCTTGCTCAAATAAAACATTTTCTATATTTGTCAATTTTAAGTGTTTTTGTTTCCTTGTAATTTATTTTCAGTTAACAAACTTGGGTTTATATATTTAGCAACTTATTCCTTGTAATTCATTTTTGGTTAACAAACTTGGGTTTATATATTTAGCAACTTAATGTAACTTTTGAAAATTTATAGTTTTTTTTCTTTAATGAAAAACTAGGGAAAAGATCAAATAGGAAGATTAATTTCGCTAGGAAGGATAGGAAGCAATAAGAGGATGACATGTGACAACATTTAAAATAAAGAAAAAGGGTATTTTAGTCAATCCAACCCTTTCTTCTTCCTTTTTCAAAACCCAGTAACTTCAAAACCCACCATTTTCAAAACCCACCATCTTCAACCATTTCTTCACTTTCTATCTCAATAATCACTACATTATAGTGCGATTTTCATCACCAATCAATGATTCAAACCCCCGATCAACGTGTTCTTCAGTTTTTTTGAAGAAAACCCAGTTTAATTTCATACAAAATCTCGTTTTTTCCGGTGATTTTGAAGATAATCACTCGATTTGTTCGATTTCAATCGCTGATAAGTGTTTCTATCATTTCAAATTTCGTCAATTGATGAAGAAACCGGCTTCGATCCATGTAAGAAATTATTTAATTTCATTTTCATGATCTGGGTTTTTATTTAGTCATGGCGTTTTACGATCTTGGCGGGGGTCCGGGGGCGGCAGCCCCCGGTAGCGGGGTCCCAGGGGCGGCAGCCCCTGGCGGGGTCTAATGGGCAGAGCCCCTGGCTGGGGTTGAAAAAAAAATTTTCGATTAAATTGCTGTACTAAAAACGCATCAGAAAAATTAATTTTCCAGAAATTGGCTCATTTCGAAGACAGTAATTCGTAGACAATTCAGACAGTTCACAGACAATTCACAAACAGTTCACAAACAGTTTTATGTGTCCATTGCGTTTTAGAAATAAGAGAGTTTTATGTGTTTTCTGGCTATTGCGTTTTAGAAAAAACACATTTTTAAGGATCTTTAGTCATTGCGTTTTAGGTAAAACACATTTTTGAAGTGTTTTTAGTCATTGCGTTTTAGGTAAAACACATTTTTAGGTGTTTTTAGGTCATTGCGTTTTAGAAATGAGACATTTTTAAGTGTTTTCTAGCCATTGCGTTTTACAAATAAAACATTTCTTTGTGTTTTCTGGCCATTGCGTTTTACAAATAAGACATTTCTTTGTGTTTTTTGTGTATTGCGTTTTAGGTAAAACACCTTTTTATGTGTTTTCAGTCTATTGCGTTTTAGAAATAAGACATTTCTTTGTGCTTTCTGGCCATTGCATTTTACAAATAAGTCATTTCTTTGTGTTTTTGGTGCATTGCGTTTTAGAAAAATGTCATTTTTTAGGTTTTTTTTTTTCATTGCGTTTTACGTAACTGGTGGTTTTTCTATTGCGTTTTACACAACTGGGTTTAAATTTTTTTTAAATATAGCAATAGTATACTCGTTTTAAAGATAAAAAAACGCTCGTTTTTTTGGTGCAATTTTTATATAAAAAATAATGTCGTATGAAAGAGTTATTAACGTTTAAAAAATGGAGGGGAATTGTAGGAGAGAGAAACTATTGACTTGGATTGACTAGAATGCCCTTGAACAAACTCACACGCCTCTTTTTATTCTTTTCAATTTCCCTGATTTAATCTTAGCCCTTGATTAACTAAATGGATGGTCAAGATCACTTCATAGCCTTCCTAGCCAAATTAACTTCCTATTGTATCTATTGATAGAAAGATCTTCGTCAAATACCGGACTTTTCCTTTCTTTTTATTTTCTTTATTTATTTATTTTTTATAATTCCTCATATCCAAGGCAGCTTATCACAAGCACCCCACCCCATACGACTTGTTGGGGGGCCGTTCGCCTTTTGAATCAAACAAAGTAAGTAGTAGGGGCTTCATAGCAACTTTCATTCTAAAGGAAAGCGAAGAACCCACTTTTAGTCAATAAGTACTTCCCTCGAAAAATGAAAAACTAACCTACTCCTAAATACTCCTACTACATATGCATTTTGCAGGATTAGAACTATTCACCCCTTAAAAGTTTAAGGGTGAATTCATCAACCTTCACTTGAAGGAGTATATATCCGTTGTGTTATGTGTTATGTGATTATTATATTTTCTAATCTATTTTTTTCACATACCAACATTGCAAAGTCGAGTAAGACCTTGGTTTTTAAGTTTCCCTGTAACATCCTCATTAGGTTCCTAAAAGGTGTTAAGGGAAATTGATTAACTAAGTCCATGGCACTAGAATCAGGCTGGAAGTGACAAAGTGGGGTGGGTGGGTGGATGGTTTTGTGTGGGATGTTTTCTAAAAAAATGTCCGGATAGTCCTTGTGGTTTGCTCCATTTTTACATATATTTGCTACACTTTTAAAATTACAACTATGGTTCTCAACTTTTACACATTCGTTCTCGGATAGTCCCTGAAGCGAATGGAGGTTAGTTTTCTCAGTTAAGTAGATGTGAAATGACCAGGCCCGGATATTGGGCTGGGCAGCCCGGGCAAATGCCGAGGCCCAAAATTAAAAGGGGCCCGAGATTTGAAATTCTGTTTACATGTATTTTATTAGTGATTGGAGCCTGGGTTATTGGGTTAGACTGCTGCAGTGGGGCGACTACAAGAGGTAGTGATATCATTATCTGGGGATGAGAGCCTCTTCACGTGCTTTAAATATATGTTTTTAAGTGAAAAAAATGATGGAATATGTAAGTGTATACGGTCAAACCTTTTCTTAAAATCAAAGGACAAAACAAAACAAAATAAGATCTTTAACTTCATAAGAGGAAACTCCATTTTATGAAAAATACTTAATATATAGAAAATTCAAAAGAACAACATATTTTAATATTTTTTAACATAAAATTTATTATCCCTCAATGTATTCAATAATTTGGTAATTTACAAGTTTAATAAATTTTGATTATTAAATAATCAAAATAAATAATTTTATCCTATCAATATTCTTAAGTGTATATTTGAAAACAAACAAGTATTAGTGGAGCTAGACTTTATATGTGGAGCTAGACTTTATATGAGGAAATGTAATATCGCACTAACTTATAAAAATGTTTTTTTTGAATTCTGGATTATTGGCACAAGGAAGAAACCCAAAAAAATAAATCAAAATATTCTTTTACAATTTCACACAAACCAATTAACCAGACAAGATTAATATATAAATTGATTGTTGAATATTATCAACTTGCTTCTAAAAACGCTAAAAAGCCACATGATTCGCTCAAGTAAGTTTGATTATTTTGTTACACTACTTTTGTTTTGTTCATTTTACAACAATTATCGTTGTATTGTGGTTTCATGATATATATAATTGATGAGTTTATATTATAAGTAGTGGGCCCAATTTTTTTGTCTCGCCCGAGGCCTAATTTTTTTTATTTTTCTCGGAGACGACCCTAGAAATGACCAAAATACTCTTACTGTTAAATTAATACCTAAAAAGTTAAAAATATATATAATTTATGTGAGACCCACCACTTTTTTTTAAAGCAGACTTCGTTAAAAACACAAATTCGATCCAAACGCACAAAATGCCAAACAACACCCGACCCAAACGATAAAACTAGGGGTGTAAACGAGCCGAGCCCGAGCCCGACTAGGCTCGAGTTCAGCTCGTTATGTTTTTATGAAGCTCGAGCTCGGCTCGCGAGTAAAACCCAAAGCTCGAGCTATTTCGAGAACAACCTCAAATGAGTTAAAAGCTCGGCTCGAGCTCGTTTCAACAGCGATTAATTGAGCCAAAGCTCGGCTCGAGCTCGGCTCACCAATGTTATCACTTATCATCATAATTAATATATTATATATATAAAAAACTAAATTTTTGTTTAGACTCGTTTGGGCTCGCGAGCCTAAACAAGCTTTGTATTTCAGGCTCGAGCTCGGGCTCGGGCTCGATAACTAAACGAGCTCTATTTCAGGCTCAAGCTCGGGCTCGTTAAGGCTCGACTCGTTCGAACTTTTAACCGAGCCGATCACGAGTAGCTCTCGAATCTGGGCTTGTTTACACCCCTAGATAAAAGCCACCACCTACCCACCAACTTCATCTTCCCCATTCTTCACCATCCGATTACTCCCACAACAACGAACGAACGAGAGATACATACAGCGCCTCCCTCAAAAGATCACGTTCTCATCACAGCGCCGCCGGCGGCCTCCTCCACACTGCCACCGTCCATCACATTTGCAGAAGGTATGTTGATTATTTCACTTTATTGTAGGTTTCATCAGGTATGTCGGGCGTGGCCTGGTAATACCCGAAACACTGATAAATCTTTCGACCCTTCTAATTTTACCAGCGGGCGGCAGATCTGAGTTCTTTAGCTCTCTAATTTACCATTCTCGTTGTAATTCAATGAAGTTTCTGGACTGGTACGTGAAGATTGGAGTCGTATCAGCTGCAATCGGAGGCTGTATGGAGTATTTTATGATCAAAACCGGCTTCTGTAAGTCCACTCAGTTTTTATCATTTGCCAGTTGAATTTTGTTTATCTGTTTGTGTTTATGAAACTATATATTCAGGTTAATCACCACTATTAGGGTTTTATTTTTTTCTTTATTCATCACCAGTGAATTTTTATTTTTAATCTGTTTTTTTTTTTTTTTTTGGTTTGAAAGTGCCCTAGTTTCATCATTTCTAATGGTGTTAAATGCAATTTTAGTTCATGTGGGTTGGACCATTTTGTCAGTTTAGTCCAAATGTTTCATTTTTTGCCATTGGGTCCAAAAAGATTTCACCGTTGCCATTTTAGTCCATTGGGTAACATCATCCATCTTTTCTGTTAATGAGAAGGGCAATTCGGTCATTTTATATGGCTGAATTGTCCTTCTGGTTAAAAGAATTACATATAAAATGACCGAATTGCCCTTCTCATTAATAAAAAAAATAACCTAGTGGACTAAAATGGCAACGGTGAAACTTTTTGGGACCCACAGGCGAAAAATGAAACCTTTGGACTAAATTCTAATGACAGAAATTTAACTAGTGAAATATGCAGGTGTGCCTATGAATTAAATAGCCATTGTTGGCCATCAAGATGGTTGTTAACTGTAGTATCTGATTATTTAACTTTTAGGATTATTGGTAAAAGATTTTTTTATCTTTTTTAATCCAAAAACTGCAAGACCTTTAAGGTTCAATACATAAACCCTTTAGAACAGGAATGCTTATGATTTAGCAACCAGCATCTGTTATTATCGCGCCAACTGCAAGATTAATGAAAACCGATATAGATTGCCAATAAGTCAGGGGTACATATTTGCAACAATGTAACTGGTTTAGTTTTGTGCGTTCATATAAGCGTGTGAACTCGTATTAATTTTGCTTTTTAAAATCTGAATATAGCTTATTAGAACTGATCCTTATGCGTCTTGTTACATATATAGCCTAATGTAATATTTAATCTTAAGTTTTTCACGATTATGACTGGGCCATGAGCAGGTACATGGTTATGATCATGATCAGGATGTCCTTTATCAAACCTATTTCATGTATGTGTCTGTGTGTGGTGCATGTTAAAGATCCAATTGGCACATGCTATGCAGTTAATGCGGTAAAATATCGGATATCGGTCCAGGACCGATATTTGAAATATAGGTTATCTCGGTGAGATATCGGTAATTTTAATATAATGCAGAATTTATATATATAGCAATTTAACACCAATAATTCAGTGATATATCGGTTATATCGGTCAATATCGCCAATAATATCGGTACCAATATTTTGACCGATATTTGACACCTATATTTTACCAAGGGACCGATATAACCGATATATCACCGATATTAACTGCATAGGGCACATGGTTTGAACCTAAATGCACTTGTACTACGGTCTCCCTTCAAGGTGACGAATCAGGTTGGGTTACGGGCCCAAACGGGTTTTTAGTTAAAACAAATTGTTTTGACGCAGGTCAAAGGTTGACCTGGAGAGATTGTATCCATCCTCTAGTAAAAACTTAAACCAATAATTGTGATTTCCAAACTATTCTTTTACAATAAGCATCTAATCTTCAGAATATAGCGATTTAGATATGTATTAAAAATGCACTTTGGACAGCCTTCAACCCATGTCTCTTTTAGTTTCAAAGGGACCATTTTAACATCCAGTTTCTATGTGCAGATGACAAAGTGACGGTTCTTGAATCAGAAAAGAGAGCATGGGAGAATTCGCCGGAAGCTCAAGCCATGCGAGAAGCCCTCAATCCTTGGAGAAACACTGATGCAAATGCTAGAAAACCTTCTTAACATTCCCCTGTTCGAGATTTCCTCTTTTTTTATTATGTTTTATGGTATAATGACTATATTCCCCTGTTTTAGATTTCCTCTTGTTTTATTATGTTCTATAAAATAATGACTATAACTTGTCGTCTTCATAAACAAAATGAAACTAAGATGAAACTGTATATGTTGCATTTACACACCAAACATGAGTTGCATCATGTGTTTTTTTTCTAAATGAGTGGGTCGGTCCTGTTGGCTGTCGGGTGAATGGTTTCGGTCAAGACAAGTACTATTATTGTGTTTTAAAGCAGGCCACGCCACGCCAAGGCAGATTGACTTGCAAACTTTGTTTCACTCAGGCGAGGTTCAGCAACACTGCAGATCAAACGCTACAGATATCGCTCTTCTTGTGACAGGCAACATCTATTATGTATTAAACTGGTTTCAGTGGCTCTACTTATGTTTGAAGGATAGAAATTACTTTATGGGTTGAATAAATATGAGTTGGAGTGAAGAGAAATCAATGGTTAAAAATTCATAGCCAAATTATTGATTTTAGCTTTGAAGACAACGATGATGACTTTGCTCCGAAAAGAAAGAACATGCGAAGTTAACCTTTTTTGTTGAACGGCAAATTGCATAATCTCATTTCACACCAAAATGTACAAGTGACAACTCCCCTGCCAGTAGCAAGAGAAGCCACACTACAACCAATTATGAAAACTACAGACTAAAGCACACACAGTTTTCCCAGCTCCAATTATGATTTTTCGCACCCAGTTTCCACTTCTTCCCCACAAATATGAGGTCGTTGCGACATTTCCTTATAACCCAACAACATGTCACTAGAACAATGACCTGCAGAACCTTCTTTTTAATGTTGCATATGCTCATATTTTCATAGATAGACAGACAACAGGCCCTTGAAAGAGAATGTGAAGATCTGCCGAATTTTACGCCATGCACTCACTTTGTTCCAAAGCACTGCAGCGATATAACAGGCGGAAAACATATGATCTGATGTTTCTTCATACCCCCCACATAGTCGACAGGCGGAAAACAAATGGTCCGAAGTTTCTTCATACCCTCAGATAGTCGACATGTGATGTCACCTCCATATATTTTTCTTTTATGTAAACCTACTAAAGTTGGCAGCCGGACTTAGTGGTGCACAAATCAGGTTAGGGTTTGAACCCAAACCGGGTTCAAACCGGTATGGAGTGAAGCTTAAAAAAGTCAAACCGGGTTGTGAGTGAAACCGGATTGGGTTCAACCCGGGTTGATGCAAGGCCAGCTTGGAGGGGGTGCGGGGTGGGCGACGGCACGGGGCCCAAACTCACCGAGGGCCCAAATATTTTTAATTTTGTATAGAATTTACGTTGTATAAGCTAGAATATATGTATACTGAATCAAAAGATGACACAAACAAGCTCTTGTCGGGGTGGTTATTGTCTTGCTTAAACAAGGAGATGCGGGTTCTAATCCCGGCATCTCCAAATTTTCTATTTTAGCTTCATTTTTTAGTTTTTTTAGCTGTATATGACATGCCTAATTTTGTTAACCACATCTTTTCCTTTAATTATAAATTACTAACTACGTTTAGCTAAAAATAACTATTTAAATTACTTTCATATAAAATTTAGTGATTAAATAATTGATGAGTTTATAATACATGGAAATTTGCGAATAGGGCCCAAAATTTTTATCTCGCACAGGGCAAATTTTTTTTTTTTTTTTGGTTATTTTCGGAGACGGCCCTGGGTTGATGGTTTGTAAAGCGCAACCCTATGAAACAAGTTCGGGTTGGGTTGGGACCGGGTTGAGCTCTCAAACCGGGTTCAACCCTATTGCTTAAACATATTTAAGAAAAAAACTCTTAACAAAATATAATATGATAAACATAAATAATGAAAGGTTCACACTATATATAGAGAGAGAAAGGATAATAAGAAAACCCTTATGAGTCCTAAAAACTCAAGAAATTCAACCTCCACCATTCATCTCGAAATCTTAAGGTTGAGATTGCATGCTACATAAAGCAACCTTTTAGAAACATGTTACAAACTGACAAAAGTACGTGTAACAGCTTTTTGTTTTTTTACTTTTCTGTCTGACACGCTGACATAGTGACATGTAACAGGCTTGTCTGTTACACTATTTTTTTTCAATAAAAACATGTAATATGTTTTTTACATGCACTACACAATGAAAACTTGTAAATTTTAACTTCGAAAACGTTACACTTCGTAAAACCAGCAAAATTTGCTATTGAAAACCAAAAAAAAAGTGTAACATGTGATGTTACATCTATGTAAACGATGAAGAGGTGTAACATATTAACTTTCTCTCTCCTGAAAAAAACTGTTACATGTCCAGAATTCTGAAAACCGTTGTAACACGTGGCAACATGTGGTCCATCCATTGAATTTCTTGAGTTTATAAAAAAAAACATTTAAAAACAAAATAACATTATATACAACCCACTCTAGTATCTATGGGCCCATTTCATATTTGATTTCAACCCAGCCCACTCAAACCAAAAATCCCCCATTTCTACACACCCATTTATACTATAAATATTAGGGTTCTCACTTCTTCCCACTCGCAGAAGAACGAACCAGAGGCAGAGCCGCCGTTCACCGGAGTAGCTAACAGCAGCAGGTTCGTATTTTCCTGTAAGACATGCGTTGATTTACTCATACTTTTTCGTTTGTTATAACAAATGATGATTTGTTTCACTCTAATATGATGTAATCACGGTTTAAGCCTTTTCAATTGCTGGTGACATTGTTTAATTCACATCAATGTTGTATTTATGGTACGGAATGTTAGGTTAAAATTAGACATTAAGATTGAATAGATTATAGATATATGTGTGCATTTGATAGAAGAATTGAGTAGGAAAAGAGATCAGAGATCATTAGTAATTTGCAATCATTATCCAATTTTAGCTGCATACATGCTGCTTAATAATTTTAATCCAACTTTGTTTTGTAGTACTTAAAATTTCGAAATGTTTTTTTTTCCTTTTTTATAGTTTAGATTTTTGGTGAAGGTTAGGCACAGGGTTATTTGTAGAATCTTAAACATTTTTATAGGGGAGCCAAAATATGTTTATTTATTTTTATTATGTAGTTAATTATGTAGTTAATAAAGAACAAAATTACCAGCTGGTTTAATTATTGCTTACTAAAGCTGTGCTAGTAGGGTGCTTCTTTTCGTGTGTATGGTGGGCATATGGTGTAGGTTTGGAGTAGGGTTAGACAAGGTTTAAAAGAACAGAAACGAGTTTCGAGGCGTTTTCCTTTCGCTACGAGGCGTAAGGACGAGGCGGTATAAATAAATATAAAAAATATATATTATAAAAATAATTATATTAACTAATTTCATCATTAGATTTATCAAAACCATCAAAAAAACACATAAACAAGACATGAAATGCTTGAAATTGACACAAAAAGTCAAAAACATCAAAAACAACTATCAAAATCCCCTGAGGCGCAGCCTTCTTAGCGCCTCAGTCCCTCTGAGGCGCATTAACACTAAAAACCCCATGACGCGCGCCTTAGACTCGTTTTTTGGCCGTTTCACCTCGAGGTGCCTTAGACGGTGTGTTAGTTAGCGGTTTATTTGGGTTTAGAATTTTGATAAGAGCTTAAGCACAGAGTCAGTTGTAGAACCTCAACATTGTTGTAAGGGAGCCAAAATTTATTTATTTTTGACCAAAGGGCTCTTAGCCTGGTGGTTTAGAGGTGAGATATTACGGTGGACATAAGGTGTATCTGTGTATATATAAGAGTAGAATATAGGGTGTGTGAGTTATGCGTTTAAAAAAAAGAAAAAATAATTGTTGCTGACCTTTTATTTTATGGGATTCAACAGTGAAAATGGCGGACACTAAGGCTGTGACAATCCGTACAAGGAAGTTTATGACCAATAGGCTTCTCTCCAGGAAGCAATTTGTGAGTTCATGTTTAACTGCCTACTTTTCAATTGTAGTAATTTAATTCCAACATCTGAATATTAATCCGACGAGTATGTCTGTTATGTTCATGTAGGTGATTGATGTGCTTCATCCAGGACGACCCAACGTATCCAAGGTTTATACTCTTTTACTACTTTTTGGTTCTCTGTATGAATATGTGTCTTCTGTGCTATGTGTTTGCGCGTGTACGTGCACGTTTTATCTGTTACAGTGTTACTAATACCACATAATCCAAAATGGTATATTTTAACGTAAACGAGATATTTTTTTAAATGTCTTTTTTTTTGCAGGCTGAATTGAAAGAGAAGTTGGCTAGGATGTACGAAGTTAAAGATCCAAACGCCATCTTTGTATTCAAGTTCAGAACTCACTTCGGTGGTGGTAAATCAACTGGTTTTGGATTGATCTATGATTCTGTTGAAAACGCCAAGAAATATGAACCGAAATACAGGCTTATCAGGGTAACTATCTTACTCATATATGTTTACTATTGTTGTATGTTTAAGTTCAGTTCGCCTCTTAAATTTCAAGTTCGTGTGTATGTCATGTCTTTTTTTTTTTTTTTTTTTTTTTTTTATGTTTTTCATATTTATTTTTGGTTTTGTAGAACGGTTTGGATACTAAGGTTGAGAAGTCAAGAAAGCAATTGAAGGAAAGAAAGAACAGGGCAAAGAAGATCAGAGGTGTAAAGAAGGTAAATGGTCAAATGTTTAAACAATACAATATGACCCGTATAAGTTAAATGGTTGCATGTTTCAGTTCTGATGACTAAACGGGTTAAATGTGATTTTCTTGATTGTGCAGACCAAAGCCGGAGACGCTGCCAAGAAGAAGAAGTAAACCTGAGAGAGTTTGCTGTATTTTTCAAAATCATGTTAGCATCCTTTTTTATTTATCTGGTGTTCAACCTCTTGTCGCGTCTTTTCAAGTTTGGTCGATTATTACTTTTATGAGATAAACTGAGTTTTGTTTAGAACTTGATATAGCAAGGGTAATTTTTTGTTGACTGTTTCTCTAATTTTGGATAGTGTATGTTTCTCTGCAGCTGAGTTTGTTGTTCATTTCTGAGTGTTTGATTGCATCATTTTAACTAGCTTAATTACACTACCAGTTATCAGTTTGGTGATTCTATTGGTAAAAGTGGTAAAGTTACTGGGCATTTGCAATTTGATTATTATTGAGCGAGTAGTGTTGCACCTGTTGTGTTAAATACAGTAGGATATGGTGATTTTGTTGCGTTTTTTTCTTATTAAGGGGCGTTTGGGATTCCTTTTCAAACCTTCTTATTGACTTTTAGAAAAAGTTACAAGAAGTTTGCAAATATCACATTCCCCTAGCTTCTGAAAAACTCCTTTTTAACATCTTTAAAAAGTCGTAAAAAGGGGCAAAAGTCACTTTGCCAACCACCTTTTTAACTTATAAAAGAGTTTCAATAAGCAATCCCTAACCAATGGTAGGAAAAGTATTTTGAAACCAAATGGGAATTAATATTATAGTTAGGAAAATTACATAACTATAGGTAAACGAGTAACAAGCTGCCTTGCAACCCCCTTTTGAATAGCAAAGGCAAGACACTCTATCCGGGAACCTTACAGCTTCAAAGGCAAGAGACCTAGAAGTATTAAAGGCCAAGGGAATGAAGACATGTTGATTCTCAGCACAAACTTTTTCATGCTTAGTGACTATTCCTGATTTTGTATTCAACACACCCTCACCAACCACGCAATGGTGTTCCCTGAGACCGACAAGTGGGGACACCCCGGTAAGATCCACACAAGCATGTTTCTTACCTACCCAACCAAACACAAGAACATCCGTTGGCCGAAGAGTGGACATCCCTTCAAGCGGGTCAGTTAGGAAATTCACATGGGCATTTTTTTGGCGGAAATTCCTGCCTGCTTAAGCAAATCACATAGATTTCTGACCAAGTCATGTCTGTATTTAAAACCCGGTAGCTCCTTGCAATGGACCACATGCTCCCTAAAGTTATTCAAATAAACCAAATCAATGCCTAGACAAGTTTTCACATGTATGAAAAGTGTTGAGGCAGTTAAGCAGGTTAACGTTTGTAATGGCTAGGGTTGTTCACCAATCGAATTCTAGTTTCGAGTTTAAACATGCCAGCTTGTTTACAAATTTTGAACTGAACTTAAAACATAAGCTTTAACTCGGCTTATTTATGGACCGAATTTGTTTATGGACTACTTGTCAAGCTGACTCAGTTACTCGAAAATTAGTAAAAGGAGGTTAGAATTTGGGATTTTGTAAATGCTCAGATCAATCGACATTCATCTACAACAAAACTTGAAGAACAAAACATCAATCTATGTCATGAGCTTTTTCTCGAAGCCACTACGTTTTTTATCTCTCGTTTTGCTCTGTTTGGTTGTACTCGTCGCCATTCGCCAAGGAAGAGGTTTTCTTATAGGTGAAGTGTGATATGTGAACTTAAGTTAACCGGCAAAGGATGTCGTATTCATTCAACTATTCAAGTGAGCTAGGACTTAGTTAAGCATTTGACCGGTCCCATTTTGGCTCGAGTTTTGTTTGAAGTTTAAAATAGTTAGCTCGGTTCTGCTCAAAAATTATGCGAGTGGATTTCAAGCCGACTTTAAACCACAAGCTATATGGACCTTACTAAGTGCGACTCGACAAAGGCTGTGCCACTGGTGGTTGAAAATTTGGAGAAAGAACAAGGGGGTTGTAAATTGTTGTTTAGGTGACCCGGTTTTATTTCTATTTTTCAATGTTTATTTATTTATTTAGTATTAAAAATCAGCTAAAGTTATTAAAAATAGAACTTAAATATAAGTTAGTTTTTTTTCCTACTTTTAAAATGTTATTGTCATCACAGGCTCACAGCTGATATGAACCTATAAGCATACTAAAATTCTTATTTTGATTAAAACTATAAGATAAGTCCTTTAATCAAATCGAAAAAATAGACTAATATATTCTAGAGTAAATTGCCAAAATCGTCCCTGAGGTTTGGGCATGTTTGTCATTTTCATCCAAAACAACTTTTTTATACAATATAGTCCTTCACTTTTGGGATTTTTTTGCCATTTTCATCCAAACATCTAATTTGCTTTATTTTTTCTATCAAACATTTGGATAAAATTGACAAAAAATCCCAAATCTCAGGGACGATTTTGACAAAAAAGTCAGACGTTTGGATGAAAATGTAAAAAAATCCCAAAAATGAAGGAATATATGGTACAAAAAAGTTGTTTTGGATGAAAATGACAAACACGTCCAAACCTCAAGGACGATTTTGTCAATTTACTCTATATTCTATCTATGTTGAATGGTAAAGTGGGTGCAATTTCTATATTACATCCCTCCTGTTTTTTTCTTTGATACTTTCATCCTTGACTTTTTGTAGTTTTGTTTGCATTTTCTATACTACATGCCTCCTATTTTTTTTCTTAATATTACCTAAAATATCTATTACTTAAAAATAGATATTTAACATACACATCTTAGACCATGTGTAGAGTTAACATTCCATCCTTGGGTGTTTTACGTCATGTGGCAGTCCAGTAAGCAATGAGGTATTATGGGACATTTTTTACAATGGATGTAATGGGGTTGTGGGCATTGTGGGGCATTATATAATAAAATTGAATAAAAAAACATCAAATAATCTCATTGGACAATGAAAAGGAAGATAAAGTTGATTGGCCAACAACTTGCCCCGAAAGCGTGATTTTAAACACGCCAAAACCAAAAATCAGGCCAAACACGCCCAGGGGGGTGGTTGGTCGGCGTGTTTGGGGGGCTTTTTTTGAAAAAAACACGCCCACTACAAATGGTCTTATAGTTTAAGGTTGTTAAAATATCTAATGTTATTTTCATGTTTTGACCTAAAGTTTTTCAGAACCAGTCAGGTCAAATATAATATCTTTTCATACTTATTTTTATGTACATTTTTAGTTGTTCTATGTTTTAAGGTAAATTAGAAAAAAATATTTACTCAGGTGCTTAAGTTATGCATATGTCAATATAAATTCACATTTCAAGGCAAAGAACATAAATTTACGTTTAGAGGTAGTTTTTTTTCAGAAATGAGTCGGATCGAATGTAATACGTTTTGATGCTTATTTTTATGTACGTTTTCAACAGTTCTACGTTTTGACGTATGAGTTACTGCAGGTTTTGACGCCGCTAAGTCTTGATTCAAAGGTAAGGGTGATGTAGTGGTTAGGAGGAATCCCACTAAACGAACCAACCCGGGTTCGGTTCCGTTTCTTTTATAAAGTATAAATTTGATTTACATTACTTTTTTATCCAACTGAAATGCTTATATAGGTTACATTGAGTTAGACATGATATGTTGAAACACGATGGTTGACGCATTACGGACCCGCATGTCATATTATATATACATACAAAAAGTAATTCAACACACAATGATTTGGATCACACATCTTCAAAAAGTAACAGCCCTTCAAATTATTATCTATTATCTTCTATATATTAATAAACCAAGCTAATGAATAGTGCTTGGTTTATTGCACTATTCATTGGCTGCCACGTGACAATTTTTTTTATTGTTTTTTCAGTACGGTCAAGTTCGGTATAGGTACATTAAAGTAAAAACCGACACTAGTCTGGTACAGAAAACGCTAAAAGTCGGTACCGAATTTATATTGAAATTCATTTAGTTCGGGAAATTCGGTACTGCTACCCGATATCATTTGTTCATCCTTGATCATGGGTACCGTACGGACAACGATATCGTACAAATTTTTTTTGTTGATTTTCTTCAACTTTTAATGATTTCTCTTTTTATTTAGGTTTAGGGTAGGAATGAGTTACTGGGTTTTAGTGATTTTAACCACTTGAGTTCAAAATAAAAAAGTTTAACGCTCCTAGTCACTAACCGCTCATTTATAACGTTTTGAGTCCATATGTTTTAGTGGTTTTAACCAATTGAGTCCAAAATCAAAAGTACAAGTGTTAAAAATTTGGACTTAAACGTTATAAAATGAGCGGGTAAAACTTTTTGAATTTTGGACTCGATTGGTTAAACCTACCTAAAGATACTACTAATTATAAAATGGCGTCATCCATCCTGAAAATAAAACTCTAAATATAGATTAAAAAAAAAATTAAACATAAAGCCCCGAACCAACAACATATGAAAGTAAAATTATTCTGATGAAACAACCCCAAAGCTTCAAGTCAATTGATGTTCCAAGCAAACATAAAAAAACACACGAAGAAAGCAGTAAAGTAGATATGAATGATACAGATAAAGCCAAAAACAAGTGAACAACAACAACCCAAGAAAATAATAATAATACTAAGAGTTTATTTTATAAATACATCATCATCATCATCATCATCACGGTGGAATGAAAAGAAGACTGACTGGCTCATGGAGTGATTGAGAGAGATCATTTATGGAGGCGTTTGAGCTTGTACCAACCTTTTTTGCAGGAGTTTCCAATGGTCCTTGCACCGCTTTTGAAGAACCTCTTTACTTCCTTAGCTCTTGTGTTAACTTGACGCTCAAAGCCACCCATCCTTCCTTGTTGCTTGCTTGCTTGCTCTTCAACAAAAGATCTCTTCCAATAATTCTAAATTATTGTTTGTGAGATGAGTAATACACGACACAGAGAGAGAAAGACAGAGAGAGAGAGAGAGGATAAGACGGAAGTGATAACAACCATTGGATCCAAGCATGTTGTCTTATAACTACTTCCTCAATATATTATTATATTATTTATTCTCTCTTATCTTTCTTTCTAGTTGGACCACACACAACACAAGGTGTCGGTATGGAAATCTTTTTTTTGAAGGGTGACTTTCTATGTACGTGACTCAGTGTCACCGGGTTCTTGTCGAAGACAATCCCCCGTCAGCTCCGCCCTCCGGCGCGATGTTCGATTGGGCCCCGGCCGTCTCGTAAGCTGACCTTCGCCCGGAAACCATACTGCCCCCACACGGGTAAAACCGCTGGGGTAACAGCTGGGTGAAAACCGGGTTGCCCTCAAGACCGCACCATGCCTCGGTAGGATACGATCTATCATTGGGACGTCCCAGCCCCCTTTCGCCACAAGCGGGAGTCGAACCGGTGACCTCTAGGAGGACAACCGGCCCCCCAACCACTGGGCTATGAGGGAGGGATAGTACACGTCACACAATTTGTATAAACAAATCTGGTGTGGAAGATAGTACACGTCAACCTAATCATCTCGTGTCAGGCGTGGAGCATAGTGTTGTGGTTGAGGTTTGAGGATCTCCACCGACGTGGGGTAAATGTATGGGTGAGGTGACGACGTTTTCAGTGGCGGAGCTTGACCAAAAGTTTCGAGGGGGCGTAAAGTGATGGGACTCAAAAATTTTTTTCTATCATTATGTACTTATGTTTCAGGTCGGGTCGGTTATCGATTCGGGTCAAGTCAAATAATAATAGTTACAAATAAAACTAAAAAAATTCATTCATTCAAAGACCCGTTCTTAAACATAAAAATTTGTGATTAAGTTTATTGTGTGATGGGTAACCTAAGGTTAAACAAATAAGAGTTTAAATATATTTACAAAACTACTCATCACTTTATACAAATTGGTAACAAACTTTACTTTAATTTATATATTGTATAAATATTTAGGAAAAATAACGGAAAAAAATACAAGTTTTGTCCTTTATCTTTATACCACTTTTCAGGCGGTGTCCTTTTTAACGAATGTTGACAGGCGATGTCCTTTACTAGGTATTTTGTTGCAAGTTTAGTCCTTTACACCCAACCCAGTTAAAAAACCCAGTTAATTGTTGACAGGCGGTGTCCTTTACTAGATATTTTGTTGCAAGTTTAGTCCTTTACCTAGGTATTTTGTTGCAAGTTTAGTCCTTTACACCCAACAATTAACAGGGTTTTTTAACTGGGTTGGGTGTAAAGGACTAAACTTGCAACAAAATACCTAGTAAAGTACACCGCTTGTCAACATTCGTTAAAAAGGACACCGTCTGAAAAGTGGTATAAAGATAAAGGACAAAACTTGTAATTTTTCCAAAAATAATTGGGGGGGGGGGGGTGCGATCCTATATAATTTTTAAAATTTCCGGACGAAAAATCGGAACCTATACACTTCTAGCCGAAATATTGGGGTGGGCGGGTGCACCCCCGGGCACCAACAAACCTTCGCCTCTGGACGTTTCATTGCTGGATGGATTTTGGGTTGGTTTTGATTGGTTAATGTTTATTTGTTTTTTATAATAACGCCATTTTCCATGCTCGGTTTCACTCCTATTTTTTGCACCACGCCATTTTTCTGACGCGTGTTGATGTGACTGTCACATGTCGGATAACACATCATTTTCATGCCCTTCCACAACGAATAGTCTTAAAGCTTAACTTCTTAAATTTTATATCCTTTTAGCGCATATATTTTAAAGAATTATATTACTATATGAAAATAGTTTTACTACTTTCACTAGATTATTTGAGTTTTAACTTGATCCTTGTTGGTCTAACTTTAGCCTTATGTATTTTTTAAGCGTTATCACTTATCGAGCTTAAACGAGGGGCGGCTCAATCTTCTTCATGCCTAAAGGCTAAAGCGGACCAAAACTCTAAAAATGCCTAAAGGCTAAAGCAGACTAAGAGGGTGTTTGGAATTACGTTTTGAAGTGATTATTTGATTATTGCGTTTGTAAAACACAAATAATCTAAAAAGTGTTTTGGATGAAAAAGTGATTATCTGCCTCCAAAACGCAGTTTTGGAGAAGCATGTACCTACATGCTTTTTCAAAACGCAAAATCTATTCTGAAAACCCATAATCTATTTTGAAAACGCAACACCAAACACCCCCTAAAACTCTAAAACTGAAACATTTTCTGAATTTATCATTGTAAATGAATACAGTTTGACTTTAATCTCAAAATATTGATCTCACCACATTATCATCATTTCTAGATTCATATATTTCAATCTCGTTGTTTAAATTTTCTTCATTATATCAACGATGCTAACACTTTCCATCACCTCCAACATTATGTTGGAGACTTGGGGTTTCTTTATTCTTTGTGTCAACCTCAATGTCTTGATCCTCATTGGTTTCAACATTGGAATTATCATCATAATCAACTTATCAACATATCACTTGTCATTTAAGAAGTCGGAATAAGTGCTATACCTTTTCATGTTGACAAGATATCGATAGCTATTAGCTACGACCAGCGCTACAAATATCTTTCGTGCTCACAATGGGATATTGAGTAGCATCATAGAAACCACATACGATCACGTCACTTAGTTCTTCAAGGATTGTGCTAGTTTGTCGGCCTTAGTACACGGGATAACACACACAACAAACCACCAATCCCATGATATCCACCATAAGAACATGGATGTTGAATTACTCCAATGCAATTTGATATTAGGATACTAACGACTAACGAGTTCTGATATCACCTGACGACAAATGAAACTATAATCCATTGCGTATCACCGTGATACTATCACATAAGACAAAAGCTAAAAAAAGATAAACAAAAAGAAATAATATTTAAGAGAAAAAAATGATATATTATTAATTGGAGTAAACTGCCATTTTGGTCCCTGTGGTTTGGTCAGTTTTGCCACTTTAGTCCAAATCTCAAACTTATTACATCCAGGGCCCTGTGGTTTGCATTTTGTTGCCATTTTAGTCCAAAATCCAAAAAACCCCATTTTTGACTGTTGAGAGCTGCCTATTTTGTCCTTTAGTGCAGGGGTATTTTGGTCATTTATGTTTTATTTAAAGCAATTCATTATAAAAAAACCCCAAAATATAAAACCCCCCAGATCTTCATCATCTTCAACCTCAACCCCCTCAACCTCAACCCCTGATCATCATCATCTTCAACCTCATCATCTTCAACCACCACCACCCCCCTCTCGCCGCCAAGCACCACCACCTGCCACCACCCTCTCGCATCCCCCTGCAACCACCGCCCAACTACCCACCCCCACCCTCATCATCTTCAACCTCATCATCTTCCTTCCCTAAACTGCTTCTCTCTCCTATCAAAACTAAGTACTATAAGAAAAAACTGAAACAAAACCTAATTTGAAATGAAAACATCAGAAACAATCAAACAACATCAGAATACCGAATCAATCAAACTACTTCTCTCTCCTATCAAAATACCGAATCAAAATATTTCTGATTTCGATTCAGATCTGAAACTCAAACTCAAAACTCAAAGCTGAAACTCAAAGCTCAAACCCCTGATTTCGATTCAGATCTGAAACTCAAAGCTCAAAACCCTAACTGACTCTCTCTCTTCTCTCTCTCCTCTTTCGATCAAAATATTTCGATTCAGATCTGAAACTCAAACTCAAACTCAAACTCAAAACTCAAAGCTGAAACTCAAAGCTCAAACCCCTGATTTCGATTCAGATATGAAACTCAAAGCTCAAAACCCTAACTGACTCTCTCTCTTCTCTCTCTCCTCTTTCATGTAGATCTGCCATTGTACAAGTCGATTTCGTCATATTAGAAACCCTAGAACCGAAACCCAACTGCAGATTGTATATGAAGAGGATCTGAGTGCTCGATTGAATGGGTGCTCGATTGAATTGTTTGAGGATCTGAGTGCTTGATTGAATTGTTTTTGCAGAAAGATGAAGAGTGCTCGTTTTTGCAGAAAGATCTGAGTAAGAAAGATGAGAGAGAGAGAGAGTGTTCTGTATGAGAGAGAGAAAGATGAGGATGATGATTTAGGGTATTTTATATACATAATTGAGTTATAATAATTACAAAATACCCAAAATGCCCCTGAGAATAAAGACAAAATAGAAGGGTTTAAGTAGGAGAATCTGGTCAAATTTGGATTTTGGACTAAAATGGCAACAAAATGCAAACCACAGGGCCCTGGATGTAATAAGTTTGAGATTTGGACTAAAGTGGCAAAATTGGCCAAACCACAGGGACCAAAATGGCAGTTTACTCTATTAATTGACTAAACTATTACACTAGGTGTCCTTATATATAAAACTAGTTAATGTCCCGCCCGCGTTGCGGGGCGATGGCCGAATAATAAGCGAGTGTAAGGCAGCTCATTGACACGAAAAACAATTAAATCGAGTCAACCAGTTAAGACAAAACACTTAAAAAAAACTAAAACAATGGCAATATTGTAATTTTTAACTGAGGGAAAGTTGTATTTTTTTTACTGGGGTAAAATCGTAATTTGTCAAAAGCTAAAGTGACGGTAGTATTGTAAATTTGAACCAGGGGCAAAATTGTAAATTTTCACAGGGGCAAATTCGTAATTTTGAACTTGGGATAACAGCGTAATATAAATTTGAACTAAGTGCACATTCGTAATTTTAAGTTGGAGACAAATTCAAAATTTTATTTTGAACCGAGGGCAAAACGGTAATTTTATTTTGAACTTAGGAAAAAACGTAATTTTAAACTGATGGTAAAATCATAATTTTTTAAACGGGGAAAATCACATTTTTGAACAGAGGACAAAATCGTAATTTTTAGCTGGGGGCAAAAACAAAATTTTATTTTGAACTGGGGTGAAAAGGTAATTCTGAGCCGAGGGCAAAACCATAATTTTATTTTGAGTCGAGGAAAAAATCATAATTTTTAGTTGGGGACAAAAGCGTAATTTTATTTTGAGCTGGGGGCATAACCGTAATTTTAAACAGGGCAAAAATGTAATTTTAAAATGGATATAAAATAATAAACTGGTTGGTCCAATTGGGGAGTGCTAGACAAAATCGTAATTTTAATTAAGGGCAAGATCGTAATTTTGAGCTGAGGACAAAAGCGTAATTTTATTTTGAACCGGTGGTAAAACGACAATTTTAAAAAGGAGCAAAAACGTAAATTAAAATATATATAAAATAATAAGCTGTCTGGCACTATTCCCCCATTTAGTAAATGTATGCCTGGCACTATTCCCCCATTTAGTAAATGTATGTATAGGAAATTCTAAATTTGTCAGATATTGCCAAGTATTTAAATTTACGCGCACGTAATTAAATATTGAAATTAATGACAAAAATAAAAAGACTAATAAATTGTATGAGTTGTTTGTAGGAACTAGGTTCACTTTTTAATAAAATATATGACAAAATATATAGTAACGAGACTCTCGTTATTTGTGGGAAATTCTTTTAGTACAATACCGGTTACGTAAACTAAATAAATAAATGTAATATACAATTTAATTGTACCAATCTTGATTCAAGTCGATGTCTTTGGAAACTTCAACCGCACCTACTAGATCGAAACTCCGCTGCAAGACAAGCAAAATTGTTGACGGTTTTGGTGGAGGCACGTGTTCAACAGCTTCCCTTAAAACAGATTCCGCGCCTCCTCTCAGACGGTTTTGTCTCCCAGGGTACAACAACCAAAGCAGTAGTTGTACTGCCGGAGATGGCACTCGTGCCCGAGGTTACACCGGGTATGATTGTGTTCATAAAATAGGAAATATTTTGAAGTGTAAAACAATAATTTAGAGAATACATTTCTCTAAATTTTTATCCAACAAAGACAACCTACATGTGTGTATAAAATTTCTATTCAATCTATTACCGAATGAACCATGTTTCCTGTATTTATACACACTGTAGTTAACATATAATTAAAACCTATTTAATCTTGTAGTTAATACAATATTAAACAAGATAATTAATCTTGTAAATACAAGACCATAAAAAGGTTCTAATTGCATTAAAATGGAGTTGAAGTGGTCAACGTAACTGTCATATCAATTCATGACGATCTCGTAACTGACGGAGACTAGGTTGACTGATCGTGACCAGCGCGCAAGCGAGCTGCACACCATACAGTCGGATCCACGCCTATGTGACCCGCGGGCCGCTCGTAGGCTAGCCGCGCACACTACACTAGAACCCGCGGTATGCGCGCGAAACGCAGACCAGTGCGCCTAGTTACTACTGCAAACCTGCACGCGCGCCAGAACTGATCCGCCAGTCCGCGCGCCACATTTCAAGGATCTCACGCCATGCCATATGGAGTCGCGCGCCACACGGATGCCACTGCGCATACCAGGACGCCACCTGGTCATGCGCCATCCATACCGTGCGCCACTTGCATTCTTCGCCATAGCCAAAGACGTGCGCCATCCGCCTAAGGAGCTCGCGTCGCATCGACATGTCATGGCATCCGCCTACGCCACCCCAAGGGTGCGCCATAAGTGGACCCGCCATGTATCTGACCACGTGCTCATGGACAAAAATACAACGACGGTGTGCGAAGTTCAAAGCTCGCCACATTGGGCTTATAGCCCACGTCACGCGTGCATGTGTGCGCGAGAAAGGTGCGAACTTTAGGGTCTCCACTAGTGTTTGCTTTTAAGGAAACAATATACAAGGAGTGCTCCTCCTTATAAACCACTTTAAGTTTTGTCATCCCACCTATGTGGGACAAGTTGACAAAACTAATCCATTTTATTCATCTTTGTTTGTTCCAAACATAAAACTTCAAGCTTCGATATCTCATTCATCTTAGCTCTATTTGGACTTAGTTTGAACACAAACCATAAATAATTATTTATACAACACATATATAAATATTATTGATGTCAAAAATATTTAGTGAAAAAACTCATTTTCACTAAGATTTCCAACATTGTTTACAAGTAACGATCAATATAACTTTCATAGAAATTTCGAGCTATTTGAGCTCGAAGGTGAGTTCGTTTTTGAATCAATAAAACTCATAACCGAGTTCAAATTTAGCTTAACATCGTCCAGTTGTCGAGATTGAGCTTTGTATAGTCAAGCTTGACTGCTTATGATATTTCTTATCCCAAGGTTCATCTTATGAATACAAGGTTGCCACCACATGATCTTTAAGTTATTTAAGCTCAAGTTCGTACAATAACATGCTCAACCTTAAAAGATGAGCATGAAACATGTAATGAGTTGAATCAAATCTCATATAGGACCCGACTTAAACTCTTAAGTAATATGCTGGTATTATATATATAATTTTGGATCTTTTATAATTTTACGCGGTGGCGAAGCTTGAGATTTCCGACCGGAGGGGGGGTGAAAACGTATATACCCAAAAATTTCTATAAAACCGGGGGGTCGAAAACGTATATACCCAAAATTTCTATACGAAAGCTACATACATAACACAACTGATGGGGTATGGTATTAGACCCAACCAGAACGACCGGACATATCCGTTACTTATTGCCTTTTATTATAATATTTATTATTATTACGTACTAACCCGCGAAGCCTAGCGCGTTGTAGTTTACACTACACTAGGTTGTGGGCTTGTAGAGATAACCCCTGACTGGGCCTGACCCATTGAGGTTAGGGGAGGCCCATATCTCCTATATAAAGAGGTGTTCACCTCATTATTAGGACACAAGATATGGAGCCGGCACACTTTTGTTACTGGAAACAGGGGATTCTTTCCCCTACCGGTCATCTCTACAGCTCCACTTCCCTGTCTTCTCCATTGCAGATCTAGGTTCGAGAGGAAGAACAAGGTGTGATTCTTCACCCTCACAGAGAAAGCGGTCCAATCATCCCGGCGGTGATTATGTGTTTCAACATTGGCGCCCACCGAGTATACGCTATACATTTGTTGATCACATCTCGTTTGATCCTCAGATCTGTGTTCTTAGAATGGAGAAACTCCACAGATCTGTGTTACCTTTCCCAAAACTTCTAGATCTGTGGTGTTTCACTGATTTTAGTGCTAAAAAATCTTCGGATCTACATTTGTTTCAAATGGGGTTCACAACCTCATGTACAAGGGAGCTCAGATCTCTTGCCGTACAAGATTCTCAAAACAATAATTTCGAGATTCAGGTTTGTTGGGCCCCTAAACCTCCATTAATGAGGCCACCATGGATACTTTGTATCAGGTAAACTATTTCCTTGTGTTTGATGCAAATTTTTGACAAGTCAAAATATGAAAAAGTTTTACATAACAATTTTAATAATGGCTGGCAAAGAGTTTTTACAAAGGAAAACTAATTGGAAGAATTCTCTCTTACGTCAAATAAAAGGCCTAGATTCCTATGATAGCCTTTTAATTATTATCATGGACATTTAAGAGTTCATGAAGGATATTAAGGGTAATTTACGAAAATGGCCAAGAAAATTGTTGACTTACCAAAATGGCCATCTCCTGTGTCTGTGGAGCAGCGCATCACTGTTTACGAGACAGCTTACGTGTCTGCAGGTCTGGTTGAGGCGTCCTTGATTGTAGTAGTGACACGTGTCCCAATCATTAGGAAATATCTGAAGGACGCATGGGAGACGTCTAAAGACTCTTTGGATGCCCTTGCGTCCTTCTGAGTCATGTGATGCGCTTGGCTTTGACCCCTCCGGTCTAATGCCCTTGCGTCCTTCTGACTCTTTGGATGCGTCTGGAAGTGCCGGGATGCGTCTGAAAGTTGCAGTGATCTCCGACTCCATCTCCGGCGAGTTGCAGACGCCTCAAGCTCCGTCTCCGGCAACCATGGCGGCGGTTGGGATTTTGGGGGTGAAGATATGTGGATCATTTTCCCGAAAACCTTAAAGGATGGACACAATGGCGGCCGGAAAACATGGTGGCCGTTCATGGTAGTGGAGATCCGTCGTGGTCGGCCGACCGGCCACCCTCTATCTCCGCTTTCTCTGTTTCTCTCGCTTCTCTCTTTGTGTCTCTGTGTTGCACTGTTGTAGATGTGTGTCTGTGTGAAGATGAAGAAGTTGCTGCTTCATCCATGGAATTTTATATATATTAACACTTACTGTATATGAACAATCGAAAGTGAGAAAGAAAGATAATAAAAGTGACTGAAAAAGCTGCATACTTTATTATTGTTCAACATGGCTATTTATAGCCTGACATAACCTACCGAATAAAAAAAGGAATAAATGATATGTTTTTGGTTGGATCCATACACGTGTCCATTTAAGATAGGAAGACGCATAAGAGGGTGATGCCCTGTTATAATGACGCATGAGTTGGCTAATTTCGTAAGTCAACTATTTTCTTGGCCATTTTCGTAAATTTCCCGGATATTAATGGTATCTTTGATTTTGTGAAGTAAAATGAAGATCAGGACAATTACTCTCTTCAGTTTTATTGTTATATTATTTATTAAAAAAAAAAAGATGCCAGCACCACTTTCAAAGCCTTTACAGCTGTCAAAACCTACGTTATTCTCTTTTCCAAAACCTTTACAGCTGTATGCATTTAATAAAGTTGTCAGGCATAAGCCGACTTCCTTTTAAAATGAGGTGATCACATATGGTTCCTTTTTCATTATACAAAGTGTTGGTTAGAATTTTTCATATGTTTCAACGACCATATTTATACTGCATCCGGCCACCACGACCCGACACCGGTGCTTTGACTGACATGATTAACCACCTCCGGCAGAAGTTTCTATTCAGCCGGCGCACGACCGACACTCACTACGTCACCCGCGCATGGCAGGATAAGTTATACATGCGTGTCGGTGTCTATGTCGCGCGAGTCAGATTTGTGTATGACAGACCAACCCCGCCGCGCGCGAGTGCACCCCTGCCTGCTGGTCCCACCCCGCCGCGCGTGAGTGCACCCCCGCCTGCTGGTCCCACTCCGCCGCCGCGCGAGTGCACCCTCGCCTGCACGTCACACTCCGCCGCCGCGCGAGTGCCTTACACCACGTGCGCGGTGAACAAGCTCCGCCACCGACATGCTACTCCGATTGGCGCGCAACCACCGTTCGCCACAGAGGTCGTCGGGGTGTGAAGCATGGTTCGCCGGAGTGCTTGCCTGTCGCCATGCAGCCCATTTAGTGGTTGGTATTTAGAAATTGATATTGTGAAAGAAAGATTAAAGCCTCAAGGCTACTGGAGACTACCTTATTCGAATGGAATAAAGATAAAGATGATTACTTTTCATTTAAAACTTTGCTGACATCCACATGCTTTAGTCCACACAATTTCATATATTCCAAGTTTGGTCCTTGAGCTTTAAGTTAACTGCAACATTCATTACCTCTAAAAGATTCGTTTGAGCCTATGATGCTTAACACGACATGCACAGTAGTCGTGCTTGTGTTTTAGGAGCTATCAATATCGCTTGGAACCAAAATTTCTAGTGAATTAATTGATTTTTGGCAAGTGTGACTAGATTTGTTAATTGAATAAAGTATACATTACATCACGGTTATTTTTATCAAGCCATATGCTTATAAGTGGGTCTTTAAAAATAAATCATTCAATTAAAACACTGACAAGCCATGATGTCATGGTTTGCAAAAACGATTTGACAATTATCTTAACTAAGATTGTATTTTCAAATGTCGGTCAACCTCTTAAACAAAAAAGCATGCACACAAGACTTCATCGTACATCGCACATGCGTATGATCGTCATGATCAAGCAACCATGAGATATACGTATTATGTACGATATAATTTATATAATTGTCATATTCGTAACTAAATTGCATATACTTTTTAGTGTATTACGACTAGCATTATTTAGCACGCCTTACTTCCACCCTAAAAGGGGTGTGATTAAGAAAACCGTCGCGCACGACCGACAAATAACCACTTCTGCGTGGCAGCGTCTCCGCCGCACGAGTTAGCTCTACCATTCGTTTGTGGAGTTTTAAAAGGGCTAATTTGAACTTGTTTTTATTTAGTTCACATGTCTGCTTTTTAATCTTAATTTTGCACCATAACTTTCAATTTATGGCTCAAACACATTATTTACGTGCTACAAGAGTCGGTCTACGACTTTTTATGCATTTGGACACATATCATTTTAGCTAATATATGGACAATGTTCATATGTAATCGGCTGTGAACACTTGAATTATATAGTAAGGCATTGTTACACGCTTTCCCCGATAGCACAAACCGGCTAACGTCTACCAAATGAAATTATTCAACGACATGGCTAGTAGTTCATTGTTTTAATGAGTATTAACCTTGCGATATTTCCGGCGCACACTAGTATCATCGCTTATTATTATTATTCAAGTTCAATGCTACTGACATTTTTTAGCAGCTGCGATAAACAAAAGGACTAGCATAGCGCAACACCATTCCGAAGTTCGAAGTTGCTTTCACATATTGTGAAGTATGGATGCATAACACGAACTCCTCCTAAGGACAAAGTTTCGGTACAGTGTGCTCCATATGTCACTCTTTATTACAATATATCTTGTCAACTTATTTTAAGTTCGAGAAATACTAATATACGACTGGGCATCTCATGATACACCAGCATTTGATAATGAATTTTGCATGTTTGGTGACGCATCTCATGAGCGAAAAGTTCAGGGGTCGGGCGCTCCCCACCCACCCCCCTTCGGGCCTTCGCCCCAGATTCTATGTGCAAATGACATAGCTTTTCTATAAATCATGTTATTATATTATAGAATTATATGTATATTTTTCTCCTAAGTTCTAAATATATTAATGCAATATGAATATTAATATTAATATTATTCTTGAATATATGGTTTATTTATTGACATGAAAAAGTTAATAATCAGATGATAACTTTTACTTAGAATGGTATTCCATATGTCTATACTCGCACGTGTATGTGGGTGATTACATCCATGTATAAATGTAATGCAAAATCTAATGAAGAGAACTTTTATTTACTGGTAACAATTTAACAAAAATAAAACGGAAAACAACCTTACGACGGTTAGTAAGTAACTTCGGTTTGGATACACTAACAAAAATTGTCCTTAACTAGTTGGATCCACCGCGCTTCACACGGACTTTCGATGAGCATTGATTCGGTTTGTTACATCACCACCGTGTTGCCAACAATTGATATAGCAACACATATAGTGCGCAAAATTGAAAATAAAAAATCTTAATTACGACATTTCTAAATATCGTATAACAAAAGATATATATATATAGGTAAAGGATCAAATAAAAATAAAATAAACGTACGAACTGTACGAACTGAAAGAAAAGTCAAAAAGTGGCGGTGGCAATATGGTAATTATCAGCAATTTCAAAAGTACTGTACTGGGGAAAAGCAAAAAGTGGCGGTGGTAATCTGGTAATTATCAAAAACTTCAAAATTACTCTAGTAGGGTAATTTTGAGCATCTGTAGGGTAATTATCAAATTACTCTAGTGGAGTAATTTTGACTTCTGTAGAGTAATTTTGGGAAATGTCTTGTAGAGTAATTTTGTTAGCATTTAGTTATGGGGTTTAGCTTTATGGTTTAGTTTTTAGCTTTTAGTTTGGGTTGGGGGGTTAGGTTTTTTGGTAAAGGATCAAATAAAAATAAAATAAACGTACGAACTGTACGAATTGAAAGAAAAGTCAAAAAGTGGCGGTGTCAATATGGTAATTATCAGCAATTTCAAAAGTACTGTACTGGGGAAAAGCAAAAAGTGGCGGTGGCAATCTGGTAATTATCAAAAACTTCAAAATTACTCTAGTAGGGTAATTTTGAGCATTTGTAGGGTAATTTTGAGCATCAATAGGGTAATTTTGAGCATCTGTAGAGTAATTTTGAGAAATGTAGGGTAATTATCAAATTACTCTAGTAGAGTAATTTTGACTTCTGTAGGGTAATTTTGGGAAATGTCTTGTAGAGTAATTTTGTTAGCATTTAGTTATGGGGTTTAGCTTTATGGTTTAGCTTTTAGCTTTTAGTTTGGGTTGGGGGGGGGGGTTAGTTTTTTTTAGGTTTTTGGGGGTGGGGGGGGGGGGGGGGGGTTAGGTTTTTTTAGGTTTTTGGGGGGTGGGGGGGGGGGGGTTTAGGTTTTTTTTTTTTGGGGGGGGGGGGGGGGGTGGGGTGGGGTTAGTGTAATTTTGATAATTACCCTACAATTTTGATAATTACCCTACACGACCAAAATTACTCTACTTGAACTTTTACAATGGTTTAGGTTTTTTTAGGTTTTTGGGGGGTGGGGGGGGGGGGGGGTTAGTGTAATTTTGATAATTACCCTACACGACCAAAATTACTCTACTTGAACTTTTACAAAATTACCCTACAGAAGTTCAAAATTACTCTACTAGAGTAATTTTGAAGTTGCTGATAATTACCAAAATGCCACCGCCACTTTTTTTGACTTTCTTTCACTTCGTACGTTTCGTACGATAATTTTATTTTCACAGGAACTTAACTCTATATATATAACCTACGCAATTTTAAAATATTGCATAACAAAAGATATAACTATAACCTACGCAAATTTAACATTTCAGAATATAAGTTATTATAATTAAAATGATAAGTTTAATAAGTAATAAATGTTTGTGCACAACTCAGACATCTCACATCATAAAACCTTGTAATAAAATAACGTTACGATGATCGTTTATAAAACTTAACCGGTAGATATTCTTTTAAAATGTTATAACTATTGATGTAAAGTTAGTTATATCAAAAGTAGTTATTAGATTAATTGATGATGGTTAATAATACTTAAGTAAAATTAAAACTTTTCTTAAATCATGCACGAATACATAGGGATGAGCAAATCAGACCCGGTACCGGTACCGGCACCGAATTTACCGAACCGGGTACCTTTTTGGTACCGATTCGGTACCGACTTTTGACATTTTCGGTACCCGGTTCGGTACCGGTATTTACCGATTTTTACCCTTAAATACCGGTACCGAACCGGGTCTATTCGGTACCGGTACCCACTTTTGGGGATTTTCGGTACCGGTTCTTTCGGTACCGGACGGTACCGAGCTCAACCCTACGAATACAATATTTGTAAATTCTTCAAATAATAAATCTTTTATTTTGTAAATTGTGAGTTACTAAAGTAAAGTTTTAACATCAGAATAAATAAAGATTGAAGTTATATAGTTTTGTATGGTTAGAAAAAAAAAAAAAAAAGAAATAAAAGTCCAGCAAAAAGTTTAAAGTTTAATACTGGTACTCTTATTTGTAAAAAAAAAAAAAAAAAAAACCCATGTGCTTATCAGCACAATGCCACCGGTCCACCATCTCAATTATCTTTTCCTATTTTAACTCTCCCTCCCTCTCAACAAACAACAGCAAAACAACGCAACCATCACGCCGCCACAAACAGTACAGCACCGCCGTCTTCATCTCTCTATTGCCGGCCAACCACCCACCTCTTATTCATTGTCGGCCAACATCACAACCTTAAGGTTACCTGCCATGACAGAGCTGCCGACACATGTTTTCAGACGGCTACCGAGGTTGCATCTATCTCTCTCGACGGCTACCGTATTTTCTGGCAAGTTATGGTTTAGATCAGACGTTGTCTCTTTGGTGTTCTTTGTTTTGCGGCATTATGTAGTCTCGTCATCTACCTTGTTTTCATCGAAAACCCAATTGACTGTCGTCACCTCGAGCCCTAATCCTTTGCGGCTTCCCTGGAACCACGGTCTGTCAACTTGTAGAGGTGGCAAGCAAGTTGTCTTTCACCGGAGTTCAACTTGCCTTTGTCTCTGTCCGTTATTGCCCCTTTCTCACAGTCTCTCTACCCAAGCAAAGAGGGGCCAAGGTCAAAGTGAATAGCTTTCAAAAGTTTGATGGCCAAATTTAAGAAATGAAAAGATTACTGTTCCTCCGGACGTTATCAATTAATATATATATGAATATGAATAACTGTTGTATCCAAAATAATGGATAGTTGTGCGTTTAAACGTCATCCATTGTCCCAAATCGAATCTGACAACATTCCATAACTGATTTCTCGTACTTTCAAGCTATCATGTCGCACTATCGGAGTTAACTTCATATAGCAACTAAAAACTGCTTTGACATAATACAAAATCGGAAATGTTTTTATGATCGACTTAGCATGTAAACCGGGCAGGTTTGGCAGAAGTTCGGGCTAGAAGTGCTGTTTTCTAAAAAGAGTTACGAATTGGTTAAGGTCAAAAGGGGTTACGACAAAAATGGACACTGATTAAATGAGTTGTTTTAGAAAAAAAAAAAAGTCAAAATAAATTCACCTATGGCAACTTTGAAGGCGGTGGTAGCATATTGGTGGTTTCGTAATAGCGGCAGATCATCAGTAGCGGTGTCGACGTCAGAGAGAGGCAGTGTAGGAGGTGGCATCAGATAGGGATGACAATGGGTCGGGTTTGGGACGGGCTTAGGTAATCCCAAACCCAAACCTGATTAGATAAACCTATCCCAAACCCGTCTCAAAACCCATCGGGTAAATACCCATCGGGTATCGGGTAAACCCATTAATCCAAAAAATTACCCGTTGGGTATACACGACCCAAACCCGTCGGGTAACTACTAAAGCATTATCATTATGAAAATATATCAATTAATGGCAAATTAATTTGTTCTTTTCATGCTGAATTATTACAATCTTCAAATATAGTTCATGCGATTAGTTTCAAAACAAAGCAAACAAGTTTTATAGACACACCAAACCATAGATTGGAACTTGAGCCTTTTGCAATTGAGATTCAAACAATAGTAACACTTGACTTTCTGATGCAGGAGTATATCAGTAAACAGTAAGCAATAAAGGTTAGAAGTTAGCACTTACATGTTTACAAAGAGACCGGATGGAGTGAATATGAGAGAAGGGCAGAAGTAGAAAAGTCTAAGTTAGGGGTAAGTGTGTAACCGTGAGTAAGCTAAGGCATGAGATTTTGGAAACTAAAAATTCTTATTAGGAAATAAAAAGATTTACATTGGGAATTGGGAAATTGAGATTTTGGGTTAATGGGTATGGGTGACTTTTGAGTTTCCATAATTATAAAAAAGAATATGTATATTTATATATAAAAAAATATAGAAAGAATATGAGGTAAACAGGTATATCTATCGGGTAAATGGGTCGGGTAAACGGGTATACTTTATCGGGTAATCGGGTCGGGTTAACAGGTATATCATCAAATCCTAAACCAGTGAAAAAAATTAAAACTAATCCCATACCTGGTCCCAAACCCGATTACTAGACCCAAACCCGTCCCAAATGATTCGGGTTTACCATCGGGTTCGGGTCCGATTGCCATCCCTACATCAGAGAGACTGAGTAAGCGATGAAGACAAACAACGAAGAGTTGTGCTAAGTGCTTACCCATTTTTATCTGTTTTAAGTTAACAAAGTGATATGTTCTTATATGTTCTATAATACATTAATCCAAATCCAAAAGACTTCCCATATTTTTTTTACCCAGATCAACCAAATATTCAAAAAATGGTCATAAACAACAAGAAGATGTTAAAACTTATCAACAAAACTCCCACAAAAATGTTAACGGCATTTGGAAGTATAAATATACTGTCATCAAACCCTTTTAATTCTGAGTTAAATACAAAGTTATAACCCATAAAATTATTTATTTCCATAATTTAATTCTCAGATTCAACAGAATTTACAAATTCACAAATTCCTCTCTTTTTTTAACTGCCAACAGAATCAATCCAGAGCACTCTCGGAGCACCCACTGGACCAAACGGAGTACTCCGAGAGTACTCCAATTCCACCACCAATTCTGGGGAAAACCTGGTAACCCACCGCCCGTAGACCCGACGATGAAATTACCGATAAAACCGAGATTCAAGAATCGAACCCAGGTCGTATTCCTCACTCTGCACAAATTCCTTTTTTATTATGTATTTTCTGCAGATGTTGACTGGACCAGATGCTGTAACAAAAAAGCACTCACAACACACACATCGATCCTTCTTTCTCACTCTTAATTTCTTCTCTCTCTAACTTCATCACTTCCACCATGTATCCGTGGTGAAATTGGATCGATCGGAGCGGTTTTCAGGTACGAATTTCATTAATTCAGCTGTTTTTCGTTCGAATTTTGCTGTAATTTGTTTACGTTCAGAAACTGTTTCGATTATTTGTTGTAATCTGTTTGATATTCTGCACTTTTTGTCGATTAAATCTGTTAGTTTTATTGAATGATCTCGAATCGTGTTTTACTTCTAAAATTGGAAAGTGCATTGGTGATGTGTGGTTATTATGTAACCCTAGGGTTTGATCTGCTTCAATTTGTTACTACGCATTGGTGATGTATGATTATTGTGTAGCCCTAGGGTTTGATCTGCTTCAATTTGTTACTACGCATTGGTGATGTATGATTATTGTGTAGCCCTAGGGTTTGATCTGCTTCAATTTGTTACTACATGTGTTTAATTGATCATGACTTGTAACTATTGAGATTTGTTTTTGAGCTAGAAATTGAATCAATTTGTTTATGTTGAGAAATTGTTTTGATTATTTGTTTGATTCTGTTGTGTTCGGACTGAAGCGTTTGATATTCATGTTCTACATTTTTTTGTTAATTCAATTATCAAGTAACACTAGGGTTAGATCTTTACTTCAGTTTGTCACTATTCGTGTTTATTTGATCATGAATTGTAACACGTTAGATTTGTCTTTGACTTAGAAGGGGTGTTGATGTTAGTTGACGTTGTGTAGGGTTTGCCAGGATGAAACTGAGATCAACTAGGGTTCTGAGAGGGGTAAAACCCCAAATCGATTCAGACATCAAGAATCAAGATTGTTCTAATAAAAAGAGGTTGTTGTTGAGATCTGGTAAATCAATTTCTAATAACAAAAGAGCAAATAAAGCTGATATTTGGGCATGTGTTGATAATTCTGTTGAAAATTGTGAAATTGGTGTGAAAGAAGCCGTAAATAGTGATGATAAAGGTTTGTTTTTGGGATCAGAGGTGTTGGATCCGATCAAAGATTCGGTTGTTTCTTGTTTTAAACAAGAAGTTGAAGAGGAACAAGGAAACAAATTGATGTCTGTAAATTTGGAATCAGAAACATGTGCTGATGACTCAACGGTAATCAATGGTGAATATATGCTTATGCGCTGTAAAAATAAAAGGGGAAGGAAAAGAAAAAACGTGATGGGTTTGGGTTCTGATTGTAATGGAGAAGGAAGAGCTAAGAAGGAGAAAGTTGAGAACGATCGGGTTCGGGTTATTGGCGGGAAGGTGTTGCGGTCTACGACTTTGACCGGTGCCACCACGGTGGTTGATGGTGGAGTAAAGAGCATGCGAAAACGTCGTGGAAGACCTCGTAAATTTCAGGGCGATGTTACTCCTATACCATTGATTGAGGTACCATGGAAAAAAACCGAAACGTCATGGAAGCCCGTCTAAAGTTTCACACGAGATTCCCGTTGGACCCATGAAGTCAAAGAGAATAAAACCGAAACTAAACGTCAAAGATACCACTTTAAAGAAATTCAAACGTCGTGGAAGACCACCGAAAATGGAGGCGGAAACTTTAGCAACACATGTGATGAAAATGAGAATGAAGAAACTTGTGTCGGTAAAAAAAGACCTCAAAGTTCGAAAAAAAGACGATGAAAATCAAAACAGTGAACCGTTGGTGGAAAAAGTTGATAATGATAGAAAAGGGATTATTGTCGGGAGTTTGGAGAGGCGGTTGTTGAAACAGTCGGTGAGAGATAAAATATCCGATATACTTTTGAAATGCGGATGGACAATCGATTTCAGACAAAGACAAGAAAAAACATACAAAGATTCAGTATATATTGAACCTAAAGGGAAGAGAACTCACTGGTCAATAACGCGAGCTTATGCTAAATTAAAAAAGAAGATTGAAACCGGTAATGCTGATAATGTTGAAATATCTGCATTTACACCAATACCCGAAGAAGAACTCAGTTTGCTTTATAGACACCAGGAGAAAGTACGTAAGGATAAGAACCAGAAGAGAATCAAGGGTAAAATCGTCACTTACAAGAAGAAAAAAGAAGGGTCCAAGAGGAAAATGCTATTTAAGCCACGAATTCTAGCCCATGATTCTGAAAACGGGTCGAAACAAGGTAACGAGGGCGTTTTGGTAATTAAGAAGCGGAATCTTTTATCATGGATGATTGATTTAGGCGTTCTTTTGGTGGGAATGAAGGTTCGGTATGGTAAAACTAGAAGGCAAACAAGATCAATTGAGGGTATTATTACTAGTGACGGGATTCGTTGCGGCTGTTGTAATGAAATTATAGGTGTATCGGCATTTGTAGCTCACTGTGGAGGGAAAACTGGTCAAGTTTTTGATAATTTATATTTGGAATCCGGAAAATGTCTTAGGAATTGTTTGATGGATTCATGGAAGAAAGAAGAGGAGTCGAATATTAATAGATTTAATGTTGTTGATGTTCACGGTGATGACCCGAATGATGATACGTGTAATATTTGTGGAGATGGCGGGAACTTGATTTGTTGTGATGGTTGTCCTTCGACTTTTCATCAAAGCTGCCTTGATATCCAGGTAATTATGGTTCCTTTCAATGATGTTTTTAAACGACCCGTTAGTACAGGTGCGAAAATTTGTGGGTTGGGTAACATGTCAAAACTTGTATATTTGTGTGGGTCAAAACAGGTCAGGCCCAATTAGAGCTGGCCTGCCACCTTCTTTTTTCTTGGTAACTAGTTAATATATTCAAACATGCTTAGAAAAAAATATAGAGTAAAATGCCATTTTCGTCCCTGAGGTGTGGCCAATTTTGCTACTTTCGTCCAAAGGAAGGTTTGTTTTTCCACATCTGGATCCAAAAGGTTTGAAGTCTTGCCATTTTCATCCGGCTCGTTAACTCCTTCCATTTTTTCTCCGTTGAGTCAGGGGTATTTTCGTCTTTTTAACTTAAAGGGCAATTTGGTCTTTTTGCATGACCACCACTCTCAAAGTGATGGTCATGAAAAAGACCGAACTGCCCTTTAAGATAACACAAAAGACGGAAAGACCCCTGATTTAACGAAGAAAAATTGATGGAGTTAACGAACCGGATGAAAATGACAAGATTTCAAACCTTTTGGATCCAGATGCGGAAAAACAAACCTTTGGACCAAAGTAGCAAAACTGACCAAACCTCAGGGACGAAAATGGCATATTACTTAAAAATATATTGTAAAAATTACAAGATAAATTTTTCATAATTGTGGTTTATGTGTTGTAGAATTTTCCCTCGGGGGAGTGGAACTGCATCTACTGCACGTGCAAATTCTGTGGAGTGGTTTCCGTTAATAACCCTCAAGTGGAAGACTCTCATGATGCAGTTACCTCTCAAATACTCTCATGCTGTTTGTGTGAGGAAAAATGTATGTCTATAAATAAACGAATGTTTTTTTTCATCTTTTATCTTGAATGACTATATAATTCATTGTATATCGCTAACAAGTTTTTGAATCCAACAGTCCACCAATCGTGCTTACAAGAAGTTGAAGCTGAAAATATTGATTATAATCGACTACCTTTTTGTGGAAGAAAATGTCAGGAGGTATGTTGTTCGATACCATAAATTATTATTTTTTTATGTATGAAACATGTTGATCTGATATTTCTGCTTTACTAGCTCTTTGAGCGACTGCAAACGTATCTTGGGGTGAAACATGAGCTTGAAGACGGATTATCTTGGACTCTACTTCAACGTTCTGATGTTGACCAAGATCTCAATGTTCATGACACTCGGTTAAAGGTTGAACACAATTCCAAATTGGCGGTTGCATTCTCTGTTATGGATGAATGTTTTGTGCCAATTGTTGATGAGAGAAGTGGGACCAGCATAATCCATGATGTTGTTTACAATTGTGGGTAAGTTGAATTATTGTATTTAGTTTGAATGTTTGATACAAATCAGTTGACTTATTAAAATTAAATGTGATAATTAACAATTGTAACCGCAATTGTAAACTTATTTAAAGTAGCATGTGATGAATTAAGTGTTTATAATATTCTGAATAAAAAATAGATTATCATTCTAATATTCAGTTTTTTGCAATCATATTTAGTACACTAGGGAGAGGATCACGAGAAAACTACATATAAATGAGAAAACTAGAAAACTAACTAAAAAAGCCTAAAAAACATACCAATTTTTTTATAAAAAAAATCGCTATTTTTTATATAAAAAAATTCAAAAAAAAAAAAAAAAACTTGTACTGCACATGTGCATTATATGTGTACTACACATATGCATTGCATGCTTAAAATTAGCTTTTGAGTTTAGTTTAGCTTTTAGGGTTAGGTTTTTTGGAGGATTAGGATTAGGTTTTTGGGTTGGGGGGGGGGGGGGGGGGGGGTTAGGCTTTTGGTGGAGGGTGAATTTAGGTTTTTGGGGGTTGGGTTAAGTGGTTTAGGCTTTCCGTACAGTACAAAAAAAGGTTTTCTTTTTTTGAATTATTTTTTCTCATATATAAAAAATAGCGATTTTTTTATAAAAAATTGTAAAAAAAATGGAATGTTTTTTAGGCTTTTTAGTTAGCTTTTTGGTTTTCTCATTTAAACTAGTTTTCTCATAATCCATTCCCTAGTACACTAAAATAAATAAATGTACCAGAAAGCGTGAAAGACCCATTTTGACCCGTTACACGCCCCATCCGTCTTGCCAGATATACTTACAAAGTTACAAGATATCCAGATGCGTGATTTGGATATTGTTAGATGTTAACGTTTTGACCCATCAACTTATGAATAAGGTCAAACTCAATTTTTTAAATCTCTAACGGGTTAAGCGCATGTAAAGTCACAGATGGTCCCTGTGGTTTACCAAAATTTTGGATTTGGTCCCTAGCTTTTCAAAGTCCTTGTGGTTTGCACTTTGTTACTCATGTAGTCCCCAGATTTTTCCAAAAGTACATGGATGGTCCATGTGGTTTGCACTCTGTAACGCCTTTAGTCCCTAACTTGGACATGCTAAAACCTTTAGATTTGTTGGATGGGGACCAAATGCGTTACAAAGTGCAAACCACATGGACCATCCGTGTACTTTTGAAAAGTTAGGGACCAAATCCAAAATTTTGGTAAACCACAGGGACCACTCATGTACTTTACTCGTTAAAATGCATAAAACCTTATAAATCATTTTTATTTTCTAAAAGATTAAAAGAAAGCTGAATAATATAATTCTATAGTAATATTTGACTATCTGAATTATTCAAAAAGCACCCGTGATTCTTGGAAAAAAAACCTTCGGGTTAACCAATCTGTCTAACCCATACAAAAAACGACCCACTTGACCCAACTCTAGACATTATTATCATTATATTATTATGTTATTATATTTGTAATTCCTTATCATACTTATGTGCTTCCCTCGTCTATTGGGATTCTTTTGTCAGCTCAAACTTCAGGCGACTGAATTATGCTGGCTTCTTAACCGCGGTTTTGGAGAAGGGTGATGAATTTATCTCTGCAGCATCCATACGGTTACTATCTTCAACTCCCCTGCTAATATGTCATACTAAAGATCTTAATTAAAAACTACTTACAATTTTAGTATAACGTGTGACAGGATACATGGGTATCAGTTAGCAGAAATGCCTTTTATTGGAACTCGACACATGTATAGACGTCAAGGAATGTGTCGTAGGCTTCTGGATGCCATCGAACGTGTATGTCGACCTTATTTGATACCTTGTACTTTAACCTTAATTTCTTTGTCTTGTTGAATTGCTGTAAGCTGATTGGTAGTGTTAAAAATAGAGGCGGCAAAATGGTCAGGTTAAAATTGGATTCTGATCAAAATGTTCAATTTTTTGTACGGAAATCAAAATGGTCAGGCTTGGAAGACTTGAACTGGTGATGGGTTTACTTGGATAGACTTTGTGGCTTATGCAAAGCCTCCAAGTGGGAGATTGTTAGATATGTAGGCTTTGTAGGAATAGAATAGAGCATCTGCATATGCTCTATTGTTTGACGCGCTACTGTTTCATGGATGCTCTAATAGATGCTCTAGATGATAGATGCTCTAATATATTGCATCTACTGTTGATACTCTAATAGACGCTCTAGATGATAGAGGCTCTAATCTAACGCTAGATGATAGATGCTCTAATCTAATGCTAGATGCGTAATATGGAACAAATACGTATATGCGCTATTTTTTGTTAAGCCTTGTTAAGCCTGATATCCGGTTTCCTATTTTACGTTTTCTTGGTCAACAAGTTGTAAACCCTAATTTGGGTATTATAAATAGTTGATAGGTCTTTTTAATTGGTGTCACCTCAGTAATAAATGTGAAACCCTAGTTGCAACCCGTGGACGTAGGTCACCTTGACCGTAAATTCTCGTGTTCTTTATTTTCTGCTAGTGTGTGTGTGTTTGTTCCGCTTCCGCTCTAGCCTACTCTGATACGATACCCTAACAAACATAACAATTTAAGACGCAATGCAACGAATTCTAGGCATGAAATTTAAAACACAACTAAAACACACTGGTTAACACTTAAAACACACTACTTAACGTTCTTGGCATGGTGTTTTAAGTTTTAAGCCTAGAATTCAATGCATTGGGTCTTAAATTATTATGTTTGGTGTTTTTTCTTGCCACAACAACCCAAAACGTCATGCCTAAGTCCAAAACATGATGCCTAAATGTCAATTTCTATGCCTTCTCACACTTCTCACGAAAAATGTCCTTTTTACAAGAACCTAAACCTATATGGCTATATATATATATATATAGGTAGAGGATCCTGTAAAAAGTGCTCAAAGTGTGAGAAGTGTATTATAACACTATATAACACCATATAAACACCGTATAACAATATGTAACACCATATAATACCATATAACACTATGTAACACTATATATCATTATATAACAAATATAACACTATAGGTTGTCTGATAGCATGTCTATGATAGATGTATAGTGTTATATTTGTTATATAATGATATATAGTGTTACATAGTGTTATATGGTATTATATGGTGTTACATATTGTTATACGGTGTTTATATGGTGTTATATAGTATTATATATAGTGTTATAATACACTTCTCACACTTTAGGCCCTTTTTACACTATCCTTACCCTATATATATATATAAGTGTACGGTACAATTGGGCTTAACGTACGTTGTGAAGATATAACATGCGGATATTGGGTTTACAACATGCGGATTCAGTGGCGGATCTAGAAAATCCTCCAAGCCGTAACGTTTTATAAAAAAGCGGTAACGAAATAAAAAAAAAAAACGTTATATTTTTCCAAAATTTACACTACCGTCGGAGCGCCAAGCCGTAGCGGGGGTTGCCCCTTGTTATATGTTGGATCCGCCCCTGTGCGGATTTGTGTTGGGGAGGTAAATCCGCATGTATATATAATTATATATAAAAAAGAAAGTCGCATGTTGAAAACAAAAGAAATCGCATGTGGAAAAAATAAAAAATGGCGTGGTAAGGAAAAATCCGCATGTTGATAAAAAAAATTCCGCATGTTGAAACTGCTCAGCGTACGCTTCGTACGTTAAGGGCAATTGTACAATAACCGGCCTCAATTTTTTAATATAACTAAAAACATATTTTGTATGAAGTATTACAAATGACTTTTATCTAAGAAGCCGACTAGAGTTTAGACTCCATATTAAATAGTTCTACTTCGCTTCTTTTTATTTTATTTTAGAGTAAAGTACATGGATGGTCCGTATGATTTACCAAAATTTTGGATTTGGTCCCTAGCTTTCCAAAAGTACACACATGGTCCCGGTGGTTTGCACTTTGTAACGCATTTAGTCCCCAACTTTGCCAAAAGTACATGGATGGTCCCTGTGGTTTGCACTTTGTAACACATTTAGTCCCTAACTTGGACCTGCGGAAACCTTTAGATTTGTTGGCTGGGGACTAAATGTGTTGCAATGTTCAAACCCCAGGGACCATCCTTGTACTTTTGAAAAGCTAGGGACTAAATCCAAAATTTTGGTAAACCATAGGGACCATCCATGTACTTTACTCTTTATTTTAAGTTCAGTTGGTCAAACATGAAGCTGGTATATTTAAATGAGTAAAATAAATAATGACAACTATTAATCATCATGTTTATACAAATGCAACGTCAATTTTTGTGTATGAAGAAGGTTAACCACTGACAGAATTGAATGATAATCACAAAAACTTGGAACAAGTTTCTTTTTCCATGCAAAATAAAAATTTATATTTAATTATCTATTCTTTAATCTTCAGACTCTTTCTTCTCTTGGTGTGGAAGAATTAATAATTCCCACCATCCCTGCACTTATGCAAACATGGACCACTGCATTCGGTTTCACGCCCCTTGAAGAATCAAAAAAGAAAGCAATGAAACGCATGAGCATGCTTGTGTTTCCCGGTATCGTTATGCTTAAAAAACCTCTTCTACAATTTCAGTCTCGTGATGCGGATCATAGTCCATTTGCAGGTACTCATAATCTCCTACCTAAAACATCATACTCAAGAAATGTTTGTTTTTTGTTTGCTCATCTGAAACCTAAATCAAATGCAGCAGGGGTAGAGAAAGATGTTATTGATCCTGAGCCAAAAGACGAAAATAACCCCCAACTTGAAGCCACATCATCGAACGCAATTGATTACGACCAAACACCTACTCGTACAGCTGGCATTAGTTATGAACAAACAGAAGAAGCTACTGTCGGGAAAAATATTATTGATGATAAAATAACTGCTCCCAATGGTGTCAACGGCTTATGTGACCTAAATTTACCAGTAAAGAATGATTTTCCGTGTGATACAGACACTCAAACTTCTGTTGACTCGGAGTTGTTTCATGATTGCACGGGTGACCTGTGTTCTACGGATTCTGTGGTTTGTGGGAATCATCAATCACCAGAGTTGACATTAGATGTTGAGAATGACGGTGTTCCTGGGGTCAAAGTCAAATCGTCTCCTTTGACTTCTATATTGGCTTTAAAAAACACATTTGACTTGAATCTGCACCCTACTGCAGTTGAGACCGATGTGCATATCGTTAGTGATGATTCTACTGATTCCAAAACCTGTGAAAGTCAACCTTTTGGCATACTTTGACTCCATTTTGTCAACCAAAGGTAATTAATGATTGTAAAATTTATTTTTAGAGATCACAAGACCTTTTTATGCACTTTACCCTTAATTTTTTTGGGGGCATAAATTCCATAAAAAGTGTTTTGTTTGCAGTGTATATTTATTTGACCCATTAACTTGCAGGTAGGTGTCTGCCAGTTGGATCGACTTCAGTACGTGATGAAACAATATAAACGGTTGCATGTTAATAATAACAATAATCAACCAATTCGTTTTGGACGCTTCATACGGGCGGCTTTTTATATATATTATGTTTGTAAATTAATTTTCATATATAGAGTTAATACGATCTTTGAGCTTAATTAACATGTGACGAGCACATATGATGGTTTCGAGAATCACGGCATATTTTGGACTCCATGATGATGTTAATGCTTAAGGTAAACTGCACATTACCATCTTACCATTTTGCGTATGTATGTTGTTTTTTGCTTGATTTGATGCAATTAGTTGGTTTTAGAGTGTATTAACCAGTGGCGTATTTTGTAAATTTGCAGGGTGATTTTTATAGATTTTAGTCGGGAGCAACTCATGCTATTGATCGTGTTGCTGATAGTCGTCTTTCGAGTCCTTAGGTTTACTTGTGTTTGGACATCACACAAAGGTCGTAGAGATCGTCGTCTTTTAAACGTTATGATATGTAGTTAGTTGTCTTGATGATGTTCTTGTGGGTGTGATGCACATATGCTCATGTTGTACAGCCAAATTGGCATACTGGTAATGTAATTTATTTTTAATATAGCATGATGTCTTCTATTTTAGTTTGACCATTCTATCTGTAATTATAAAACGTACTCATGCATATATATTTCAAATATAAAAAAAAAATATATTAAACGACTGATTCGGTTTACATACAAACTAAATCGATCCTTTAAAACCATAAATATATAACATTTTGGAAATTAATTTAAAAATTACCGTCAATTCATAGGTGATAAAGTAAACTTGTGAAAGATACATGAAAAAGTTTCCCTCAAGCTTAGTTTATTATGTTAAATCCCCTTAAACTTCATCAAACAAGTAAAATAAGTAACAAGTTATCATTACAAGTACGTATATTTTATACATTATAAATTTGAGTTGATTGACTTTTTGTATACTTCTACCAACTTCAGAAAATTAAGTATACCAAATTAGTCTGGGTGATCATTTGATCCACTTTAGCTAGGAATTGTGTTAATACACACGCTTGACTTACTTATCTCTAATATAATAAAGGAAAACCTTCTCATCCTATGTGTCATCTAGGGGTGTTTAAAAGTATCCGTATCCGAAAATCCGATCCGAAATATCCGATATCCGAATCCGAAATACCCGAAAAATCGGATATCCGAAATTTCGGATATCCGAATTTTTCGGACTCGGATAGTGATTTTCAAAATTTTCATTTTTTTCGGATATCCGAATATCCGAAGTATCCGAAAAATATCCGAAATATCCGAAAACTTATATTCGGATATCCGAAACTATCCAAGATATCCGTTTCCGAATATGAAAAAAATAATAAAAAATAAAAATTAAATAAAAAGTTGGATATCCGAAATTTCGGATACGGATTCGGATAGTGAAATCTGGTATCCGAAAATTTCGGATATCCGGTTTTGAACACCCCTAGTGTCATCATATGAAGCCCCCACCCTAATTTAATCCTAGGCGTCAATTCCTCACAATTTTGATTTAAAACAAAAAACTCTAACTAAAACATACGCATACAAAGGGCTGGATAGAAAGTCAAACATAAAGACAAAATATCTATTTCTCTCTTCCTGCAGGTATCAGAGCTTCAATCCTCACACGCGCTCCACCATTCTTTTTTCCCTTTCATCTTCTTCTTCTTCCTTCCTTCCTTCTTTATCCCACTGTATTCATTCACTTCGAGCTAGGTTTCAAAAAACCCAAAACAACACTTCTGTATCTCGCTTTCTGACTGAAACACATATCACACAGTCACATCTTTGCATAAAAATCCAATTCCTATTCAAGAAACACAAATCTCTCACAAGAAACACAGATCCTACGGTGGTGCTCGATTTCTAAACCTAATCCGACGGTATATAGAAGCATTCACGGATCGCTCTTTGAATTTGGCTTCCTCTTCTGCACATTGAGTCTCAGGTGATTGGGTGAAGTCTATAAAGGCATACAAGATCCCTTTCATTCTCCATTGTAGATCTGGTTGTATTCTCTGGTAAGTGGACTTTTTATAGAGAGATTTTAATTTTAATTTTAATTTCATGTAGTTTATGAACTGAATTTGTGAAGTGTATCTGCAGGGTGAAGGACTGAAGGTTATTGAAGGAAGCTTTGTGATTGTTTGAATAAATCAGGTTAGTGACAAAGATCATTATTGCTAATGCCTTGGTAAAATATTCGTTACAATGAAACAATTTCATACAAATATTATTGCATTGTTTTTTATTTGCTTATAGATAATCAACTTAATATGTGTTTGTAAATAAGGTGAAATAAATATGGTGGCCCGAGATTTTGGTACATGCATAATAAGATGTGCTTAGAACTATCCAAACAAAGATGTCTGAAGAAAGAAACAGATACAAAAGGATATATGCGTTCAACAAAAACAAATCCTAACTTAATTAAAACATGTCCAACACTTTACTAACAAAAGCAATACATAACTAAAATCATGATTCTAAAAATGTTCTTAACAATATCAAGAAGCACAAAATAAAGTGTGAAATACAAATTGTCATTTAGTTCAAAAGCTATAAACTTCTGGTGTTAGATTTTGGTGTGTGGTAAGGCAACTGGCAGCGGCGATATGCGGATCTTCGAAGTTCGAACAATCAGTTTATGAGTATTGTTTTAGGAATTAGGGATTTAGGGTTAGATTTTGATATTAACTATTAAGTTGGGCTAGTATATATTTTGGGTTTTTAATTTTTTTGGGCTAGTATATTTTTTGGGTTTTTAATCTTTAAAATCTATAATATATATATAGGTAGAGGTTCCTGTAAAAAATGGGTTTTTTGTGAGAATGGTAAGAAAGAATCTATACCATTAGATCTTTAATCTAATAGTTGAGATCATAATGGCAAAATTGTAAATAATGTTTACTATTAAACATATTAATTTTCTAGATTAAGGGTATACAGGTAAATTTAACATTTTTAAATTAAGAAACTAACATTAATGCACATGCAACCCCCCCCCCCCCCCCCGTCTTTTTTAAACGTCAATAACTTTTTATACGTAACTTTTTTTTTTAAAAAATTACACCATAATAACGAGCGTTTTTTTATCTTTAATATGAGTACCATATTGCTATACTTATATAGAGAAAAAATTATGTTTCGATCAGATGTTTAGTTCATGATGTTTTGTCTATGTTCATACAGTGGTGTTTTAATTGTATTGTGATTCAAAGCGTTGTGTTTTAAACACATACTGGAAAGCGTGGTGTTTTTTTATCTACTGGAATGTAGGTTTTAAAACACCATGGTGTTTTAACATATGGAATCTGGAACATCTACTAGCATGCAGATGTAAAACACCATGCACGCATGTTTAAAACACCATGTACAATAACCATACTATGAACATTATACTAAGAACACATTCTGGAAATAGAGGTAGTATCTTTAATAGTGTTATATACTTATTGAATGGTGTTATATAATTATTGAATGGTGTTATATACTTATTGAATGATTTTATATAATTTTTGAATGGTGTTATATATGTGTTGAATGGTGATTTTGCAGTGTTATTCATAGTGTTTTTATAAAGATCTTTAAAATAGTGTTATATACTTATTGAATGGTGTTATATAATTATTGAATGGTGTTATATACGTGCTGAATGGTGGTTGCAGTGTTATTCGTAGTGTTTTTATAGAGATCTTTTAAAAAATCATGTTCCTATAAATAAGGTGGCGGTTATGGAAGGTTTTGAATTAATTGAATCAATGATAAAATTACTTGTTTACTCTTTTGAATTAATTTAGATTGAGGACACATGTCATCTCCACAATATTTCTCACACTTTTAACTTTTTTTACAATAACCTTACCCGAGTAGGGATCCTACGGAAAGTCCAAGTTTCCTAAAAAGTGTAAAAAGTTATAAAACACAATAATTTCAGGCATAAAACACACCTAAAACTCACAAATAATAGAATGAAGATTACTAAAACACCATATTCAAACTCTAATAGTCCATAAAAACTTCAAACACACCATCGTAGAACTATGAATATAAAACACAAAATGCTAAACAACATAAAACACAATAATATTTGTCATTCCATAATCAGAGCCTTAACATCTAAAACACAACACAAAACTCTAAAACACAACACAAAACTCACATACATGATGTTTTAGTAATCTTCATCATGTTATTTGTGGGTTTTTGGTGTGTTTTATGGTTGACATTATAGTGTTTTATGACTTTTTACACTTTTTAGGAAATTTGGACTTTCTACCCAACTCCTAGCCAACCTTACCCTATATATATATATATATATTATTAATAAAAATAATTCGAGCGAAACCGAGCGATCGACGAGCGAGTGGACCTTTGCTCATGCTTGGATTGAATTTGAATCGAACCGATCCGAGCGGCTCATTTACAAACTGAGCGGGAATCGAACGAGCATTTTTCGAGCGATCGTCGAGCGGTTTGGACAGCCCTAGTGAAGGTTATTGAAGGAAGCTTTGTGATTGTTTGAAGAAATCAGGTTAGTGACAAAGATCATTATTGCTAATGCCTTGGTAAAATATTCGTTACAATGAAACAATTTCATACAAATATTATTGCATTGTTTTTTATTTGCTTATAGATAATCAACTTAATATGTGTTTGTAAATAAGGTGAAATAAATATGGTGGTCCGAGATTTTGGTACATGGATAATAAGATGCGCTTAGAACTATCCAAACAAAGATGTCTGAAGAAAGAAACAGATACAAAAGGATATATGCATTGACTTTGTAGTATCATATACCAACTTCTAAATTGTTATAATTTCAAAACTTGAATAGAAATTTAGAAAGATAAAAACAAAAGACACACGGGCTTCAAATATGTATAATAAGATGCGCTTATAACTAAACATGCTTCTAAATCCTGTCTGAATTGAATCTGTAGTAGACGATTGAGAGGATTGTGATATTATTAGGTATTCAATTAGGGATTGATTACTTTGTTGTAATTTATTTATTGTTTGTTTGGCCTCTAATTTTGAGACGATGTAATGTGTTCTATGAGGTTATTATTAATCCCAATATGTTAAGTTGGATCGGGTTCGAAGGAATGGATATGGGTCATGGGTTAAAGATAAAACAAACAAGTTGTTTGATTGTTTATTTGAGTTAGTTTGAATTTGAAAATTGTTTAGCATAAGAGTATGTTTGCAAGTAACAGTAGGTTATAAATAGATGTTAAGGATTGTGAACTTTTGGGGGAAGTTTAATTGATCAGATGAAAATGTAGCTCTGTTTTGACCGATTGGGTCTTTAAGGGTGTAGAGGGCACCTTCTTCGGGTACTTTTGGAACACTGCCACAATTGGTTTGGGTAGTGCAATCGGGAAATCCGTTTTGGTTCGTGAACCCGAAGAGAGAAATGGTACTTTGGGTAAAAGTATATTTTTGGGTAGTTTGGGAACACCTTCACAATTGGGTTCCATTTGGGTAAAAATGAGGTGGCACTCCCTCATTGGCTGGTTAAATTTGGGTACTTTGGGTCGTTTTAGGAGCTATGCAGTTAATATCGGTAATATATCGGTCATATCGCTCCCTTAGTAAAACATCAGTGTCAAATATCGGTACCGATATTATCGGCGATATTGACTGATATAACCGATATATCACTGATATTTGACCGATATAACCAATAATAAAACTAGACAGATCTGTATGAATGATATGAATAGAGCGATTTTAGAGGTTTTTTTATTTTTAGGCATTTATATACACTTTGGATGAATTTCAACCCTTTTGACCTTTGACATGATTCCTTTTAGTTAAATCTTTTAGCTTAACCTGTATGGCATGTTAAGAGATAAAAACATATTTTACAAGTCATTTAAATCTTTTAGTTAAATCTTTTAGCTTAACCTGTAGGCATTTAAATCTTACCTTACCACTGTTTTTATATCTTTTGTTTTGTATATAGGGTGAAACGGATAATTTGCTCACTGATGAAATTAGTAATTTGGTTGGCAAAAAGATGGCGTTTAAGATTGAGATTTCTCACTTTAACGTGAAGAATAACTACAAGTCATTCACTGTCAAAAGATTTTCTGATGATCCCGCAATAATTTCTCAGCTTGAATCAAAGTTAGGGATTGACCATGTAATCATCTAACCTTTTTTATACTAAGTCGTTACAGTTATACCGTATTGGACCTACATTCTTGCTTAATCAATTTTAACACTCCTTTATTTGTTTACCAACTGTAGGTTGACCTTTCAAACTCGGTGAATATCACATCTGGTGATTTTGAAATTACCGAAACTGTCGATCTGAAGGTATTTTTTCTACACAAACTATTTGATAAAACCTATTTATTCTTTTACTTTCATATTTAGAATTACGTATTACGGATTGTGATTAGCGATTAGCAAATATTGTTTACAATAATATATTATCTTCATATCAATATTAAGGATGATACCCCGATATCACTGATTGGTTCAAGCACTGGATCAATATTTGCTGCTGCAAAAAGTGCTGAAAACATAAGGGTACATTTCGAGCTGAAGCGTAATCTTGTGGACTCATATGATCATGACGAATCAGCAACAAAAGCTCCTTTAGCTTGCAATGAAGGTCTACATTTTGTTTCTATTGTTTTATCAGTCTTTTTTTATTTTGTAACTCTACATTTCTAATTCAGGTTTTCTATTTAAATTAGATTTCAACACTTATAGCAAAGAGAAGCGCAAGACGAGAAAACATACTATTTACTCGAAGGTATTATGTTTTTTATTTTAAACACATTGCTATTTCAAAATACAAACTTTTATCTATATTAACAAATCTATTTACCTTGATATGAAGGATTCTATATCAGTCACCACTGATTATCAGACCCCGGTTTCACTGATGGATACAAGGGGTTCGCTGATGGATTCAAGTGCTGGTGGTATGGCTTTGCGTAACAAGAGGGGAGGAAAGATAAAGACACCACTTGAGCTGAAGCGTACTCTTGCGGAAGAATTTGATTGTGACGAATCTGGAAGTAAAGATCCTTTATCTATGAATGAAGGACCTAATTCACTTTTGATTCCCAAGAAGGAAAAATGATCATATCTATCTATTGTTAAAACTTTTATTAATCCATGTTTAGGATATCTACTATCTGTTTTTGAAAACTTATTTTGTTTAAGATCAGCTGTATTTTTGGAAACTTATGTTGTTTAACTCAGCTGTATGAATGAATGTTTAATGTTTAGATTTAGTTATTTAAATTTATCCTAGGTTTTAAATCTAAAACTTTGAGTTTTGAGCAATATTATCTAAACTTGTCTTCATTTTATTATTGACATGTATAGATTCTTTTCCAGTGTCTTTTATTAATATATATATATATATATATATATATGTATGTATTTATTTTCCATTATCTATTGACATTCTACAACCAAATAAATGGAGACAAGTTTAGAATCTCAAAGATAATATCTTCAAAATTAAATCATTGCTATTTTAATGTAAACGTTAATTACTAATATGATTCCTATTGCTCAAAGTTAGGATATATAATTTTTTAATTAACTACTTTTTTTTATTATTTTCACAGATATACATCATTATTCTAACATAAATACAACACCATTGTCAAATATTACTACAATGTCTATTAACACTCATGGTAAGTTATTTGTTTAATGATTTATAATATTATTTTTTCAAGTAATTTCCTATATCTTATAATTATAATATTATCTTTTTTTATAGGTTTAAACACAGACACTACCAAGTATGAGAGTCAGGACAGGAGAAAGTTACGCAAACTGTATTTGGATTCAAGAAAGGCTAAAAACTGTTCTGTTGCAGATCATGTTTTTAATAATAAAGAGAATGCCATCAAAAATTCACTATCTTTTAGTAATTGTACCAATGGAAGTATGAGAAGCCCTTTCTCTGACATTACATCAGGTACTATATTAAAATTCTTTTCCCCGCAGTACGTACAAATATATTCTTACCGTAATTTTATTTTCATTATCATAGATATGGCCGGGTTTTTTTAATGATTTATAATATTATTTTTCCAAGTAATTTCCTATATCTTATAATTATAATATTATCTTTTTGTATAGGTTTAAACACAGACACTACCAAGTCTGAGAGTCAGCACAGGAGAAAGTTACGAAAACTGTATTTGGATTCAAGAAAGGCTAAAAACTGTTCTGTTTGATCACTTTGATCAGAATGTCACTTGCCAAATATGCCAAGCAAAATTATGGGGTGACGAAGCTCGTAGAATGAGTACAAAAAGCCAATTAAATTCAAGTTATTCAATGTGTTGTGCATATGGTAAAGTTCAACTTCCTAACATGAAGGAACCACCTCCGAGTTATCAGTGTCTTTTTATTCTTTAGATTCAAAAAGCAAGGCATTCCTGAAGAACATCCGTCGATACAATTCCATGTTCTCGTTTACGTCCATTGGTGGAAAAGTTGATTCTACCATTAATAGAGGCAATGCTCCTTATATATTCAGATTGGGTGGTCAGAATTACCATAGAATGGGAAGTCTTCTACCAGAAGATGGATCTAAACCAAAATTCTCCCAGCTATATATATATATATATATATATATATATATATATATATATGACACTGACAATGAAGTTTCAAATAGATAAGCCGTTTTTGGGTACGTATTCAATGTTGCCATTACATTTGTTTAGAATGTGTTATATTTTGAAATAAAACCTGAATGTGTTTATTTTTTTAGTGAATCTAATAAAGCTTCTTCATCAACATCTCGGGATCTTGATCTTCAAGTTATACAACATATACAGAATATGTTAGACTCGGAGAATGTTTTGGTTAAAACATATCGGATTGTAAGAGTTTGTTTTAAAGAAAACTGCCAGGCTGTAACACCCCGTGTTTCGGAAGTCAAAGTCAAAGTCAAGATTGAAGTCAAAGGAAGAAAAGATTTCTAATTGCGATCTGTCTCTCTTTGCTCAATTCCTGTTTCGACTTCTTTGACTTATAATTAGTCTATTTTATGTATTACGTTAGTTGTATTATGTGGAGTATCTATTAATAATCGCATAGTAATCGCTATTTATCGCATGATTAATCGTTTTATCGCTATCGCAATCGCACTCGCAACTCGAATTTACGCATTTTGGTTATTGTTATACGTGTGTGTGTGCCTTATGTGTTACTTGTGCGTGTTTATTTATGTTATGTTGTGGTGATCAATCGAAACGCAATCGAAAACTCAACCGCAATCGAATCGCAAACGCTAAACGAATATGAAATAAGGATGCTTGTATGTGGATATAGTAGTTGGGATTAAAAGTAATTTGACTAGGAAATCCTCTCGCATCGCAACGCTCGCAATCGCAATCGAAACGGCAAAACTCGTCGCACCAAACACCTGAACAAGTGGCCAATCGACCAGATGGCCAGCCGATCGACCAGCTGTTTGATCGAGCTGCCGCTCGATCGGTCAGCCAATCGATCAGGCTGCCAACCGATCGACCAGCCCCTCTCCTCCCCTTTCCTTTTTGGGAAACCCTATAAATACCCCCGTCACTATCATACTTTCCACTTTTGGCAACTCTCCTCCGACCAGCTCATCTTCCCCACTTTTCTTCAGATTTCTCGCGATCCCGGTAAGACCTCATCCTAAATCTTGTACTTCCTTAATCTACACGCACTCCTACACCTTTCTATCTTTTGAATCTTAACTTTTAACCCCCGATCCCTGATCCCCGGGAACGGGCGGACGTGATCACAGATTTTGGTGGTATCAGTTTATTTAGTCTCGCAGCGGAATTTACATCAGGACCGTAGTTAGGAAATGTTTATCAGAGTAAAACCACCATACTTGATATTAATAAATACATGGGCAAAACCCAAGTTTCTTATTACAATACATTTATAGGGACAACCCCTATTTTATTGAATTTAAAACATCGTTTATTAGGTAACTTTTATAGCCACATTTTCCCAAGCCTTCAGTGCTCTCCAGCTGGCTTTTCATTAATTGGCTGTTCACATTGTGTTACCTGTAACGCGTTTTAAAAACATTTGTCAGTCGGAAATACTGGTGAGTGAATCCCAGTTTAATCAAGAAACATTTTATCAATTAAGACAGTATTGAGAGCGATCACATTGTTTATTTCTACACAATTACTCATTCAGTATTTGCCACTCGACCGGATCTATGGCTATGGTCAAATTACCCATTGGCTAACTCGTTGTCCAATAGTAATGAACTGTCATTCCTGACTTACTACTCACAAGTAGTAATAAATTTTGTATACAAAACCCCATAATACCGGCAGTAATTGAAGAACTACAAAGACTCAATCACCGCTTAATCACATTGTAAAATAATTAAGGTTTTGTAAAGTATTCCAAAAATATTAACAAAAAGAGGATAAACTCACATTGCTGTCTTAGGCTTTTCGTAAGGGTTTCCTGGCTATAATCTATAATTTATACAAATGTACATTGATTAGTACCATAACCCTTTGAAAATATTAATAATATCCTCCCCGAGACGGCATTCCAACAACTACGTCGGGCAGAACCACGACAGTTGTTACGGAACCCTAAATCAATCGGGCAGCGTAACTGTTACGAAACTGGGGTTATAATACTTACAATGGAGCAGAACCTCGCTAATTAGGGGTATAATACTTGGCTATAATAACTTTCCTACAGAATTTGTGATTCGAGATTTGAGAATGAGCGACGAAAAACGTAGACTGATGGCCTTCTTATATAGTTGCTGATTCTAGTCCTGTCGCGGCCCGCGTAAAAGACAAGGGACCCTTACGCGGCCCGCGTCAACACCGGTCAACGTAGTAGCTTAGCTGGGTCAGCTAGTAGACTCGACACGATGTCGACACGTGTCGGCCTCTGGTGTAATCGCGTGCTATGAACTGTCGCGGCCCGCGTCAAAGACCTATACACCCTTACGCGGCCCGCTTCAACTTAAGAAATCAGCGCAGTCAAGTCCAGCCTTGATACGGCCCACGTAAACTAAGGGTAGAGTATGTCGCGGCCCGCCTCAACCCTATATTTCATGTTTTTGATTTATTTTATATACTATAATATAATTAGGGCTCGGTTTTCACATACGGGGTATAATATAAAACATATTGGGACATTTTATAATATATTAGAGTGTCGGAAATATTATGAGGGTGTTGGTTTTACCCAGGGTTGTTACATTCTTCCCACCTTGTTTTAGAGCTCGTCCCCGAGATCTAGTGGAATAAGTGTGGATATTTTCTTTTCATTTCCGATTCAAGCTCCCATGTGTACTCAGGTCCTCTTTTAGAGTCCCACTTCACTTTGACTAGAACTAGTCTCTTATGTTTGAGATTCTTGACTTTCCTGTCTTCAATTTGTAGAGGTCTTTCTACAAACTTGAGTTGTTCATTTACCTCTATATCCTTAAGAGGCACTATCAAAGATTCATCAGCTAAACACTTTTTAAGATTAGATACATGAAACACATCATGTATTCCTGCCATTTCCTCTGGCAATTGTAGCTGATAGGCTACAGGTCCTATTCTTCTAATAATCTTAAAAGGTCCAACATACCTGGGACTTAGCTTTCCCCGTTTGATGAATCTTACCACTCCTTTCCAAGGAGAGACTTTTAACAATACTTTATCTCCTACTTGAAACTCCAACGGCTTGCGTCGGTTATTAGCATAACTCTTTTGTCAATCACGTGCTGCTTTCAGTCGCTCCTTGACTTGAATAATCTTGTTAGTTGTTTCTTGCACTATCTCAGGTCCAGATAGTTGCTTTTCCCCAATTTCTGCCCAACAGACTGGGGTTCGACACTTTCTTCCATAAAGTGCTTCGAATGGTGCAGCATTGATACTTGTGTGATAACTATTATTATAAGAAAATTCTATTAAAGGTAAGTGATTATCCCAATTACCTCCAAAGTCAATTACACAAGCTCTAAGCATATCCTCCATTGTCTAAATTGTTCTTTCGCTTTGTCCATCTATTTGTGGATGATAAGCAGTACTCAGATTTAATTTGGTTCCCATTGCCTTTTGGAAACTTGACCAAAAATGAGGTGTAAATCGACTATCTCTGTCAGAAACAATTGATAAAGGAATGCCATGTAAAGAAACAATTTCATTTACATACAATTTAGATAATTGTTCCATACTAATTGTTTCCTTCATTGGTAAGAAATGAGCTGACTTAGTTAGTCTGTCTACAATCACCCAGATTGTATCATTTCCTTTCCTAGTTTTGGGTAATTTAGTAACAAAATCCATTGTTATTAATTCCCATTTCCAAACTGGCATCTCTAATTGTTGTAACAAACCTGAGGGTTTCTGATGTTCAGCTTTAACTTGTGAACAGGTCAAACATTTAGAAACATAAGCTGCTATGTCCTTTTTCATTCCTATCCACCAGAAATTTTTCCTTAAATCCTGGTACATTTTATCACTTCCTGGATGCATCGTATATTTAGATTTATGGGCTTCTTCTAATATACGATATCGAAGATTTCCTAATTTAGGTATCCACATTCTCTTTTCATGGAATCTCCAAATTCCATCTGTTCCTTGTTTTAATTCTTTTAACATACCTTTTAACTTTTCAGTATCTTCCTTGATTACTGACTCTTGTGCTTTTCTTATTTGATCATTTAAATCTACTTGCAGATTTAATTTAAGAGAACGTACCTTTCTTGGCTTTTCATGATACTTTCTACTTAAAGCATCTGCCACTATATTGGCTTTTCCTTCATGATATTGGATATCACAATCATAATCACTAAGAAATTCCATCCAGCGTCTTTGTCTCATATTCAATTCTTTCTGTCCGAAAACATACCTTAAACTTTTGTGATCCGTAAATATGGTAAACTTACTACCATAAAGGTAATGTCTCCAAATCTTAAGAGCAAAAATTATAGCTCCTAACTCTAAATCATGGGTTGAATAATTCTCTTCATGATTCTTAAGTTGTCTAGATGCGTAAGCTATAACCTTTTGGCGTTGCATCAATACACATCCATAACCTAATCTAGAAGCATCACAATAGACTACAAAATCTTCAGTTCCCTCTGGTAATGCTAATATAGGTGTATGGGTTAATCTTTGCTTAAGAATTCTAAAGGCTTCTTCTTGTTTAAATCCCCATTCAAACTTAACAGATTTACAGGTTAGGTTAGCTTAGTTAAGGGAATGGCTATTCTAGAAAAATCTTGAATAAACCTTCTATAATAACCGGCCAATCCTAAGAAACTTCTAACCTCAGTTGGTGACTCAGGGGTTTTCCATTTAGTAATTGCCTCAATCTTGGTTGGATCTACATGAATTCCTTCATAATTGACTAGGTGTCTGTCACAACCCCCGATCCCTAATTCCCGGGAACGGGCGGCCGCGAGCCAGTTTCGGTGGTATCATGGTATTGGTCTAATTTGGCAGCGGAATTTACATCAGGACCGTAGTTAGGAAATGTTTTATCAGAGTAAAACCACCTCATTAATATTAATAATCACATGGGTAAAACCCAAGTTTCTTATTACAATACATTATAGGGACAAACCCTATTTTATTGAATTTAAAACATCGTTTATTAGGTAACTTTTATAGCCACATTTTTCCCAAGCCTTCAGTGCTCTCCAGCTGGCTTTTTACTAATTGGCTTTCACATTGGGTTACCTGAAACATGTTTTAAAAATATTTGTCAGCGGGAAATACTGGTGAGTGAATCCCAGTTTAATCAAGTTTAAAGTCACAGTGAACAGTATTGAGAGCGATCACATTGTTTATGTCTACACAATTACTCCATTTGGTACTATCACTCCTGACTTGTGGGTCATATTACCCATTGGCTAACTCATTGTCCAATGGTAACGTATTGTCATCCCGACTTACTACTCGCAAGTAGTACAAATTTTTGTATACAAAACCCCAACATACCGAACAGTAATTGAAGAACTACAAAGACTCAATCACTGCTAAATTTCATAGTAAAACATTTAAGGTTTGGTAAAACATTTAAGGTTTGGTAAAACATTACCAAAAACATTTACAAAAAGAGGATAACTCACAAAAAGGTTTACACAAAAAGAAGGATTACTCACATTGCTGTCTTAGGCTTTTCGTAAGGGTTTCCTGGATATAATCTATAATTTATACAAATGTACATTGATTAGTATCATAACCCTTTGAAAATATTAATAATACCCTCCCCGAGACGGCATTCCAACAACTACGTCGGGCAGAACCACGACAGTTGTTACGGAACCCTAAATCAATCGGGCAGCGTAACTATTATGAAACCGGGGTTATAATACTTACAATGGAGTAGAACCTCGCTAATTAGGGGTATAGTACCCGACTATAATGCCTCTAATTCAGAAAGTGAGATTGAGAATGAAATTGTGAGCGAACTGAAATGAGATCCGATGCCATCTATTTATACATGCTGAATTCGACTTTCAGGCGGCCCGCGTAAGGTAAGGCAAAGCCTTACGCGGCCCGCGTTGACTCTAGTCAACTCAGTAGCTTAGCTGGGTCATCAACTAGGTTCGACACGATATCGACATGTGTCAGCTCCAGGATGCGCCACCATTTAGAACACGCGCGGCCCGCGTCAACTATGGAGAACTCTTACGCGGCCCGCTTGAACTAAAGGTTTCAGCGGAGTCAAAGTCTGGTCTTGATACAGCCCGCGTGAGATTGAGGTGGGATCCTACGCGGCCCGCCTCAACTCAGAATTCAGATTTTATATTTTATTTCTAATACTATAACATATTTCGGGTTTGGTTTTCACATACTGGGTGTAATATAAGACATATAAGGGTATTTAAGATATAATGGGGTGTCGGAAAATATTCGAGGGTGTCGGTTTTCTTGAGGGTTGTTACATTCTCCCCACCTTAATTTAGAGCTCGTCCTCGAGATCTACTGGAATAAATGCGGATATTTCTTTTCATTTGTAGAAAATGAGCTGACTTGATTAGTCTATCTACAATCACCCAGATTGTATCATTTCCTTTCCTAGTTTTGGATAATTTAGTAACAAAATCCATTGTTATTAATTCCCTTTTCCACATCGGCATTTACAATTGCTATAACAAACCCGAAGGTTTCTTGTGTTCAGCCTTAACTCGTGAACAAGTTAAACATTTAGAAACATAGGTTGCTATGTTTTTCTTCATTCCTATCTACCAGAAATTTTTCCTTAAATCCTGGTACATTTTATTACTTCCTGGATGCATTGTATATTTAGATTTATGGGCTTCTTCTAATATACAATTACGTAGATTTCCTAATTTAGGTATCCACATTCTCTTTTTTTATGCAATCTCCAAATTCCATCTATTCCTTGTTCCAATTCTTTTAACATACCTTTTAACTTTTCAGAATCATCCTTGATTACTGATTCTTGTGCTTCTCTTATCTGATCATTTAAATCTACTTGCAGATTTAATTTAAGAGAACGTACCTTTCTTGGCTTTTCATGCTACTTTCTATTTAAAGCATCTGCCACTATATTGGCTTTTCCTTCATGATATTGGATATCACAATCATAATCACTAAGAAATTCCATCCAGCGTCTTTGTCTCATATTCAATTCTTTCTGTCCGAAAACATACCTTAAACTTTTGTGATCCGTAAATATGATAAACTTACTACCATAAAGATAATGTCTCCAAATCTTAAGAGCAAAAATTATAGCTCCTAACTCTAAATCATGGGTTGAATAATTCTCTTCATGACTCTTAAGTTGTCTAGATGCGTAAGCTATAACCTTGTGGCGTTGCATCAATACACATCCATAACCTAATCTAGAAGCATCACAATAGACTACAAAATCTTCAGTTCCCTCTGGTAATGCTAATATAGGTGTATGGGTTAATCTTTGCTTAAGAATTCTAAAGGCTTCTTCTTGTTTAAATCCCCATTCAAACTTAACAGATTTACAGGTTAGCTTAGTTAAGGGAATGGCTATTCTAGAAAAATCTTGAATAAACCTTCTATAATAACCGGCCAATCCTAAGAAACTTCTAACCTCAGTTGGTGACTCAGGGGTTTTCCATTTAGTAATTGCCTCAATCTTGGTTGGATCTACATGAATTCCTTCATAATTGACTAGGTGTCCAAGGAATTATACCTGTTCTAACCAAAACTCACACTTTGAAAACTTAGCATAAAGCTTTTCCTTTCTTAATAAACTTAAAAGTGCGTGCAAATGCTTTGCATGATCCTCTTTACTCTTAGAGTAAATTAGAATATCATCTATGAATACGATTATGAATTTATCCAAATATGGCTTACATATTCGGTTCATCATGTCCATAAATGCAGCTGGGGCATTGGTTAAACCAAATGGCATGACAGTAAATTCATAATGACCATACCTTGTTCTAAATGCGGTCTTAGGAATGTCCTATTCCTGTACCTTTAATTGATGATATCCTGACCTTAAATCGATCTTAGAGAAAAATCGAGGTCCTTGTAGTTGATCAAACAATTCATCGATTCTCGGTAATGGGTACCAATTCTTAATCATGACTTTGTTTAATTCATAGTAATCAATGCATATACGCATTGATCTGTCCTTCTTTTTAATGAATAATGTATCGGCGCTCCCCATGGCGACTAACTCGGCTGTATGAATCTTTTCTTATAGGACTTGCAATTTTCATCACAGAGATGAATTTTGTGGATCTAGATGACTTATTTCCTTTAATTGTGATCGTTTTACCTTTAGATGAATTTACTTGAATTGACTTTTGATCACATAAAATACTGGTTTTATTGGTTATTAACCAATCCATTCCTAAAACAATATCAAATCCGGCTAGATTCATTGGATAAAGATTTGCAATAAATTTCTATTCTTGCTCCCTGCAAGATTTCAGAAATTCTAACAGTTTCTCCGTTGGCTGTTTCTACTAAACATTCATGTGGTAGTTTAGTTAATGATTGATTTAGTAATTTGCAAAACGATGTATTAATAAAACTTTGGTTTGCACCAGAGTCAAATAATACTTTAGCAAAGACATCATTAACTAAAAACGTACCAGCTATGACATCTGGGATCATCTTGGCTTCTTCTGCAGTCAGAACAAATGCTCTAGCATTTTTAGTATTCTTGTTGTTTGCAGCTGGAGCCAATTTCGGACAATTTGGCCTGATATGACCTTTTTCTCCACAGTTGTAGCATAATCCATTACTGGTTTTCTTCCTGCAATTTTCTTCCTTGTGTCCTGGCATCTTGCAATAATTACAGAGAATGGAGCATTTTCCCGAATGCTTTTTCTTGCAGACCTTGCAGTATGTTGCAGAGGTAGAATCTACGTTCCTATGATTGAAATTCCCAGAACGAAATTCTTGAGTAAGCCTTTGGGTTAAGTTTCTCCTCTGATCTTCTTCTCTAGTACGAACTAGTTCATCAGTCAAGGTATTGGCTAGTTCTACGGCTTCTTCTATGGTTTGGGGTCTGGTTGCCTTGACTACATGTCTAATTTCTCCAATTAATCCCCAGATGTAACGGGAGATTAATACCGGTTCTGGTGAGGCAAGGGTTGGCACTATCCTAGCATATTCAAAGAATGTAGTAGTGTACCCTTTACTATCTACACCAGTCATCCTAAGGTTGAGGAACTTGTTTGCTATCTGTTCCTTTTCATTGGGTGGGCAGAATTTCCTTTCTACCTTTTCTTTAAATTCTTCCCATTCCATATTATAGGTTTTATCACTTCCTCGTGTCTGAAGGATAGTGTTCCACCATTCTAATGCTGCATTCTTAAACAGATTAGAAGCAAACAATATCTTGTCTTCTTCAGCACACTTACTTATCCTTAAGACTGCCTCAGTCTTCTCTATCCAGCGTAAGGTTGCAATGGCCCCTTCATTGCCCGAGAATTCCATTGGTTTACAAGACCAGAATTCTTTATAAGAACAACCATAAGGCATGGTTCTTCTTCTTTTGGGAATAGGCAATTGAAATACTGGTCCATTGTTTATACTGTTTTCTGGTTCAACGGGTCGCTTACTGCTATGCTTACTTTTATTATCAGCATCCTTAACAGTTTGAAGAATAAATGGCATAGCATCTATAATTCCCTGTGCCACCATGTGTTGAATAGCACTATTATCCACTTGGTTTCCATTGTTATTGATACTCGGATTATCATTAACCACGTTAATGTTACTCTGGTTATTGTTATTCAGATTTCCTTGATTTTCTTCATCGGCCATCTGAATTTTAAATATTTATCCCATATTAATATCACAATTAATATCTTACTATAGTTAATCACATGGCACGCATTTTTGCCAAAAGCGTCGATCATTGCGACTATACTCTTTTCATATACTATGCGTCTATTATACACTAGAGATTTCTAACAAATCTAAATACATAATTGACACCTCTGTTCGTAATTTATTTCTCATTATCAGTTATTAGGATCTTTTGGATTTCCTTGTATATATAATTCACATATTGTAATATACAGACCATTCATAAGGTCAAAGTATTTAACAAATTCCTGAGTCAGATATCAGGTCATGGTACTATTTAGATAATTTTATCATCATAACATATACCCCATCTCACCCGGTCTTGCCGGAGAGGTAACCTCATCTTACCCGGACAAGCTGGAGAGTCTACCGCACCATGCCCAGTTTTACCGGAGAGGTAATTATCATAGTATTTTCCAACCATAAACTTATTTCAAATCATGATCTTAAAAAGGCATCATTTATTATGGTTTACATCAAGAAACAAGGAAATTAGTATTCTCATGAGGAATCATATTCTAGAACCGAGTAGTATCAATAAACAAGAAATAACAGTGGCCAAGTGTTATTGCTTATTTATCATACAGGCACTGTTCTAGTCATTATCCTCACAGGATACCAATAACCATCACACTTTATTTATACAAGCAATTAGTTTATCTCAAAGCTTCATATTAAGGCATAGCATTAAAAATTCTCTTGTACTTCTAGGCCTTATTCTAGTTTTCTTGGTTCACTTTTGTTGTTCATCCGAATGTTTATTTATCATAAACGAATATCTAGTACAATTATACGAACAGATTGATTAAAATGAAATATTGTGATTTATATATTTATTACAAACTAGAACTGAAATTCGAAATATATTATTGGTTATACATCCGTAACTTATTTTAGTCTAACTAGGAATATTATGCTCAACACACTTTATATAAGGTTTATTCTATCTCTTTCTTCTTACTAGGTTATTATCAAAGGAACGAAGTTCTTTTAAAGTTTCTAGCTCGTAGGTGGCATGAATGCTGGCACTGGTTTGACGATTCAACTATAAGTTAACATTTACTGCTGTAGTGGCTAACATGTAGAGATTTGCCCATTTTTCGTCTAATTTATCTTCCCAAGGTGGGTTACTACATATTTTCTGGGTTTCCTGAGACTTTTTCATATTCTCTTGACTTTTTCTAAGAATCCGGCTTCTTTTACTAGGGGTAAGTGGATTTTCATACTGTGCTTTATGGACAAATATTCCTTCCTTAATATCTGCTGAATATCCTGAGAAATTTGTTTGGGATGAATTTCCCTTTTCTTTGGGTGAACTATCTAGTTTATGATAGATGTCCGTAATTCTTCTCTTACTCATACTGTAAACTAACAAATAGTCAATTAATATAAAACACATAATCACATAAATTATTTCCTAACATAGAATTTAAAATTTAAGTGTCAGCAGAACACTTCTTTGGCTTGAGCCAGTGGCTAGGCTCTGATACCACCTTCTGTCACAACCCCCGATCCCTAATTCCCGGGAACGGGCGGCCGCGAGCCAGTTTCGGTGGTATCATGGTATTGGTCTAATTTGGCAGCGGAATTTACATCAGGACCGTAGTTAGGAAATGTTTTATCAGAGTAAAACCACCTCATTAATATTAATAATCACATGGGTAAAACCCAAGTTTCTTATTACAATACATTATAGGGACAAACCCTATTTTATTGAATTTAAAACATCGTTTATTAGGTAACTTTTATAGCCACATTTTTCCCAAGCCTTCAGTGCTCTCCAGCTGGCTTTTTACTAATTGGCTTTCACATTGGGTTACCTGAAACATGTTTTAAAAATATTTGTCAGCGGGAAATACTGGTGAGTGAATCCCAGTTTAATCAAGTTTAAAGTCACAGTGAACAGTATTGAGAGCGATCACATTGTTTATGTCTACACAATTACTCCATTTGGTACTATCACTCCTGACTTGTGGGTCATATTACCCATTGGCTAACTCATTGTCCAATGGTAACGTATTGTCATCCCGACTTACTACTCGCAAGTAGTACAAATTTTTGTATACAAAACCCCAACATACCGAACAGTAATTGAAGAACTACAAAGACTCAATCACTGCTAAATTGAAGAACTACAAAGACTCACAATGATCAAGCCGCCCCCAACCAACCAGCTAAACCCCGTACTAGGAAGCTATACAATGGAACTTCACCCTTGTGCAACAAATGTAACCTTTATCATCATGCTATGGTGAAGTGCCGTGAATGCCAAATTTGTGGACGTAAAGGTCATACAGCAAAAGTTTGCGTAGCAGCAGTTGCACCAAATCAAGCTAACAACAAACCTGCTCGAGCTCGCTTTCCACCAGGTTCTTGCTACAAGTGTGGCGAGATGGGACATTTCCGAAGAAATTGCCCAAAGCGTGCTAATGCTAATCCAGCACAGAGATGGGCATCTGACCGACTAGAAGACAACACCGTTTAGAAATAATCATGTCTTATGTATTATTTTCTTTTGTTGTCAAGGTCCATGAAACAGTTGTTATCATTGTTAATAAATAAATCTTTTTATTTACATTGCAATGTATTTATGTGATTGTATGTATAAACAACATATCCCCTACAATACCGACAATCAAGGAATCGTATTCCTTGAAAAGCAAACTACCCCCAAAATTCTTCCATTTTACAATCTCTTGCGTTTTACACAAAGATCCTAAGTACCCGTCTCTTGCAAAGAGATGAAGTGCAAGGTGCAAGTTATAATTCTGTACGAATACCCCAAGTACCACTATAAATTCTTAATAGGGTACCCAAGGGTATTTCCGTATGTCCTAAATTATTGTGTACCTTAATTCGCATATTGCGTTTTCCTGAAAACGAAAATCGAATTTTTGGTAGATCATCCTATCTTCATGGATGGATTCTTGAAATGATTAAAGTGCCAAATGAAATCCACGAATTGGATTCCTGGTGTGCTTTAAGTATCCGCGTCCAAAGATAACGAATTAATAACCAAGTTAAACAACTATGTGATTATGTGCTTATGTGTCTCCTTTATGTTTTTGAGTAATCCAAGTTTTTGTCATCCAAATCCTCGTAGAATCTTCCATATCTTCGTATAAGGGATTCATAGTAGGATATCCAAAGGTGCTATATTAAATCCTCAATGAGCTTGTACGTAATAGTAAAGACCCTTGGATTATATTGTACCATTCCATAATTAGACCCCTGAGTGGTCTAGGTAAACAGATTGATCCAAAAATCTGGTTAGGAATATCATGTGATGATATAGCTGAAAGGACTCCTTGGTGGCCTAATTAAAAAGGATCCTTTGTCGATCTAATTAAAAGGACCCTATGGTAGTCTAGTCACACTCATCACAGGTTTGATTTTTCCTCCCCTTCACATTACAAACAAATTGTGCGGACTATGCAAGGAATTGCGTAATTATGGATGCATACATAATTATGGAATTCAGTGCACGGAAACCACAGCTAGTTTGGTCGTGTGTGTGGAAAATGACTCGTTTCGTTCATTTTCGGTTCTGAAGAAATGGTGGAAAATGACTCGTTTCGTTCATTTTCGGTTCTGAAGAAAAGGTGGAAAATGACTCGTTTCGTTCATTTTCGGTTCTGAAGAAATGGTGGAAAATGACTCGTTTCGTTCATTTTCGGTTCTGAAGAAAAGGTGGAAAATGACTCGTTTCGTTCATTTTCGGTTCTGAAGAAAAGGTGGAAAATGACTCGTTTCGTTCATTTTCGGTTCTGAAGAAATGGTGGAAAATGACTCGTTTCGTTCATTTTCGGTTCTGAAGAAGTGGTGGAAAATGGCTCGTTTCGTTCATTTTCGGTTCTGAAGAAAAGGTGGAAAATGACTCGTTTCGTTCATTTTCGGTTCTGAAGAAGTGGTGGAAAATGGCTCATTTCGTTCATTTTCGGTTCTGAAGAAGTGGTGGGAAATGACAAATTTCGTTCATTTTCATTTCTAAAGAAGGCCTGTTGAAAATAACTCCGTTCATTTTTCATTTTTGAAAAATGTCCGTTAAAGAGAAATAACAGGATTATGCCTTGCTTATCTTTGATGGTTATTTAACACAACGTCACAAATAGACTCCTACGAATGAATTTCGGGACGACATTTCCTAAAGTAGGGGAGACTGTGACACCTGTGTCACTGCGACCATCAAACAAATGCCAAACCAATGAAATATTGTATTTCATACTTGGGATTTGTAAAAATATGTGTATCGATTGCACATATCAACTCTTGTTCGATTTCAAGCTCTAAATCGCTTTCTGGAAGGTTATACACGCACTGATGCGTAAATATAACCAGTTTAATGCAACAAACACTCCGGAATAGTGAAATAGGCTTAACATACCTTAAATAACCTTTACATAACTTAGATATAAGTTTTGGAAGGTTTGGTGTGGTGAAATCAAAGTTTAATCGCTTACAGGGACTAAATTCGACAAACTGCGAAAGTATGCCAATTTGAACTGTAACAGACATTCCGGAACATGACCATAAGTTAAACATACCGTAAATATCCTTTACATAGCTTAGAAATAGGCTTTGAGGTGTTCGGTATGCTAAAATAAACTTTGGTGTCATTCAGGGACTAAAAGCGTCAAAAAGTGCACAAGTTTGCACTTTCGCTCATAACTTACGTTCTGAATACATCCGGACATCCAAAAATTTATGTAAGCACTAAAATATTTTATTTTAGTGTTTGGCATGAGAAAAATCCATTCGTTTCGTCATTTGGATCGTTTTTCGCGCTTGTGCGCATTCCGTCGTAATTAAGCGAACATCGCGTTCGTACGACCAAACGAACCATCATCCGACATATTTTTGAGAATGTTTCATGTCCACAATGTTTAGGCATCATTTTAGGGCCTTAAAGTTGGCTTTATGGGCCTTAGAAGTGTCGGAAATGACCTTAAACACGTGCAGGGACTGAAACTGTCATTTCTGGAACATGTGGGCTGATCAGACATCCCAGGCGGCCCGCATTGTATTTCTCTGATCCTGAAGCGGGCCGCGTCCGCATATCAGATCAGATTCAATGTTTTTAACAACAAGTTGCAGCTGTTCTATCCTCAACCACACATTCCCAATTGCTTAGTCAGCGGATAAGGATCAATTTTAGTCACCATAAGGTCCCGACACTTGTACGGTTGTGATTAAGGCACGTTTTCCATGAAACGATCCTAACGGTTACCCGAATACTATATATACCCATCCACCCCATTGCTAAAATCACTAGAATCTTGATCTTAGGAACTCTAAGTTGAAACCATTGTTTCATACCTGAGATTCTTGGATCGAGATTAGCATTCGGGGACCCTTCGTAAGTATTCTTTCGTTCTTTTCTTTCTTTTATTGCTTTTCGAGTCAGAAAGTCAAACTTTGTTTGACTTTCAGTGTTGACCAGCTTATGGTCAATGCGAAGTTCGTTTGAACTTCGCAACGTGAGTGTAATCACGTTGGTCATAGTCCCTTGGGACTATGCCCACTGATTACCACGTTGTCTAGGGTCGTAGGGTAGGCGATCTGATAAATCGCCTATACCTTCGAACCCGACCCAGTTTGGTCGATCATTAGGATCCGACCAAATACATTAGGTGACCATAGTAGGTAGGGAATAACCTTCCGAGGTTATACCCTATGGTCGCTTCGTTTGAGTAGTTGTATGATAGGTAGTTTATATGCCTTAGGTAAATTACCAGAATACCCTTTTCATGTATAATTGGTAATTAAGCATATGTAACCTAAACTTTTGTCACATAACTGATTATGTAACATGTTTAGGCATATAACACTTGTCATAGGGCTAGTTAGACGGTCCGAACGCGTTTCGCGCGAACGACGCGTTAAAGTAGCATAAGCTACCTAAACGGGTCGTAATGGGTCGAAAGCACTTAGATTAAGGTTTCATTTAGTATGTAGGCTTTGTTAAACCATATGACACGAGTCTCTATACTCGTTTGGTTTACGAACCCTCATTCTATCAGATCTTCCGATTTAGGTCCGGTTTATTAACATAGTTACCTAAATTAGGTGCCGTTTGATATCCGCGATCTCTAGCATTGTTTGGTTGTTACTCAAGGACTACTAAGCAATCTCAAGTGAGTACATAGACCCCTCTTTTACTGTTTTCCAAACTGTTTTGGGGTGGAACACATGTGCCTACTTGTTACTTTCATGTTTTCCATGTTTTCACATCATATACCTTCTATGTTCAGTAGTACATTATAGTACATGTTTTCATTACATTTCATGCTAGGTGTGCCCATTGTGTGCATTACTTAGTACATCGTTTTACATTACATTTCATGCTACGTATGTCTATTGTTGCATACTTAGTACAGGTTACATGCTACGTATGTCTATTGTTGCATACTTAGTACAGGTCACATGCTACGTATGTCTATTGTTGCATACTTAGTACAGGTCACATGCTACGTATGTCTATTGTTGCATACTTAGTACATTTGTTATTCATCACATGATTACATTTTTGATACATATTACATGATTTACATTAGACATGAACAATTTACTTTAGTAGTTTGGTTTGAGTAAGTGATTAAGTAACGAAGCGTGTGTAATATGATACAAGCATGGTGGATACGCCGCTGGTACTTCCTATATATAAGTGTTTGTATGGTATTACATATCGTAGCGTTATTTGAATCATTTCAGTTTGAGATATATAACATTTTATACAAATAACATACTTTTCACAAGACATTGATTTACAAACAACTTATCTTATACAAACACATTTTACATGGTTATTCATTTAACCATACATTATTCACTTATTTATACGTATCATCTGAACTCATTGTTTTTCAAATGATTTACAAGACAAAGCAAATTACAAGGTTCATGACTAAACATTTTCTCAAAACATAAGTCATGAAACCTATTTTCACAAAACCTATGTATCTCACAGGCATTTTTATGCTGACGTACCTATTTTCACATGTGTTTTTCAGGAGCTGTTGCATAAGATGATCAAGATACACATAGGCAGACTTAGGCTTTAGTGACAATAAAAGATGCAAGATTAGTTAATTATGTTGTATTTCCTTGTTTGTTAAGACATTGTAACACTTTTAATCAATAAAACGAAACTTCAATTGCCATGGATTTGAAACAATTAATTTTGTTACAACACTCCCCGACATTTCCGCCACGTTTTGTATGTTCTACGTGGTCGGGGTGTGACAGAAAATATGGTATCAGAGCCAATGGTTATAGGGAATTAGGTTATTAGTAATGCTTTGACCTAGTCTATAACCTTCTTAGGACCCTAACGCGAGTTTACTTGCGTTTAGTCATAAAACAATACCGTCACCTATCCTTAGGCGACGACCACAACAAGAACATAAATTTCAAAACCGCTTTGAAAACTAATCATCTGTTCTAGGATGATTGATTACTAGGTTTTGAACCCTCTATTGTAAGGTTTTGAACCCTCTGTTATATGGTTTTGAACCCCTTTGAATTTTCAAAACTCTCGTCAAGGTTTTAGGTTTATAATAATGTGAACACGTGCAAACTGGAAGGGTGAATGCCTGTATTCTGGGTTTTCTGTCTAGGCAAGCACTTCGTATATATCTCATCAGACGCGAGACCAGTTGTGCTTACCTGGGAATTCTTGGGATGAGTGTTCACTTATAGGCGAGCATGTCTTCGCGATACATTATTTTTGACCTATTTACTTTGATTAATCACCGAGGTCGTTTGTTGCTTTGTAGTAACAAACAAATGACCACTATCCTTGCTTTCATCAGATTTGTTTCATCTCATTCTTTTCGTCGAATTCTCTCACTCGTTTCCTTTCATGTTTCCTCTTTTAGAATGCCTCCACGACGCGAAAATCCGGTATCTATTGACGATCTGGCAGCTGTCATTACACAGCAAATGACTGCTGCAATCCCGACCATCGTTGCCCAATGTCACCAAGCTATCAACAACAATAATGCCCTCTGCAGCTTCAAGACGTTCAACTCGGCCAAGCCATCAAAGTTTTCTGGGTCTCAAGGAGCGACTGCACTTTTGCAATGGTTCGAGAGTCTAGAGAGCACCTTCAGGCATGTTCAATGTCCAAATGAGCGAAAGGTAGACTTCGCATCTAGTGTCTTTGAGAAACGAGCTTTGACGTGGTGGAACGGTGTGGTGAGAGATAGGGGTGCCGAAGTGGCACTGGCTCAAACGTGGGAAGAACTTCGAGCACTGATGATGAAGGAATTCTGTCCTCGTCACGAGATCAGGGCATTGGAAAGAGAATTCGACGACCTTAAGCAAGACAGCGGCGAACATCGAGCATACACTGATCGATATGAGGAGCTGAGCCTGTTGTGTCCTACCATGGTTACGCCTTTGGATAAGGCTATCGAAAAATACATTGATGGTCTCCCTGACTCAGTTCAAGACATTGTTACCGGTAGTAACCCCACTACGGTTAGGCAGGCCATTGAGCTATCTGCAACCCTGACTGAATCTCAGATCAGGAAACGTAAGCTTTTCAGAAAGGGTGACAAGAAGCCAATCGAGGAATCAAAGACCATGGATGAACAGACTGGATCCCTTGAGCGGTCAAAGAAGCAAAAGGCTTCTCAGAACTTCGCCATGGTCGCTCACAATGATCAAGCCGCCCCCAACCAACCAGCTAAACCCCGTACTAGGAAGCTATACAATGGAACTTCACCCTTGTGCAACAAATGTAACCTTTATCATCATGCTATGGTGAAGTGCCGTGAATGCCAAATTTGTGGACGTAAAGGTCATACAGCAAAAGTTTGCGTAGCAGCAGTTGCACCAAATCAAGCTAACAACAAACCTGCTCGAGCTCGCTTTCCACCAGGTTCTTGCTACAAGTGTGGCGAGATGGGACATTTCCGAAGAAATTGCCCAAAGCGTGCTAATGCTAATCCAGCACAGAGATGGGCATCTGACCGACTAGAAGACAACACCGTTTAGAAATAATCATGTCTTATGTATTATTTTCTTTTGTTGTCAAGGTCCATGAAACAGTTGTTATCATTGTTAATAAATAAATCTTTTTATTTACATTGCAATGTATTTATGTGATTGTATGTATAAACAACATATCCCCTACAATACCGACAATCAAGGAATCGTATTCCTTGAAAAGCAAACTACCCCCAAAATTCTTCCATTTTACAATCTCTTGCGTTTTACACAAAGATCCTAAGTACCCGTCTCTTGCAAAGAGATGAAGTGCAAGGTGCAAGTTATAATTCTGTACGAATACCCCAAGTACCACTATAAATTCTTAATAGGGTACCCAAGGGTATTTCCGTATGTCCTAAATTATTGTGTACCTTAATTCGCATATTGCGTTTTCCTGAAAACGAAAATCGAATTTTTGGTAGATCATCCTATCTTCATGGATGGATTCTTGAAATGATTAAAGTGCCAAATGAAATCCACGAATTGGATTCCTGGTGTGCTTTAAGTATCCGCGTCCAAAGATAACGAATTAATAACCAAGTTAAACAACTATGTGATTATGTGCTTATGTGTCTCCTTTATGTTTTTGAGTAATCCAAGTTTTTGTCATCCAAATCCTCGTAGAATCTTCCATATCTTCGTATAAGGGATTCATAGTAGGATATCCAAAGGTGCTATATTAAATCCTCAATGAGCTTGTACGTAATAGTAAAGACCCTTGGATTATATTGTACCATTCCATAATTAGACCCCTGAGTGGTCTAGGTAAACAGATTGATCCAAAAATCTGGTTAGGAATATCATGTGATGATATAGCTGAAAGGACTCCTTGGTGGCCTAATTAAAAAGGATCCTTTGTCGATCTAATTAAAAGGACCCTATGGTAGTCTAGTCACACTCATCACAGGTTTGATTTTTCCTCCCCTTCACATTACAAACAAATTGTGCGGACTATGCAAGGAATTGCGTAATTATGGATGCATACATAATTATGGAATTCAGTGCACGGAAACCACAGCTAGTTTGGTCGTGTGTGTGGAAAATGACTCGTTTCGTTCATTTTCGGTTCTGAAGAAATGGTGGAAAATGACTCGTTTCGTTCATTTTCGGTTCTGAAGAAAAGGTGGAAAATGACTCGTTTCGTTCATTTTCGGTTCTGAAGAAATGGTGGAAAATGACTCGTTTCGTTCATTTTCGGTTCTGAAGAAAAGGTGGAAAATGACTCGTTTCGTTCATTTTCGGTTCTGAAGAAAAGGTGGAAAATGACTCGTTTCGTTCATTTTCGGTTCTGAAGAAATGGTGGAAAATGACTCGTTTCGTTCATTTTCGGTTCTGAAGAAGTGGTGGAAAATGGCTCGTTTCGTTCATTTTCGGTTCTGAAGAAAAGGTGGAAAATGACTCGTTTCGTTCATTTTCGGTTCTGAAGAAGTGGTGGAAAATGGCTCATTTCGTTCATTTTCGGTTCTGAAGAAGTGGTGGGAAATGACAAATTTCGTTCATTTTCATTTCTAAAGAAGGCCTGTTGAAAATAACTCCGTTCATTTTTCATTTTTGAAAAATGTCCGTTAAAGAGAAATAACAGGATTATGCCTTGCTTATCTTTGATGGTTATTTAACACAACGTCACAAATAGACTCCTACGAATGAATTTCGGGACGACATTTCCTAAAGTAGGGGAGACTGTGACACCTGTGTCACTGCGACCATCAAACAAATGCCAAACCAATGAAATATTGTATTTCATACTTGGGATTTGTAAAAATATGTGTATCGATTGCACATATCAACTCTTGTTCGATTTCAAGCTCTAAATCGCTTTCTGGAAGGTTATACACGCACTGATGCGTAAATATAACCAGTTTAATGCAACAAACACTCCGGAATAGTGAAATAGGCTTAACATACCTTAAATAACCTTTACATAACTTAGATATAAGTTTTGGAAGGTTTGGTGTGGTGAAATCAAAGTTTAATCGCTTACAGGGACTAAATTCGACAAACTGCGAAAGTATGCCAATTTGAACTGTAACAGACATTCCGGAACATGACCATAAGTTAAACATACCGTAAATATCCTTTACATAGCTTAGAAATAGGCTTTGAGGTGTTCGGTATGCTAAAATAAACTTTGGTGTCATTCAGGGACTAAAAGCGTCAAAAAGTGCACAAGTTTGCACTTTCGCTCATAACTTACGTTCTGAATACATCCGGACATCCAAAAATTTATGTAAGCACTAAAATATTTTATTTTAGTGTTTGGCATGAGAAAAATCCATTCGTTTCGTCATTTGGATCGTTTTTCGCGCTTGTGCGCATTCCGTCGTAATTAAGCGAACATCGCGTTCGTACGACCAAACGAACCATCATCCGACATATTTTTGAGAATGTTTCATGTCCACAATGTTTAGGCATCATTTTAGGGCCTTAAAGTTGGCTTTATGGGCCTTAGAAGTGTCGGAAATGACCTTAAACACGTGCAGGGACTGAAACTGTCATTTCTGGAACATGTGGGCTGATCAGACATCCCAGGCGGCCCGCATTGTATTTCTCTGATCCTGAAGCGGGCCGCGTCCGCATATCAGATCAGATTCAATGTTTTTAACAACAAGTTGCAGCTGTTCTATCCTCAACCACACATTCCCAATTGCTTAGTCAGCGGATAAGGATCAATTTTAGTCACCATAAGGTCCCGACACTTGTACGGTTGTGATTAAGGCACGTTTTCCATGAAACGATCCTAACGGTTACCCGAATACTATATATACCCATCCACCCCATTGCTAAAATCACTAGAATCTTGATCTTAGGAACTCTAAGTTGAAACCATTGTTTCATACCTGAGATTCTTGGATCGAGATTAGCATTCGGGGACCCTTCGTAAGTATTCTTTCGTTCTTTTCTTTCTTTTATTGCTTTTCGAGTCAGAAAGTCAAACTTTGTTTGACTTTCAGTGTTGACCAGCTTATGGTCAATGCGAAGTTCGTTTGAACTTCGCAACGTGAGTGTAATCACGTTGGTCATAGTCCCTTGGGACTATGCCCACTGATTACCACGTTGTCTAGGGTCGTAGGGTAGGCGATCTGATAAATCGCCTATACCTTCGAACCCGACCCAGTTTGGTCGATCATTAGGATCCGACCAAATACATTAGGTGACCATAGTAGGTAGGGAATAACCTTCCGAGGTTATACCCTATGGTCGCTTCGTTTGAGTAGTTGTATGATAGGTAGTTTATATGCCTTAGGTAAATTACCAGAATACCCTTTTCATGTATAATTGGTAATTAAGCATATGTAACCTAAACTTTTGTCACATAACTGATTATGTAACATGTTTAGGCATATAACACTTGTCATAGGGCTAGTTAGACGGTCCGAACGCGTTTCGCGCGAACGACGCGTTAAAGTAGCATAAGCTACCTAAACGGGTCGTAATGGGTCGAAAGCACTTAGATTAAGGTTTCATTTAGTATGTAGGCTTTGTTAAACCATATGACACGAGTCTCTATACTCGTTTGGTTTACGAACCCTCATTCTATCAGATCTTCCGATTTAGGTCCGGTTTATTAACATAGTTACCTAAATTAGGTGCCGTTTGATATCCGCGATCTCTAGCATTGTTTGGTTGTTACTCAAGGACTACTAAGCAATCTCAAGTGAGTACATAGACCCCTCTTTTACTGTTTTCCAAACTGTTTTGGGGTGGAACACATGTGCCTACTTGTTACTTTCATGTTTTCCATGTTTTCACATCATATACCTTCTATGTTCAGTAGTACATTATAGTACATGTTTTCATTACATTTCATGCTAGGTGTGCCCATTGTGTGCATTACTTAGTACATCGTTTTACATTACATTTCATGCTACGTATGTCTATTGTTGCATACTTAGTACAGGTTACATGCTACGTATGTCTATTGTTGCATACTTAGTACAGGTCACATGCTACGTATGTCTATTGTTGCATACTTAGTACAGGTCACATGCTACGTATGTCTATTGTTGCATACTTAGTACATTTGTTATTCATCACATGATTACATTTTTGATACATATTACATGATTTACATTAGACATGAACAATTTACTTTAGTAGTTTGGTTTGAGTAAGTGATTAAGTAACGAAGCGTGTGTAATATGATACAAGCATGGTGGATACGCCGCTGGTACTTCCTATATATAAGTGTTTGTATGGTATTACATATCGTAGCGTTATTTGAATCATTTCAGTTTGAGATATATAACATTTTATACAAATAACATACTTTTCACAAGACATTGATTTACAAACAACTTATCTTATACAAACACATTTTACATGGTTATTCATTTAACCATACATTATTCACTTATTTATACGTATCATCTGAACTCATTGTTTTTCAAATGATTTACAAGACAAAGCAAATTACAAGGTTCATGACTAAACATTTTCTCAAAACATAAGTCATGAAACCTATTTTCACAAAACCTATGTATCTCACAGGCATTTTTATGCTGACGTACCTATTTTCACATGTGTTTTTCAGGAGCTGTTGCATAAGATGATCAAGATACACATAGGCAGACTTAGGCTTTAGTGACAATAAAAGATGCAAGATTAGTTAATTATGTTGTATTTCCTTGTTTGTTAAGACATTGTAACACTTTTAATCAATAAAACGAAACTTCAATTGCCATGGATTTGAAACAATTAATTTTGTTACAACACTCCCCGACATTTCCGCCACGTTTTGTATGTTCTACGTGGTCGGGGTGTGACAGAAAATATGGTATCAGAGCCAATGGTTATAGGGAATTAGGTTATTAGTAATGCTTTGACCTAGTCTATAACCTTCTTAGGACCCTAACGCGAGTTTACTTGCGTTTAGTCATAAAACAATACCGTCACCTATCCTTAGGCGACGACCACAACAAGAACATAAATTTCAAAACCGCTTTGAAAACTAATCATCTGTTCTAGGATGATTGATTACTAGGTTTTGAACCCTCTATTGTAAGGTTTTGAACCCTCTGTTATATGGTTTTGAACCCCTTTGAATTTTCAAAACTCTCGTCAAGGTTTTAGGTTTATAATAATGTGAACACGTGCAAACTGGAAGGGTGAATGCCTGTATTCTGGGTTTTCTGTCTAGGCAAGCACTTCGTATATATCTCATCAGACGCGAGACCAGTTGTGCTTACCTGGGAATTCTTGGGATGAGTGTTCACTTATAGGCGAGCATGTCTTCGCGATACATTATTTTTGACCTATTTACTTTGATTAATCACCGAGGTCGTTTGTTGCTTTGTAGTAACAAACAAATGACCACTATCCTTGCTTTCATCAGATTTGTTTCATCTCATTCTTTTCGTCGAATTCTCTCACTCGTTTCCTTTCATGTTTCCTCTTTTAGAATGCCTCCACGACGCGAAAATCCGGTATCTATTGACGATCTGGCAGCTGTCATTACACAGCAAATGACTGCTGCAATCCCGACCATCGTTGCCCAATGTCACCAAGCTATCAACAACAATAATGCCCTCTGCAGCTTCAAGACGTTCAACTCGGCCAAGCCATCAAAGTTTTCTGGGTCTCAAGGAGCGACTGCACTTTTGCAATGGTTCGAGAGTCTAGAGAGCACCTTCAGGCATGTTCAATGTCCAAATGAGCGAAAGGTAGACTTCGCATCTAGTGTCTTTGAGAAACGAGCTTTGACGTGGTGGAACGGTGTGGTGAGAGATAGGGGTGCCGAAGTGGCACTGGCTCAAACGTGGGAAGAACTTCGAGCACTGATGATGAAGGAATTCTGTCCTCGTCACGAGATCAGGGCATTGGAAAGAGAATTCGACGACCTTAAGCAAGACAGCGGCGAACATCGAGCATACACTGATCGATATGAGGAGCTGAGCCTGTTGTGTCCTACCATGGTTACGCCTTTGGATAAGGCTATCGAAAAATACATTGATGGTCTCCCTGACTCAGTTCAAGACATTGTTACCGGTAGTAACCCCACTACGGTTAGGCAGGCCATTGAGCTATCTGCAACCCTGACTGAATCTCAGATCAGGAAACGTAAGCTTTTCAGAAAGGGTGACAAGAAGCCAATCGAGGAATCAAAGACCATGGATGAACAGACTGGATCCCTTGAGCGGTCAAAGAAGCAAAAGGCTTCTCAGAACTTCGCCATGGTCGCTCACAATGATCAAGCCGCCCCCAACCAACCAGCTAAACCCCGTACTAGGAAGCTATACAATGGAACTTCACCCTTGTGCAACAAATGTAACCTTTATCATCATGCTATGGTGAAGTGCCGTGAATGCCAAATTTGTGGACGTAAAGGTCATACAGCAAAAGTTTGCGTAGCAGCAGTTGCACCAAATCAAGCTAACAACAAACCTGCTCGAGCTCGCTTTCCACCAGGTTCTTGCTACAAGTGTGGCGAGATGGGACATTTCCGAAGAAATTGCCCAAAGCGTGCTAATGCTAATCCAGCACAGAGATGGGCATCTGACCGACTAGAAGACAACACCGTTTAGAAATAATCATGTCTTATGTATTATTTTCTTTTGTTGTCAAGGTCCATGAAACAGTTGTTATCATTGTTAATAAATAAATCTTTTTATTTACATTGCAATGTATTTATGTGATTGTATGTATAAACAACATATCCCCTACAATACCGACAATCAAGGAATCGTATTCCTTGAAAAGCAAACTACCCCCAAAATTCTTCCATTTTACAATCTCTTGCGTTTTACACAAAGATCCTAAGTACCCGTCTCTTGCAAAGAGATGAAGTGCAAGGTGCAAGTTATAATTCTGTACGAATACCCCAAGTACCACTATAAATTCTTAATAGGGTACCCAAGGGTATTTCCGTATGTCCTAAATTATTGTGTACCTTAATTCGCATATTGCGTTTTCCTGAAAACGAAAATCGAATTTTTGGTAGATCATCCTATCTTCATGGATGGATTCTTGAAATGATTAAAGTGCCAAATGAAATCCACGAATTGGATTCCTGGTGTGCTTTAAGTATCCGCGTCCAAAGATAACGAATTAATAACCAAGTTAAACAACTATGTGATTATGTGCTTATGTGTCTCCTTTATGTTTTTGAGTAATCCAAGTTTTTGTCATCCAAATCCTCGTAGAATCTTCCATATCTTCGTATAAGGGATTCATAGTAGGATATCCAAAGGTGCTATATTAAATCCTCAATGAGCTTGTACGTAATAGTAAAGACCCTTGGATTATATTGTACCATTCCATAATTAGACCCCTGAGTGGTCTAGGTAAACAGATTGATCCAAAAATCTGGTTAGGAATATCATGTGATGATATAGCTGAAAGGACTCCTTGGTGGCCTAATTAAAAAGGATCCTTTGTCGATCTAATTAAAAGGACCCTATGGTAGTCTAGTCACACTCATCACAGGTTTGATTTTTCCTCCCCTTCACATTACAAACAAATTGTGCGGACTATGCAAGGAATTGCGTAATTATGGATGCATACATAATTATGGAATTCAGTGCACGGAAACCACAGCTAGTTTGGTCGTGTGTGTGGAAAATGACTCGTTTCGTTCATTTTCGGTTCTGAAGAAATGGTGGAAAATGACTCGTTTCGTTCATTTTCGGTTCTGAAGAAAAGGTGGAAAATGACTCGTTTCGTTCATTTTCGGTTCTGAAGAAATGGTGGAAAATGACTCGTTTCGTTCATTTTCGGTTCTGAAGAAAAGGTGGAAAATGACTCGTTTCGTTCATTTTCGGTTCTGAAGAAAAGGTGGAAAATGACTCGTTTCGTTCATTTTCGGTTCTGAAGAAATGGTGGAAAATGACTCGTTTCGTTCATTTTCGGTTCTGAAGAAGTGGTGGAAAATGGCTCGTTTCGTTCATTTTCGGTTCTGAAGAAAAGGTGGAAAATGACTCGTTTCGTTCATTTTCGGTTCTGAAGAAGTGGTGGAAAATGGCTCATTTCGTTCATTTTCGGTTCTGAAGAAGTGGTGGGAAATGACAAATTTCGTTCATTTTCATTTCTAAAGAAGGCCTGTTGAAAATAACTCCGTTCATTTTTCATTTTTGAAAAATGTCCGTTAAAGAGAAATAACAGGATTATGCCTTGCTTATCTTTGATGGTTATTTAACACAACGTCACAAATAGACTCCTACGAATGAATTTCGGGACGACATTTCCTAAAGTAGGGGAGACTGTGACACCTGTGTCACTGCGACCATCAAACAAATGCCAAACCAATGAAATATTGTATTTCATACTTGGGATTTGTAAAAATATGTGTATCGATTGCACATATCAACTCTTGTTCGATTTCAAGCTCTAAATCGCTTTCTGGAAGGTTATACACGCACTGATGCGTAAATATAACCAGTTTAATGCAACAAACACTCCGGAATAGTGAAATAGGCTTAACATACCTTAAATAACCTTTACATAACTTAGATATAAGTTTTGGAAGGTTTGGTGTGGTGAAATCAAAGTTTAATCGCTTACAGGGACTAAATTCGACAAACTGCGAAAGTATGCCAATTTGAACTGTAACAGACATTCCGGAACATGACCATAAGTTAAACATACCGTAAATATCCTTTACATAGCTTAGAAATAGGCTTTGAGGTGTTCGGTATGCTAAAATAAACTTTGGTGTCATTCAGGGACTAAAAGCGTCAAAAAGTGCACAAGTTTGCACTTTCGCTCATAACTTACGTTCTGAATACATCCGGACATCCAAAAATTTATGTAAGCACTAAAATATTTTATTTTAGTGTTTGGCATGAGAAAAATCCATTCGTTTCGTCATTTGGATCGTTTTTCGCGCTTGTGCGCATTCCGTCGTAATTAAGCGAACATCGCGTTCGTACGACCAAACGAACCATCATCCGACATATTTTTGAGAATGTTTCATGTCCACAATGTTTAGGCATCATTTTAGGGCCTTAAAGTTGGCTTTATGGGCCTTAGAAGTGTCGGAAATGACCTTAAACACGTGCAGGGACTGAAACTGTCATTTCTGGAACATGTGGGCTGATCAGACATCCCAGGCGGCCCGCATTGTATTTCTCTGATCCTGAAGCGGGCCGCGTCCGCATATCAGATCAGATTCAATGTTTTTAACAACAAGTTGCAGCTGTTCTATCCTCAACCACACATTCCCAATTGCTTAGTCAGCGGATAAGGATCAATTTTAGTCACCATAAGGTCCCGACACTTGTACGGTTGTGATTAAGGCACGTTTTCCATGAAACGATCCTAACGGTTACCCGAATACTATATATACCCATCCACCCCATTGCTAAAATCACTAGAATCTTGATCTTAGGAACTCTAAGTTGAAACCATTGTTTCATACCTGAGATTCTTGGATCGAGATTAGCATTCGGGGACCCTTCGTAAGTATTCTTTCGTTCTTTTCTTTCTTTTATTGCTTTTCGAGTCAGAAAGTCAAACTTTGTTTGACTTTCAGTGTTGACCAGCTTATGGTCAATGCGAAGTTCGTTTGAACTTCGCAACGTGAGTGTAATCACGTTGGTCATAGTCCCTTGGGACTATGCCCACTGATTACCACGTTGTCTAGGGTCGTAGGGTAGGCGATCTGATAAATCGCCTATACCTTCGAACCCGACCCAGTTTGGTCGATCATTAGGATCCGACCAAATACATTAGGTGACCATAGTAGGTAGGGAATAACCTTCCGAGGTTATACCCTATGGTCGCTTCGTTTGAGTAGTTGTATGATAGGTAGTTTATATGCCTTAGGTAAATTACCAGAATACCCTTTTCATGTATAATTGGTAATTAAGCATATGTAACCTAAACTTTTGTCACATAACTGATTATGTAACATGTTTAGGCATATAACACTTGTCATAGGGCTAGTTAGACGGTCCGAACGCGTTTCGCGCGAACGACGCGTTAAAGTAGCATAAGCTACCTAAACGGGTCGTAATGGGTCGAAAGCACTTAGATTAAGGTTTCATTTAGTATGTAGGCTTTGTTAAACCATATGACACGAGTCTCTATACTCGTTTGGTTTACGAACCCTCATTCTATCAGATCTTCCGATTTAGGTCCGGTTTATTAACATAGTTACCTAAATTAGGTGCCGTTTGATATCCGCGATCTCTAGCATTGTTTGGTTGTTACTCAAGGACTACTAAGCAATCTCAAGTGAGTACATAGACCCCTCTTTTACTGTTTTCCAAACTGTTTTGGGGTGGAACACATGTGCCTACTTGTTACTTTCATGTTTTCCATGTTTTCACATCATATACCTTCTATGTTCAGTAGTACATTATAGTACATGTTTTCATTACATTTCATGCTAGGTGTGCCCATTGTGTGCATTACTTAGTACATCGTTTTACATTACATTTCATGCTACGTATGTCTATTGTTGCATACTTAGTACAGGTTACATGCTACGTATGTCTATTGTTGCATACTTAGTACAGGTCACATGCTACGTATGTCTATTGTTGCATACTTAGTACAGGTCACATGCTACGTATGTCTATTGTTGCATACTTAGTACATTTGTTATTCATCACATGATTACATTTTTGATACATATTACATGATTTACATTAGACATGAACAATTTACTTTAGTAGTTTGGTTTGAGTAAGTGATTAAGTAACGAAGCGTGTGTAATATGATACAAGCATGGTGGATACGCCGCTGGTACTTCCTATATATAAGTGTTTGTATGGTATTACATATCGTAGCGTTATTTGAATCATTTCAGTTTGAGATATATAACATTTTATACAAATAACATACTTTTCACAAGACATTGATTTACAAACAACTTATCTTATACAAACACATTTTACATGGTTATTCATTTAACCATACATTATTCACTTATTTATACGTATCATCTGAACTCATTGTTTTTCAAATGATTTACAAGACAAAGCAAATTACAAGGTTCATGACTAAACATTTTCTCAAAACATAAGTCATGAAACCTATTTTCACAAAACCTATGTATCTCACAGGCATTTTTATGCTGACGTACCTATTTTCACATGTGTTTTTCAGGAGCTGTTGCATAAGATGATCAAGATACACATAGGCAGACTTAGGCTTTAGTGACAATAAAAGATGCAAGATTAGTTAATTATGTTGTATTTCCTTGTTTGTTAAGACATTGTAACACTTTTAATCAATAAAACGAAACTTCAATTGCCATGGATTTGAAACAATTAATTCTGTTACAACACTCCCTGACATTTCCGCCACGTTTTGTATGTTCTACGTGGTCGGGGTGTGACATTGTTGTTCGGGTTCCCATTATTCAGATTATCATCATTCTGAATATTATCATTTTGGATTTCCGGGTTATTATCCAAATTGACTTGATTTTCTTGGTCGGCCATCTAAATTTTAAACATTTATCCCATATTAATATCACAAATAATATTTTAATATAATTAATCACACGACACGCAGTTTTGCCAAAAGCGTAGATCATTGCTACTATACTCTTTTCATATACTTATGAGTCTATTACACACTAGTACAGAAATGAAATGAAATTACAATACCAACAGAAATAAAATAATAATATGCATCCGTACACACATATTTTATTTTATTATATTATTATTACTACTGCTTCCTCAATTCTAACATTCATGGATATGGATTCATCCAAAAATCCATATTGCGCTCATCGTATTTCCATACGAGACGCTCTCCCACCTGACGCATCCTCTCACTGTTTTCTAAAATTTCCTCCCCGAAAGTCCTAAGTTCTTGAACGTTTTCTGCACTCATTGGGGGTGCAGATTCTCGGACTAGGTTTGGAATCTGGGGTTCTGGTTCCTGATATGGGGGTGACAATTCCTGAAATTGGTAAGGATCCTCTAAAATTTCCCTAATGTAGTTATCTTGGTAATAGGGATCTAAAGGGTCCATACCTGGGTAGACTTCTATGTTCTGTATGGGTGGATAATCCTGGACAGGGTAACGTTGCACAAAGTCCCTATTATCGTCCCACCAGGGATCGTAATTCGGGTCTAGTGGGTTTGGTGCAGGCACCCTAGGGATTTCTTCTGGGTTAAAGTCATGCATCTCCACCTGGTTTTCCTGATTTTCTATCTCCATGGGGTGTTCTGGGTTTTGTGGTTGTGGGGCTACTAGTTGTTCCAGACCTGGGTCAGCAGCAGTCGTAGCTAAGATATGAAAATTAGCTAGGCTTCTATTTAACATATCTTGAGTATGGGTATCTGTCTCTCTCTTAATAGCTGCTAAAGCCCTTTGCTGTTGCAATTTTCGCATTCTCTTCCTACGAGCAAAAGCTTCTTTACTGAACCATCCTCGTTTCTTAGTAGGGAATGGCTCTTCAGATTGAGCTCTAAAAGCAAATATTCCATCTTCCTGATCAGCAGTATACCCGGAAAGGGCAGGCTGGGATGATGTACCTTCACTCCTAGGTGAATCAGATAACTGACGATTCACATCTGATGGTCCTTGATCACTCATACTGAAAACTAACAAATAGTCAAATAACACATAACACCTAATTACAGTTATGCATTTATTTACAAAATTTCCTAACATAAATTTCAGAATTTTAAGTGTCAGCAGAACACTTATTTGGCTCAGACCAGTGGCTAGGCTCTGATACCACCTTCTGTCACAACCCCCGATCCCTGATCCCCGGGAACGGGCGGACGTGATCACAGATTTTGGTGGTATCAGTTTATTTAGTCTCGTAGCGGAATTTACATCAGGACCGTAGTTAGGAAATGTTTATCAGAGTAAAACCACCATACTTGATATTAATAAATACATGGGCAAAACCCAAGTTTCTTATTACAATACATTTATAGGGACAACCCCTATTTTATTGAATTTAAAACATCGTTTATTAGGTAACTTTTATAGCCACATTTTCCCAAGCCTTCAGTGCTCTCCAGCTGGCTTTTCATTAATTGGCTGTTCACATTGTGTTACCTGTAACGCGTTTTAAAAACATTTGTCAGTCGGAAATACTGGTGAGTGAATCCCAGTTTAATCAAGAAACATTTTATCAATTAAGACAGTATTGAGAGCGATCACATTGTTTATTTCTACACAATTACTCATTCAGTATTTGCCACTCGACCGGATCTATGGCTATGGTCAAATTACCCATTGGCTAACTCGTTGTCCAATAGTAATGAACTGTCATTCCTGACTTACTACTCACAAGTAGTAATAAATTTTGTATACAAAACCCCATAATACCGGCAGTAATTGAAGAACTACAAAGACTCAATCACCGCTTAATCACATTGTAAAATAATTAAGGTTTTGTAAAGTATTCCAAAAATATTAACAAAAAGAGGATAAACTCACATTGCTGTCTTAGGCTTTTCGTAAGGGTTTCCTGGCTATAATCTATAATTTATACAAATGTACATTGATTAGTACCATAACCCTTTGAAAATATTAATAATATCCTCCCCGAGACGGCATTCCAACAACTACGTCGGGCAGAACCACGACAGTTGTTACGGAACCCTAAATCAATCGGGCAGCGTAACTGTTACGAAACTGGGGTTATAATACTTACAATGGAGCAGAACCTCGCTAATTAGGGGTATAATACTTGGCTATAATAACTTTCCTACAGAATTTGTGATTCGAGATTTGAGAATGAGCGACGAAAAACGTAGACTGATGGCCTTCTTATATAGTTGCTGATTCTAGTCCTGTCGCGGCCCGCGTAAAAGACAAGGGACCCTTACGCGGCCCGCGTCAACACCAGTCAACGTAGTAGCTTAGCTGGGTCAGCTAGTAGACTCGACACGATGTCGACACGTGTCGGCCTCTGGTGTGATCGCGTGCTATGAACTGTCGCGGCCCGCGTCAAAGACCTATACACCCTTACGCGGCCCGCTTCAACTTAAGAAATCAGCGCAGTCAAGTCCAGCCTTGATACGGCCCGCGTAAACTAAGGGTAGAGTATGTCGCGGCCCGCCTCAACCCTATATTTCATGTTTTTGATTTATTTTATATACTATAATATAATTAGGGCTCGGTTTTCACATACGGGGTATAATATAAAACATATTGGGACATTTTATAATATATTAGAGTGTCGGAAATATTATGAGGGTGTTGGTTTTACCGAGGGTTGTTACAGTATGCTCACCTTTACACTATGTGTATTGACTTTTACTTTAACGTATGTGACAGGTGCTTAGGATGCTTATTTGCTTACTTTGCTGTGAAATCGAGGCTAGGAAAGACCTAGGTCAACAATAAACAACTGTCTGTAATAAAAATCTGAGTTGTCGGAACAGAACAATTTGACTAAATCTTTTCTGTAATAATTGTATTATCATTTATGACATGGTATGGGACGTGTTACTTTAAATATTTGGTAAATATAGTTGTTATGGAAACTTCTGGACAATCTGTTTCGCTCAGTGCCACGCCCCGATGATTCCGCCATCGGTTGGGGTGTGACAGATTGGTATCAGAGCCATAACTATAGGGAATTAGGCAAGACACGACCTAGTCCGGGTCGATGTCTTTGAGACCTAGTCTATAGTTAGGAACCAACAGACCGACTCGTGCATGTCCAGTAGGGATTATGTATGATCTTACTGCTATTTCTCGCTATTCTCGCCTACACTACCACTGCACTCGAATTTTCAAATATGAATGAGCGATTAAGTTGAGATGAGGTGTGAAAACCGCAAACTCTCGACTAAATTGCTTGTTCAACCCACATTTTTATCTATAGACACGAGAATTTGCATTGAAATAGGAGTGAAATCCATACTTTGACACATAATTCTCTTTTATTTAACAAAACAGGAACGAAGTTGTTAAGCCAGGGGTGAAACCCTAACCTTGACGATTTGTTCCGACCTTTACTTGTTTTTACAAAACTCTCACTAAAGTCTCGACGGACTCCAACGACTTGAAGACACGATATGGCTAAAAGGATGCGTGTCGGATGCCCAAGAATCGAGGCAAAAGCACAGTCCTGAAGGTCAGAATGTGTACAACAGGTCCTTGTGAATAGTTGAATCACTTTGGTTAGTCAACGTCTATATAGCCATAGACGATCTATTTCTCGATTTTTATGTGTTTCGAATCCGAGCTCGCTACTGCCGACTCTGATATTTGTCGATTTTATGTGAATTTTGGGAGTTTTAGGTGACTTTATCTGTTTAAGTGTTATGATTTTTGGTGATTTATTCGCTTCTCGCTTTCACTTTGATCGACACGAACGACCTGCATTGCTTATCTACCTCAAAATGCTGACAAATCGCTAAATCATGGGCGACTTTGTGCTATGTTATACGCATATACTATACTATACGCTATGATAATCGCTGTATGCAAACCCTCGCAACAAAAAGCCTGCGAGCGTCGACTTTCAATGATAGGTTTCTGTATTCTGACTACTCCCATGTGCTTCTAAGTGAATTATGTGCTTATATGCTCATGTGTTTCTGTGCCTTACGTGCTTATGTGCTTTTGTGCTTATGTGAATATGTGATTATGTACCTATATGTTACATAAACGTGTTCCCGAGCTTGAGTAGTATTAGGATTGTGAGGTGAGATTCGATTATATTGTGTTGAGTCCTGTGGCGATGTCTGTTGCAGACAATGTCGTCATCTGGATCTCGCGCTACCCGAGATGCTCGCCGAAAGTAAGCAGACAAACGCCTTGCTGCCATGATTACTAAGCAAATGGCAAAGGTTGTACCCCAAGTCGTCAGTGAACTGTACGAAAACATGAGCAAATCGTCTGAAGAATCCAGGACCGAGACTCCCAAAGCTGCTTTCAGCTTCAAACAGTTCAAGGAATGTGGACCGAAAGAGTTCACCGGCGAATAAGGCCCTACGGCTTTGTTTCAAAGGTTTGACTCAATCGAAGTCACCCTGCGACAAAGCGGATGTCCTGATAATCTCCGCACACTGAACGCGACCGGCGTCTTCCAGTCCCGCGATCTAGACTGGTGGACGGCCGAAAGGAACAAGCGACGAAATGATGCAGCCTATGGTCTGTCATGGGACGAATTGAAGAACGTTATGCTCGATGAGTTCTGCCCTCCCCATGAGCGCCAGAAGCTGGAGGATGAGTTTTGGCACATTAAGCAGAAGGAAGGTGACAACGCTGCCCTGATTGCTCGCTTTAAGCAGCTCAGCATCATCTGTCCCGATCAAGTGAAGACGCCCGACATGACGATCAAGAAGTACATTCGAGCTCTACCCGACTGTGTTGCAGATTTTGTGCATGCCGCAAAGCCAGCAACAATCGAAGAAACTTACTTACTTGCCGCGGAAATCAACGACAAGCGAGTAAAAGCTGGTTTTTGGGATAAAACTCCAAAGAACCTGCACCAAGTCACCGCCACACCAGCTGCCGAAACCGCCGCCGCTTAACCGTCAAAGTCCTCACGCCGCAAGAAGAAGAACAACAACAGCAGCTCCAGCAACAAGAACTGTGCTGCCACCACCACTGTTGCTCCACTTCAAGCCGTACCGGCTCAGCAGCAGTCTCATCACCGATCAGCTCCAGCAATCTATGCACCGCCTGCAAAGCGCGCATACACAGGCCCCCACCCTGCCTGCCCAACATGCACTTATCATCACCCGGTGGGTCTCGCCTGCCGTTTTTGCGCTCACTGCAATATGTACGGTCACTTCACCGCTAACTGCCGTACTGGTCCCCGTCAAGCACCAACTCAAGCCATTGCTCATCAAGCTCTGCTCTCAGCCCCACAAGGCCAACAAGCGGCTCAGGCACCCGCGGTCAACGCCCGAGTCTGCTTCGCATGTGGTGATCCCAACCACTTTGCGAACATGTGCTCGAACAGGGTTGTGAAACAAGAGCCTCAGCAGCAGCAGCCTCAACAGCAATAAGCCGCCCGCGCCAGAACTTTCAACATCAATGTGCGCCAAGCCCAGGCTGACAACAACGTAGTCAATGGTACGTTCCTTGTGAATGGTATTTATGCTTCGTGTTTGTTTGATACTGGAGCCGATAACTGCTTTGTGTCATTTGAATTCGAGAAGCTTCTTAGTCGTAAGCGCTCCCATCTCCCCTCGACGTTCGATGTTGAAGTCGCCACCGGAAGAACTTTCGCCGTTAATTCTGTTCTTCGTGATTGTACTCTTGAGCTCAACAATCACATCTTCCCAATCGACCTTATTCCAATGCAACTCGGAAGTTTTGACGTCATAGTAGGCATGGACTTTCTTCGCGAAAACCATGCTGAAGTTGTGTGCTTCGATAAGATGATTTGATTCTCGCTTCGATAAGATGATTCGATTCTCGCTCACGAAGCTGTGTACGTGCTGGTTATGCGTAACGATTTCGAACTCTATATTCTATTATCAAACTTGTATGCTCACCTTTACACTATGTGTATTGACTTTTACTTTAACGTATGTAACACCCTAGTTGCTATTTAACGGTTTTACATGTAAATACCAACAATTAGATGTGTAGTTAAGACTACACATACTATAAAAATATGGATTTATTAAAACTTTGACTAATCATAAGTTATTCGACATAACGTGAACAGATTCGTCGTTTAAAATTTATGACGAGGCAATGTGCGGAAGCATGTATCTTTATCGTGTTCGGTTCTTCGTTGAGCTTGATCGTCTTCCGGCATCGAAAAAGTACCTACATTTCATAAACATGAAATGCTTTAGTCATACGGGGTTTAAAACGTATCTAAACGAGTCCGGGAAACAAAACTGATTTAAAATACATTTTTGTACAGGGTCCACCGTAAATTACGGTGGATACCGTAATTTACGGTAGCCCCTGTTTTAAAATACTCCACCGTAAGACAGGAGATATCTGCCGTAGCGTTTTCAGTCCCCACCGTAACTTACGGTGCCCACCGTAAGTTACGGTGGCCCCTGTATCAGATTCTTCCATTTTGCCGTTTTTGACATGAAAATTTTCGTATCTTTCAATCCGCTTGTCCGTTTGACCTACCGTTTCTTCCTACGTGTTTGTAATTTGATTCTCCATCATATGGATTTAAAATCCGACATCCGGCTTAATAAATTTTGATACTTTTATGCCTTCGGCTTATTACCTTTTTACAAAATTTTGACCCGTTTACGCATTTATCAAACAAACATATTTGTTTGATCATTATTTCACATGAACTACCTCAATTCAATATTTTCTACTATGTTAGGTTCTAATTGCGGGTTTCTTATATATATTTAACCCGTTTTCGCTCGTATGCTTATTTCGACTCGTTAAGGGTATTTAGGTATATTTTAAACATGATTCGCTTTCATTTGTATCTAGCCTTATATTTCCACCTTTCTTACCAAGTAATCTTCCACCACAACTATATTTGTGGTGGATTTAATGTGGAGATCTATATATTCCGAGTTTTACCCCTCGAATTATCATTTTACGGCAAAGACTCATATAAAGTCTTTCGACCCAAGAATTTACATCTTTCACTACCTATACTCATTCTAAGCATTTATTTAGTCATAAGACTCGTTTCCGAACCACCTTTAAGGGTCGTTCCTTCGGATTAGCTTACAAGGGCAGTTTGGTAAATTTTCATCCTTCTTTCACTACAAGGACCTTTAAATACTTGTTTGACTCAAAATCCGACCTTTTAACTATAGTTCTTGTTTGTAAACCCATGTGCTTCTAAAACATTATAATCATAACTCAATTTATTCGGCTTACCTAAAAGATAACCGAATATCTATATTTTAACCTTGTCTAACTCTTATAGAACTCCAAATTCTACATGATGAGTTGTGTTATAATACATACCTGGCTCGGATCAATATATTGACCCGTTTCAATACCTTGCCTTAGTAGCCGCTAAACAATAACGATGTGCGTATCCATTTGATATTTATTCCTATAAACATGTAACTCGACAAACCATTAGTCGATATTGTCAAAGGGTGATAATTTCACCTTTTGACCCGTTTATTTACCTAGTGATCTTCGTCACTTCAACTAAATGCAAATATCATGTATTATGCTAATTTAAAGTCTACTAGCAAAACTACGAAATCAAGCAATACGTAACAGAATCGTGGTTACGTACCTTTTTAAGCATCCTTTTTAAACGCGTATTTCCACCGGCTTGTCCACTTGACGATCCGGATTCCTTGCCTAAAGAGTTCAATTCACAATCCGTTTAGAACCCTTTTTATAAGTCTTAACGCACAATTTGCCATAACCATCAAACATGCGTTTTTGTCCAATTTTCAACATTTCTTTTCTCTTAGGCATTATATCAAACACCTAATGAGCATGATTTCATATAATTCACAATCAAGTTATTGACTAACTATTTAGCCAAGATTTAAGCATCATGTCACATGTTCATGTCAAATTTTTATATCAAAAAATCTGGATTTTCTTCATGGAGCTCAAATACACTAGGTTAACAAAGATAATCCTAGTGTTTAGCATAATTCTACAAAACCCACTTGAAACATGAGTGTATGATCAAGAATTCACAACCATGAACATCAATTCAACAAATAAATGACTAGGGTTTACTCCTAGACATAGTTTCATCCCTAATTTCATCCAAACAACGAACATGCAAGCTCAGATTCGAATCTCATGTGTTCATCAAAAATTGAGATGGAACCAAAGTGGGAATTTTGACATACCTTATGATCCCTTCACTGAGGTGATCACTAGTTTGTGCTCGGATTTCGGTTCGGGTTCGATTTCCCCTTCCAATTTGTTGATTTTGTGCTTGTTAGGGTTTGAGTAAGGGAACCCCCTTATCTCCTGTGATTGTCTCGACCAGAACACACACTTAGAGTGTGTGTTTTGGTGTTAATGTTTTATTAAATAAAACTAGTTTCCAACTTATCACCTTTAGTCCATCTACTTCACACAAGTTTGCATAAAGGGTGTTTTAACCCTGCTTTTCTTATTATTCAAAGACTTATAACTAACTAGGTTAATATTCCTAGTTACTTGGTGGGTCCCGGGAGTTATAACCCGTTTTATTTTAAGTCCCGTTAACTCGGGCTCTTATAAACTCAATTCCTTAAAACTGTGATTCGCTTGTATTTAATATTAGGATTTCTTATTTAAATCCAAATATTCACCGGGTTATTTTTACTACTAACGGTACTTTACCCGTCTTTTAGTATTAACGGAGTTTGATTACCAAACCCGTTTTCGGGGTGTTACAACGTATGTGACAGGTGCTTAGGATGCTTATTTGCTTACTTTGCTGTGAAATCGAGGCTAGGAAAGACCTAGGTCAACAATAAACAACTGTCTGTAATAAAAATCTGAGTTGTCGGAACAGAACAATTTGACTAGATCTTTTCTGTAATAATTGTATTATCATTTATGACATGGTATGGGACGTGTTGCTTTAAATATTTGGTAAATATAGTTGTTATGAAAACTTTTGGACAATCTGTTTCGCTCAGTACCACTCCCAGATGATTCCGCCATCGGTTGGGGTGTGACACAGGCTGACCTAAAGTTGCGACTTATTGGAAGAAGGCAACCAGATGGAAGAACATACAACTTACCAACCGCTTCTGAAGTGGCAGCTTTAATTGTTGGTGACATTGGCGATTCCTTAGAAAATAGAGATATTATTGTTGAAACGAAATCTGGTGGTCTACAACGTATTAGTGAGTTACATCCCTCGTATCTTGCTCTCAAGTATCCTCTTTTGTTTCCTTATGGTGGTGATTGCTATAGAATTGACATTCCTCATAGAGGTGTTACTCCTTCTACATCAACGAAACGAACATATGTCACTATGAGAGAATTCTTTGCATACAGGATACAAGACAGGCAGGGTGTGTTTTCATTAATTCTAAATTCACGTCGCCTATTTCAACAATTCTTAGTTGATGCGTATACCATGATTGAAACTGAGATACTAAATTACATACGTCATCAACATAAGGTTCTAAGATGTGATACTTATGAGAACCTTTCCAATTTACGTAACCATGGTAATATAAATGTATCCACCACTGGAAAGCGTGTCATATTGCCTTCGTCATTTACTGGAGGTGCTCGGTATATGATGCAGAACTATTTGGATGCAATGTCTCTATGTAAGTGGTATGGATATCCAGATTTTTTATAACAGTAACATGTAATCCGAAATGGCTTGAAATTAAAAGATTTCTTAAGGACAACAATTTAAGTCCTGAAGACCGGCTTGATATCCTATCTAGATTGTTTAAAATCAAGCTCAATGCTTTGATTAAAGACTTGAAGGAGAAGTCATTACTTGGCAAAGTGTCAGCAGGTATTCACTATGAAGACTTATTTTTTTAAGGATATTTAAAATTTTAATACAAACATTTAATATCTTATTTTCTTTCATTTTTGTAGTTGTTTATACTGTGGAGTTTCAGAAGCGTGGGTTGCCGCATGCGCATATATGTTTATTTATGCATCCCGATCACAAGTTTCCAACTGTTGAACACATTGATCCCCTCATTTCCGCTAAAATTCTCGACAAAAACGATGATCCAAAGTTGTATACTCTTGTCAGTGATTTCATGATTCATGGTCCTTGTGGTCATGACAACATCAACTGTCAATGCATGGTAGATAATAAGTGTTCGAAGGGCTTTCCAAAGAAATTTCGTGATCATACATCTATCGATAGGGATGGTTTTCTTCTCTATAGAAGAAGAGATTCAGGAACATTTGTTGTAAAATCTGGAGTTAAGTTAGATAACAGAAGTGTTGTTCCTTACAACAAAAAACTTTTGAAGAGATATCAGTCCCACATCAATGTTGAATGGTGCAATCAGGCCGGATCTATAAAGTATTTGTTTAAATATATCAACAAAGATCCTGATCGGGTTACCGTTTCCATTGTTGAAAGTAACACATCAAACGAACCTGACCCGCCGGTGGATGAGATCAAAAAATACTATGATTGTCGATATTTGTCTGCATGTGAGGCATCATGGCGTATATTCGCATATGATGTTCACTATAGGTATCCTACTGTTATTCGTCTCCCATTTCATCTTCCGAACAACCAAAATGTCGTATATGGTGAAGACGATGATATTGATCAAGTCCTCAACAGGCCGTCAATGAATTCTTCAATGTTTTCATCTTGGATGGATTGTAATCAAAGTGATGACGTGGCCCGAGAGCTTACTTACATTGAATTCCCTACAAAGTTTGTGTGGAAAAAGGATGAACGGTGTTGGAAACGAAGGAAAACTACTGGTTTTTCAATTGGAAGAATTCATGCTGTTTCTCCTACTCTTGGCGAGGCTTATTTTTTGAGGATTCTTTTAAACAAAGTTAAAGGTCCCCGATCCTTTGATGATATCCTCACTGTAAATGGTCGTAAATTTAATACCTTTAGATAAGCATGTTATGCTCACGGTCTATTAGATGATGACATGGAATATATAGAAGCTATCCAAGAAGCAAGTCATTCAGGCTCCGGTTTTTATCTTCGCACATTGTTTGCTACGATGTTGACGTGCCACACTCTGTCTTTGCCGGAACGTGTATGGCAAAAAAACATGGGAATTATTATCAGATGGCATCCTTTATAAACAACGACTTATTTTAAAGGCTCCAGGTATAAGTACTTTATAATAATTACTATATTTTAGGTTTATTTATAATCTTTATGTTTATAATTCACATTCACGTATATTTATATACTAGTGGGGAACCCGCGCGTTGCTGCGGGAGCGACAATTTGCTTATTTTTTTAGTTGAGATGATAGACAACATTCTCGGGTTTTTTTATGGGTGAGATAGACCCAGACCATGGGCTCAAAACCACACCTTCCTTCCAGCTATTGTACGAGTTCATCAACACTTCCTCTGGGAGCTCACAGATGTACGAGAAACATCCGGCCAACTGCGTTGTCATCGCGTTGTCGTTGGTCTTGAACGCCACCCATTCGCATCCTTCTTCCCCGGCTTTCTTGATCACTACAAAGTCCTGTGGGACCACAATCAGCTGACCCTCTTGCACCCAGTCATCAAACACATGTGACCCGTCGTTTCGCACAATCTGGAGACGGCTGCTACTGCTTGTGATGTACATTATGCTATGGGCGTTCAAGTTGTAGTGTGGTGCAAGCACAGCATTCTGCGAATATAAGTTTGGTTAGTTAATTAATATAGATATATGACATTGAAATTCATTTGAAACAATGTGTTACCTTGTACAGGACTCCTATCTCAGCGCTAAGTTGGAACGACTCGAGGATTGGGAGCTTGTGACTGTTGTTGAGAGTGCTGATGCGGCCGCCACGTTGATTGTACACGTCAGCAATAGCTGGGCTGGCAACCTGAAAACCCGAAATAAAACTGGAACACTTTACCAACCCGAAAACCCGGATGGTTGACCCAAACCAACCCGTTTAGCTAAACATGTTTACGGGGTCTAATAATAACTTCACTGTTACATCTTTATAATTCTATATAATTCAACTGAAAGTAAGCATCCTGTAGCCAAAATTCACAGATAAAAGAATACAACAGGTCCAATGGGTTTAGTGGATAAAATAGAAAATATGGATGGGTCGATTCGGTTATCTTTAGCTCTAATGGGTTTAGTGGATAAAATAGAAAATAGCTAAAATGCAATGGAGTTAAATGTGTCAAACAGGTCCAAAGTCACCTAAAGTGTATATTTGCTGCATTCAAATAATTAAATTGATATTGACATAATATAACTTTTATGGTCCTTTTTTACAACAATACTTTCGAGTCAATTCGGCCTTACCCAATCTGACACTTGTTAAAAGTTACACATTTTGACCCGTTATGAGACCCGACCCACAAAATTTGCCACCTCTAGGGAATTTCGAGATATGAATGTAAAAAAACCGAATAGTACCTCGCGGGCGATATTTTTTCCATGTGATATTGGTTTCATACCGGTCAAAATTTCCAAAAGTACAACTCCAAGGCTATAAACGTCACTCTTGGCTGTCAGCTTATGGGTCAACAAGTATTCGGGATGAAGATAACACTGCAATATAAAATGTAACTTATTAAAAGAATGATGTGGATCAAATTTAAAAATAGGTCCTAATTTTTTTTGAAATTCCAACATAAGAATCGCCGGGTACTCCGTACGCGGCACCCATTGGCCGAAAGGTAGCCCGCGACAGCCCAACCTGCACGCACGGAGCCCCTAGCCCACCATGCCACCAGTTCCGGGGAAAACCCGACCCTGCACCCGCCCGAGGGCACGACAATGCAAAGCTGGTAAGACCCGGGTGGATCAGGAATCGAACTCGAGACCATTCGGTCAGAAGTCTTCCCTCATTTCCATAACCACTGAGCAATAAGCCCAGGGTTTAAAATAGGTCCTAATTATTAATAGAATAGTGGAAACATGATAAACATATGGGAAAACATGCATATTTCAAACCAACCCATTCATAATTTATCGGTTTTGACCCGAACCCGTTTGGTCATAAGATGGATTTCGATCCAATTACCTATAAATAGATCTATCGAGGTTATTTTTATCTGTGACGGGTCAATTGGAATATAAAAGAAATATTTAAAAGGACAAACAATTTAAATCAAAAGTCACCCAAAGAGTTATTTTTAACACATACAACCTCCAAAATGGTTTTATTCAAAGAGTACATTACTTTTTAAATGAGACTAACTGTACATAGTAAAAGAATGGAATCGTTTGGACAAAAAGTGTACCGGAAATTATCCTTTTTGACCAAAACTCGTTTGACTCATTAGAAATAATATAGTTTTCGTAATCTTATTTCATACACTCAGTTTTTACAGGAACAATTATTTTTAAGGTCGGCTCGACCCGCACCAGAACTTATCCATTTGCCCCGAACCCGTTTAATCTGCCATTTCACACAAAGTCACACACAATTTATTTATAAAATTTTAAAGCTTTCCAAGACCAAAAAAACCGCTCTAGGTCAACCCAACCCTTACACGATTTATCTGTTTTGACCCAAGGCCAAACCCATTTATAAGATGCTTTTTTTTGGACAAATGCTGTTTCAGGTCAACCCCACCCCGCACCAGTTTTTTATGTTTTGATCAGAACTTGTTTGACCAGTCAGTCTGTCACCCAACCTGCCCAGATGGAAACAAATATGACTTACGGGTGTTCCTCTAACAAGTGTGGATACATAGTTAGGTCCGACTCCATTGTGCATTCATCGATCCACCAGACGGAATTTTTGCCCCTGCAAACTCTTCAATTTTCTTGCTTTCATCCTTTAAAGCATCAAGCGCGGGTAGTTCAACAAATGGCTTGTCAATACTGTTAGGCGCGTCATCCAACCCAACAAGTTGTTCGTAAATGAACGCACCCCATGAAATAATCAAGTCCCGGATTGACGCACCATGGGGAAAGTTTTTACTCCCACTCATTGAACGAACCAGGTATTTCTCCCGACAAGTTGTTATCATTTAGAGACCTGAATTGCAAAAAAATATAACACATCAACAACTCGCAACAAAAATCCAAATCTTTAACTAAATGATTTAGGAGGTTGCATCGAATAAAAATAGAATTTAGGTGACTTTCAAGTACGATGTATGCGAGTAAAGTCGACCTCAAGCTCACCTGAGCTTGAGTTCTAAGCGTGGGCTCGGCTCACTTAACTTAGCTTAACGGAGCTCGAACCCGAGGTGTATATCCAAAGCTCACGCTCGGTTCGTTTATTATTTATTAACTTTTTATTTAGTAATTGTAAATCCTTTAGTTATTTTAGATATACACAATGTGTGTGGGTACATATAATTGCAAATGTATTATACATAATAGGTTCAGTTTAGACTCGCGAACCTAGCCGAGCTTGGTATATGAAGCTCGATTAAACAAGCTTATTTTGTAGGTTAAGGGTATGAAGCCCGGCTGGATTCAAGCTTTTAGCGAACCGATCTCAAGTAGCTCACGGGCAGCTCAACCCGTTTGAAATATAAAGGACCAAAAGTGACTGCATTACCCATTAATAAGTCAAAACTGCCACCTCTATTCTAAGCAAACAAACAAAAGGTATAACTTACAAGGAAGACAATAGGGTTAGAGAGGATAAAGTATTTAGTAGGGTTCCAAGGGTAAAGATTATCATATATTTAGCATATATGTAGTCATCATAAAAAGAAGGTTAAAAAAACAATCTAGTAGACCACAATTATCATGATTTTTTTTGGTAAGTGTTGTATAAGAGAAATAAAGTTGTTATTTACTTATTTATCGTTTAACTGATTCTTAATTATTGTAAAAGCCCTGGAATCTTGGGGCTCATAAATTCATGAGTTTAATCAGTCTTTTTTTTAATTGGCACAACTTACTAAAAAAAGAAGCAGTAATACGGGCTTAGTCTTCCAAATCGATACACGATTACGCCTTTCACCAGCGGTTGCTTCATCCCAACCAACCTACTCCAGACCAGCACAAAATGATTACCGTGGTCAACACTTCAGTTGAGCAAAAAAACATGAGTAATGTGTTATGTATATACCTGTAGGTTATGCCATAGCGGGGGGTTCTCCCTTCTCACACCATCCAGGTCACTGTGCCAGTATTTGTACCATATACCTGCATAATTTCATTAGTAATTAAATAACAATATTGTACATTGTTAGCAGATATTAATGTTCAATGGACCAATAGCAACATGAATACAAGTATACAACCATAAAAAATCCTTACCATCGGCATCTCTTCCGTTCGCCTGGTAGACATATGACGGCACTCCATAATCGGAATTTACTACAAAAGTCATTATTAGATATTAGTAAGATTGTACAGTTAACACTTTACTAAAATTCATCCCAAATCAATCTTAGGATTTAAAAAAACAAATAGCCCACAAATTTACATCAATGCAGAGTCTATCTACCTCTTGAAAGTCAATCAAACCTACTCATTTTATAATTATGTGTTTCAGGTCCTATAATCGTTCATTGTGTCTATCATCAACTCTAATTAATCAATTGATAGTGGAATTTAATAAGCATTTTGTAATAAAAAAATAAGATTAGGAAGCATTACAATTACAACAATTGAAAATCAGATAATCACATACCTTTTGAACCACATCAAAAAGTTATATCTATGTCTGAATCTGATGGGTTTCGCACCATATCGTCGACAACCATCCAGTAAATACGAAACCCTAAAAAACCTAGATCCCCAAATTTCACAACATTTGAAACCCTAGAAACCTGAACAACAGCGTTGTCGTCGTGCTAGCTTCTGGTCGGGCCTGCTTCTAAATCGATCTTGCTTCCAATCGCTTCCGATTTGTCGCTCTCTCTCTCTCGCTTTCTGATCATGAACCATAGCTTAACAAGGGTGGGATGGAAATGGAGGGGAGGATTGAAGCGACTAATTGAAGGCAGGACGATTGGTATGAAAACTGGTCGTGGGTTACAATTATATTCAATGCTAATCTCACACTTAAATCCCATAATTGCCCTTTTAGGCGTCTTAAACTTAGTGGAAATTCCAATTTCCATGGCTTTAAGCACCTTGTACATGTTGCTTTAAAATTGATACGCATGGCAAAATTATCATCTTGTACATCACTTATCCTTTTTAATATATTATAGATATAATAATATATATACTTCTTTGAAGAAAATTTAAATCACGTTAAAATGTTATATTTTATCCAATCACTTCTTTTAGATTATAACAAATATTTGTTTCTTATACATTGGATTATGTTAATCTAAAAACATATCTTTAATGTGTTATTTCAGATTTATGCCTTACTGATGATCAAGTTAAAAATATCACATTGTACGAGATTGAGAAGATTTTAACTCGTAATAAATCCAGTTTACGAAATTTTAATACAATGCCTTACCCTGATCATGAGTTGATTTCTACTTCAAATAATCTTTTGATCACTGAAGAGCTGGATTATGACGGAATTGATCTTCAAGAGGAGTTTGAGAACCTTTTAGTTTCATTAACCGATGAACAAAGATTTATTTATAATGATATCATGAAAGCCGTTGAAGACAACAAAGGTGGTGTTTTTTTTGTTTACGGTTATGGAGGTACCGGTAAAACATTTCTTTGGAAAACTTTATCTGCATCTCTAAGATCGAAAGGGGAAATTGTTTTAAATGTTGCCTCAAGTGGGATTGCATCTTTGCTTCTTACAGGAGGTAGGACAGCTCACTCTCGATTTCTCATTCCGATTAATCTGACTGAAGACTCAATTTGTCATATAATCCCTAACAGTGATGTTGCATATCTATTAAAGAAAACATCATTGATTATATGGGATGAAGCACCAGTGATACACAGACATGGTTTTGAAGCTTTGGATAGAACTTTAAAAGACATATTGAAATGTGATGGTTCTCATAATTCCGAAAGTCCATTTGGAGGTAAAACAATCGTATTTGGTGGAGATTTCCGACAAACTCTTCATGTTATTCAAGGTGGTACTAGACAAGACATTGTTAATGCTTCGTTGACTTCTTCGTACATATGGGACCATTGCAAAGTACTCACTTTAACCAAGAACATAAGAATGACTGCAGGAAGTGGAATGCATGATGTCGAGCAAACACAAATCTTTGCTCAGTGGTTGTTGGATTTGGGTGAAGGGAAACTAGGTGGATCTAACGATGGTGATGCGATTATAGAGATACCCGATGATCTTTTAATCATGGATTCCACTGATCCTATTTCAAGTCTTATAGATTTTGTTTATCCTTCTCTTCTTGAAAATTACCAAGATTTCGGCTTTTACCAAGAAAGAGCCATTCTTGCACCGACGAATGAAGTTGTTGATGAAATTAATTCTCAGTTGTTGTTGATGTTCCCAGGATATTCCAAGGAATACCTAAGTTCGGATAGTATTTGTGAGACAGAAAATCTACAAGATGGTTTTGATCAAAGTTTATACTCTCCCGGCGTACTAAATGGTCTTAAGATCTCAGGTGTTCCAAATCACAAATTAGTACTAAAGGTCGGTGTTCCCATCATGCTTCTCCGAAATATTGATAAAAAAAAAATGGGTTGTGCAACGGAACTCGCTTAAAGGTAATATCACTTGGAAATCGCGTTATTGAAGCAGAAGTGATATCTGGAAGCAACATTGGTGCTCGAATTTTTATTCCTAGAATTCGTATAATACCGTCGGATAAGAAAGATCCTTTTAGATTCCAAATAAGACAGTTTCCTGTTGCTTTATGCTTCGCTATGACAATTAATAAAAGTCAAGGGCAGTCATTATCCAGAGTTGGTTTGTTTTTGAAAAATACAGTATTTTCTCATGATCAACTTTACGTGGCTTTGTCGAGAGTCAAGAGCAGAGACGGAATCAAATTATCAATTCTTGATAATGATGATAACCTTACTAATAGGACATCTAATGATGTATACAAAGAAGTTTTTACTTGTAATTTATATTGGTATTTCTATATGTATTTTGTGTAGTTTGTACCGAGCCGCATTTTCAGGCTAATTGTTTAGATTTTAGAGTTAATAATGCATAAAATACTTATGTCATTATACCATTGATGTACCCGACAACACTGTTAAATAAGATATTTTTCTATGAAGTAAATGCCCTAATTTATTCAATTTATGTTTTTTTTTTGTCTCGGTAAGGTCTGTCAAACATGTGTCTTACTATGTGAAGTTATTATTTTATAGATATATATTTTTTTAACACAACACATAACCTGTGAAACTCACGGGTATATAACCTAGTACCTTATAAAACAATATACACATATTTGAATTTATACTTTTAAAAAAAACTAACAAAGAAAAAAAAAAGTGCATGAGATAAATACTAAAATAGTTCTAAATATTATTATTTTATTATTTATTTTTATCTTTGAACAACAATAAGGATTTCATTCATTAAAAAAAGGCATAAATAGCACGAAGCTTAGACCATGCCACACCTTAGTTACAACCACGGAGACCTCAAAAATTAAATTTACACAAATCCTCCCAACTCAAAGATATAAATTTTTCACAATGTTCCTCCCAACTCAAAGATATAAATTTTCCACAATGTTTAATCCATATCATGTACACAAGAGAATTCTTGTACGAAGTGTAGGAGATAAGATCAATGGCTCAAAACTAGGTAGTGACATTTTCGTAAATATAAGGTTAAAACAATTGAAAAAAACAAATAGAGAAAGGGTATTCTGGTCCTTTCTCATTTGAACTCTTCCCCGGCTTGATTTTCAAATGGCTATAACCTTTTCATATGTTAATATTTTTTTAAATACGTATTAACGAGCACTTCATTCGAGCAGCCTATTTCTATAGTTTTCTTAGAAAAAAAATACATGATTTTGAATACCCAACACATGACTACGAGATTTCGAATACCGATTACGTGATTTCATTATAGAACGTGAAACCACACTAAGTATTACGTAATTACGTAACAATAGTTGACTATGTATTATTAAGTGACTACGTGATTTTGAATACCCGTTTCGTGATTACTTGGTTCATTATAGTATTTTATGTTAAACACACTGAGTGATTACGTTATACGCATAACTGTAATAACATTAGTTATAACAAATCATATTGAATGTGTAATCAAGAAGTGGATTTATATTGAAAGTGTAATCACGTAATGGGTATTCAAAATCATGTAGTCATGTGCTGGGTATTAAAAATCATGTAATGGACTAATGTGTATTCAAGAGAATGAAATGTTCGTTAATACGATGTATTTTTTTTAAATATTAACGTATGAAAAAGTTATAGTCATTTGAAAATCAACGGGAGAAGTTGTTTCAAGTGAGAAATGACTAAATTACACTTAAAGCCAACTCTCCATGTCGCATAGGCTTCGTACTTGAATATGGTCTTGTATGGGCTCCCTTCTTTTAAGGGTGTAAGAGGAATAGTCACCGATGTGGGGAAGAGGAGAGAGTTAACGGTGTACCCTACTCTCTTCCAACCAATCACACATTTATCTTTTTTTTTTTAAATCTGTTTACCACCCTCCATGTGCGGATCACCCCTAGTGTTTGAAATTGAGGAGTGAAGAGTGAATTTGACATGACATGAGATAATTGTTTACCACTCCCCGTGTAGAGAGCTCCCCTTCCACCGTAATCCATAAGAAGCAAGTTTTTACCCCCTCCTTCATCTTTGGTGAGATATTACACCACATACTCATTCAATGCCAAATGAATGGGATTATTGAACATTCAATACGAATGTGGCTTGCCGATTCGTTAGTTTCACTGCAAAACGGACACAAACCTAATATTTCATTTTGCAAGTGCATCTGCTGTTAAAATTCAACCCATCTCCGTTCTCCAAGCAAACATATCTAGTTTGATTAGCAGTAGCACCCATCCACTCCGGGTTAGAATAAAATTCCCCAATGTTTGCCCTCCATTATTATTATTACTAGAATTTTGACCCGTGCCGCGGGTTGTGGCGGCAACGTCACGTCATTACACGTGTAGCAATGATGGCAATAACATGTGTGGCTCACACGTGACATTACGTATGTCACAGGTTTTTTACCTTCTTACACACGTTACTTTCGTCATTAGTCTACGTGTTGTGTCTGCTTTCGTCACGACAAAAAATTGGAAGCTAAATAATGTGGTAGACAGTCACGTCATCAACATGATTAGCATTAGATACATGTTTCCAATTCCCGGCATTGGATATTTAATTAACCAAGTGTCAGAAACGGAGATGTTCTCCAAGAAAGACATGCAAAGTGGTTATCACCAACTTCGAATCAAGTGAAAAATAATAAACAGAAATCGTTTAAAATAGATTGAAAAAAAAGTTTTCAAATTATAAAACAAATAAAAAGCGTTTTAAGTTTACGTCAAAACGTATACCAATCGAAAACGCACGATACTTAGCAGCGACAAAACGTACAATAACTCGAATTTTATACTGTCGAATGAAAATGTATTATATTTGACCCGACTTGTTACCGAACAAAGTTTACGTCAAAACGTAGACCAAGCGAAAATGTATGCATTAATAAGCATGAAAATGTATTATATTTGACCAAACTAATTTCTGAAAAAAAATATCTCGAAACGTGAATTTATATCATTTAAGCTGAAACATGAATTTATACCGACATGTACACGAAAATGTCAAAATATAGACTAACTGAAAACGTACATAAAAATGAGCATTAAAAACATTATATTTGACCCCACTCATTTCCGAAAAAAATTGTGTCAAAATGTGAATTTATACTGAGGGTAAATTTGAAAAGTTAGAACTCAAGGGGTGAAATGACATTTTATAAAGTTTTAAGAAAGTGTAAGGGTGTAGATGTCAATTTCAAAACTCTAAGGACTGTTTGTGTCATTTTATAAATTTGGCAGGCTTTTTTGTGGTGTCATAGCACCGACCATGAACTTTAAGAGATGCTAGTTTTTTAACCCACGTGTTACGACGGGAGATGCGGTGCGGATATTGGCTCGGTTTGTTACGTGATTGGTAAGTTACCTATATAATACGACTAATCGTTATAGCAACCGAAACAAAAGAAAATACCCACAAAATAAATCATAAATACCAAGAATAATATTGAGTCGTTACAAAGTTTTTAGTGTATAATTAAAAAACAAAAAACATATTTTTGAGTAAATTAGTATGTTAAATCTAAGTGAAGTAATGATTTGATTATATTATTTTTATTAAGATTGACTAATTATGTGTATATATTTAATTTTAATGAATAAGACATGGAGCCACGAATATGTGAGTCATGATAACATTAAAAAGTGCAAAAAAAAAAAAAAAAAAAAAATAGAGAGTTACCTGGATCGAACCTGTGACCTCAAGTTGAGACTTTGAGGAAACAACCACCACAGCAAACTTAGAGATTGGTTCTTATCAAGCGATAATATCTTATATATAAAGAATGGCGGTGGCTGTGATGTGACAACCACCGACCATTCATTTTAAGATTATATAAACTATTATTATTATTATTATTATTATTATATTAGAAATAAGTTTTTTTTAACAGGCCCAGTTTTATTTTGGCCCAATTTGCAACAAAAGGCTGGGCCGCTAACAGCTGAAAACCATATTAACACAACCTCCACACCCCTAACCAAAACCTAGGGTTTCCATTATTATAGCGACTACATCTTCCCGGAGCTTCAGCCGCTAGTTTCCTACAACTCCGACTGCAATCATGGTGATCTTCACATCCTTCAAAACCTAAATCTCTATCTTCATCATCGTTTTCATTATTTCATTTATTAATCCGTTTTCTGTTGCGTGTTGTTGTAATTTCATCAATTTTGCAGTCGCTAGTCGCAAATGAAGATTTCCAGCACATTCTTCGTGTGCAGAACACGAACGTTGACGGAAAGCAGAAGATTATGTTCGCTATGACCAGTATTAAAGGTATTGGTCGTCGGTTTGCTAATATCGTCTGCAAAAAGGCTGACGTTGATATGAACAAGAGGTAGTTAATTTCTTTTATCATTTGGATGTTTGATGATTGATCTGTAATCTGTTGAGTTAATATGCGATTGTTTTTGTGGTCTTAATTGCTACTGATTGAATTGTTTCGAATTACAGTACTTTTGATTAGTTATTTATAACTATCTTTCTAAGCATTGTTTAATTAACTGTATTGTTGCTTGTAGTTTTGTGCTCTAGGATGCTTTTATTTTTGGAGAATTGCAGAATGAAAATTGAAATTCTAGATTTTTGGCTACCTTTCTGTATTTTGAAGTTATTTTTGTCAAATTGTGTTTGATATGGTTTGGATTGTTTGTTTTTTGCTCTGCAAATAATTGTGTTGAATGCATAGTTGTTAATAGCGAAAAGCGGACAATAGCGACAACCTACTTTTACGCTACGTAGCGATAGCGATGAAATAGGGGGCGCTATATCACATTTAGTGATACACTAGAAGAAAACTTTGGAAATATTTATATGTATATTTTACCAAAAAGTTAAAAGAAAATAGAAAAAAATTAAAAAATACGCTATTTCTGCTACACCAATTATATAGCGACATGAGCGCTACCCTACGCTATTTGCTATGCGGGTACTATGCTCGCTAATAACAACTATGGTTGAATGAGTTATGGGCCTTTACTGTTTAGAAACTGGTCCATGTAATATGATTTTAGGATCATTTTGATCTTAAATTACTTTTAAAAAAGTGCACCTAGGCACAATGCCCACTTAAGCGAGAGAGGCATCACTTCTGACGTGTTAGGCGTTTATGACATATCAGGTGCACGATGTTTGCTTTGTTTTACAAGAGCATAGATTGAGCTTTGGTAGTTTTTACATAGAGCTCTGTAGGCTGTGCATAGAGGTTTTTATATATATATATATATATATATACACACGCACACACACACACACGTGTGTGTGCATATTTCTTAAATTATATATAGAGGTATTTTTAAATCTGAATTTCGGGCATGCGGTGATAGAAATATATTATGTTTTAATCGTTGTTTTGTGCTTTTTAAATTGATAATATAACTGATATTTAGATCATGTTGAACTGATGTTTGGTTCTGAACTCTCTTGTGTTTCTAGGGCTGGTGAACTCTCAAGTGCTGAGATAGATAATCTGATGACAATTGTGGCTAACCCACGCCAATTCAAAATCCCAGACTGGTTTTTGAATAGGAAGAAAGATTACAAGGACGGGAAGTACTCGCAAGTCACATCAAATGCTCTTGACATGAAATTGAGAGATGATCTTGAGCGGTTGAAGAAGATCAGGTTGGTCGTAATTTCATAATAAAATGATTCTTTTGGGTCGTGTAGGTTTTAGATCTCAAACGGGTTAAGTATCTTCCCTCCAAAAGTTAATATGGGTAAGGGTTAAACATGTTTATAGGGTTTTGGTTATTTTTTTTAACAATATTGTTTGCATTTATGATCAATGGAATTAACTTTATAAAACATACAAGAAAGAATCTTTATAGTCAACGCTTTATTTTAAAACGGCAAATATTTATAAATTTGTCAAGACGGGTCATTTGTAATATATTTTTCTTATCAAAATAGGATTGGATGCTTAATATTTTAATAGTTTATTGCAACTTTATAAAATCAAATTGTTTTTGGATAAATGATATTCACTTTTTGCCAATTTTTGTTACTAAATGACAAGTTTTAAAACAATTCTGTTACTGGGTCTGCTTGTTTTGCTATTTTGTCATATCAATATCAACATCAGACATATATAATTGAACCTTCTGTTTTGTACGATTCATTTGAAGATTCTTTTTGAGTTATAAAATACTGAATGTGGTTTCATGTGGCTTGTTGACAGGAACCATCGTGGTCTTCGTCATTACTGGGGTCTTCGAGTGCGTGGACAGCACACCAAAACCACTGGTCGTCGGGGAAAGACCGTTGGTGTGTCCAAGAAGAGATAAGGTGTTTTGTTTTTTTGGAATCAGGTTACATTCTGGGTTTAGACATTTTAATGCATCTTTATTGTCATCAGTTTTGAATGTTTGGGTTAAAGTTCTCATTTTATGGTTATACTGTTACAGTCTTTTATTTGATGTTCTTGCCAGCATGTTTTTGATTTCATGTTAGAAGGAAGCTGTTGTTTGAAATGGATAAATGATGAATTTTTATGTGTATCTTTTATTGTTATTATATTGTTGCTGCTGCTGATGCTGTTTACTATTATTTCAACAGCAAACCAACCTACTGTAATATTTATCATATTTTTTCTTGTTATTAATAATTAGAAAACTATAAAAGTCGACATTTCGTGGGCTTTAGTATGAGTTACACGACGTACTGGCTGCGTTAGTGTGTTTAATAGGACTAATATGAGATAGCCTATATACGAAACTATTTTCGTTTAATAGTTTGGCTCGTGTGGTCTGATTTTTTTACAAGAAAATTCTAAGCAAATATATTTGAAAACCGACACGGAGATAAGGATATGTGTTGTGAAAGAGCGTGAAGACTGCCAACGGTAGCATGAAGGGCGCTGCACGCCGCAATGTAAGCGGCTGATTATGTGATTAGGCGCTGCATGCATTATTCATTTATAAGTTAAAACACCACATAAGAACACAATTGCGTATATTTAACAGTGTTATCAACATATTTTTAAACATTAGGAGCTTATATGTATTCACTTTGCGATACTAATTTCGTTTGAAGTCGTGTCAAATGATATGTTGTTAAAATCATAACTGGTGGGAGCTGGGGCGTGACTACATAGAAGGAAAATTTTGACATATATAGGTGTATTTTGACATCGCAGCTAAAGAAATTTCGTCATCGAATCCGTAGAATCATTTAAATCGAACCCTGAAAAATTTCCGATCCCGTAGGAAAAAAATTGCTAGCTACGCCACTGGGTAGGAGATGTGTTAAAATAAAGAAGAGAATATATTATTATCACCAGAGGATGCAAAGAATATACATAGCAAAAGCCTAACACACAACCATTTCATCCACATCATATTCCTCCAAAGATAGAGATAGCCAACACAGTAGAAGATGATGACAATCACTTATAAGGAGTTATCGGTTTAAACACACATTCCAACACCTTTTAAATGGCACCATCCAAGAAGAAAGTTGGCCCCACACCCCCATAACATTTGTCATCTTTTGGTAATATGTGGCAAAAGGAATAGCAATTTAGGATTATATACGAGAATTATAGAGAGAAAACTCACTTGAGTTAAGAAAACTTTATGTAACAAATATTTTTTTTTTCTAAATAAACTATGGAATGTAAGTTACATGTTATTGAACGTTTTGTAAGAAAAAAAAGCGCCGAGTTGTTTTTTATATATTTTTTTTGAAAATTCAGTGTTTATATATAATATATGCTAAAAAAACTGAATTTTTAAAAAATTTTATAAAAAAATCCCATCAGCGCTTTTTTTTTTGGTTACAAAACGTTTGACAACAAGTAACTTACGTCTCCTAATTTTTTTAGAAAAAAAATTTGTTACATAAGATTTTCTTGAGTTTTCTTTCTTTCTCTCTCTATATATATGTATATATATATATTTCACAAGTTTGGTTGATTTATGTAGAAAACAAACTAGTGCAATCAAGAATCTCTAGTTTGAAGCTTTTCTCAAAAGAAATTAACAATTCAAGGTTTAAAACCAAAAACAACCAATGCCATGGTCCATGTGCTAGGTAGGTTGCTAAGGACACAAAAGGTTAGGCAGATTGTGGGCATCAAACAAAGTGGAGAGAGAGGGAGACCTACATCCAAATAGCTCAAATTTTATAAACTATATAATATCATACTATAATTGTTATCACCATGTATAAAATTATGACAAAATAGCTTAATGGTTTAACATAACACTTTATTACATCATTGTCACATAAATATTGAGTTTTAACTAACCCACTTTTTAAGACTTTAACTATTATGTTGTGAGAGGTGTTAACCCACACCACATAGTCTAATATGTATTATGTTATTTATAAAGAGTAAAATGTTATTTTCGTCCCTGAGGTTTGACCAATTTTACAAATTCCAACCCTCAGATGCCATTTTCATTCAAAGAGTTTGAAATATTACGATTTTCATCCCCAAAGATCACTTTTCAAGGGACGAAAGTCACATTAAAAACCAAAGGTGGAGAGGACTACAATGTAAAAGAGACAAATATGTTCAAACCGGGTGTCAGTCCTTTGTCTGGTTGACAGGACCAAAACGCGGCCAAAGCTGACGGGTGTCTGACGCGTCAACAGACCCGTCAGTCTTTGTCTGGTTGACCGGACCAAAACGCCGCGCTTTGGCCACAGCTCGAGACTGCAGGGTGTGCATATAGAACAAAAAATCACTTTTTGGTGTGAATATAGGCACATTGGTGTGCCAATAGGTACACCCATGAGAAAATTGGTAAATCGTCACGTGAGGAAGAGGGTTTTTTTTTTTTTTTTCACATGAATAAATCAAGTTTTATTCGTGTGGGAATTTACTATCTTTCTTGATGTGTGAATGAGGAAATTGGTAAATCGTCACGTGAGGAAAAGTTTTTTTTTTTTTTTTTTTTTGGCACAAGCCGGTTTTAAATCGACCAGAACCAGTTGGGACCGGTTATTGTTTTGGGTTTAAAAAACTTGTTAGTAACCGAAACCAGTTATAAAAAAAAACTTGTTCGGTTAAAAACCAAACCGGCTTAAAAAAACCGATTTATACAACTCTACCCACGAGCCCACCCAGGCCTCATTCGTGCACAGTGTGTGGCGGTGTGAGCACCTAGCGCCCGACTTGTGTGGTTGCCCTTTTACGCCCACGATACATAGTGTGATAAAGAAAACTTCGCCCTTCTTTTCGCTAAAAGGAAACCATTCGCCTTGACTTTTTTCAATTTTTTAGAGATCCATATTGTCTTTCGAAAAGTTTTTCATTTCTTGCTATCCATTAATCCCATCAAGTAGTCATGAAAACCGAATATGGCACCCTTTTGTATATTGTGGGTAATGATATTTTATTTGGAACGTTAACTTAAGATGATATTGAGTTTTTATATTTTTACTTAAAAATATTATTTCATAAAAAGACAACAATCCCTCAAATTGTTTGAGTAGTGACAAGAAACGTTGAGTAATGATTCTTCAGAATATCTGAGTAACAATTTGCCCTTTAGCTTTGGTGATTATCGGTTCTTCAAATAAATGGCACTATGTATTTTATTTAAATTTACCTTTTTGATGGTGGCAGTTTACTTACACTAATACTAATATGATAAAAAAAAAAAAAGAAAGAAAGAAAGAAGAAAGAAGACGTAAGCATGTGATTGTCACGTGATCATGGATATTGACACTTCAATTTTCCCATCTATTATATATAACTAGTTGTACACCCGTGTGAATACACGGGTTTGTTTAATAACGATCGAAATCAAATACTAAAAAACATATTATAATATATTATTTAAATTTTTTGTGTTTAGTTACATATCTTTATAAAACAATTTTAAAGATATGATCCGCCATAAATTTTGCTTAGTTCGGTCTCGTTTGTCGCCCTATAGTCCTTAATTAGCTTGACATGATCTTCATTCCCACTGCTCTCTTTCTTCTGCTCAATAGAAGATATGATCCTCCATGATGCCCTCCTGGCGCCGATCACGTTCTTGTAAGCCACAGAAAGAAGATTCATTTCCTCCACGGTCAACTCCTCGGAGTCAACGATCTTCACGACCTTTTCCATAAACTCGACCATTTCTTCGTATCGTTCGGCCTGCTCTACCAGCATGGCCATGTACACATTGTCCTCACGTGAAGCTTCGGTTGAGTTCAGAATAAAAAAAAAAACATTTGCTTGTCACAACACCATATTATAGAAAAGACCACTCATAAAAAATTAATTATAAGTTCAATATGTAACATATGACCTGATTCCATCAGCGCTATACGCCATTGTCGTACACCAAAGGCCGGGGGCATCATAATCTACTCTTGACCCCAAACAATCATAAAGCCATGCTTTGTTTTTCCCATCAATTGTTGTTGAGAAAATAAACTGCACGAAAAAAAGGGGGTTGATTGTGCAGGCGACCACGTGTGAATATTTTAGAATCTAAAAATTTAATGATAGCTGGATATCAGATTGATATCCAACAGTGGTTTCAAACACTGTTTTAACCCAAAAGTGGTTTCAAAACACTGTTTTAACCCAAAACAGTGTTTTGAAACCACTGTTGGGTTAAAACCGTGTTTTGAAACCAGTTTTGGGTTAAAATAGTGGTTTCAAACACTGTTAACCCAAAAGTGGTTTCAAAACACTGTTATAATATTGACCTTCAAACCATATCTGCAAGCGAATTATTGACCTTCAAACCATGTCTGCAAGCGATGCTGAATTTCTTGATCTCAATACCCAACCTACTTGAAATTGACAATTACTATCCCGTAAGTTTCAAAACCACATTGAAAATCATATATAACAACCTAAGTTTCGAGATGTATTAAGGAAAACCGTTACCTGAAATGTAAACGGAAAGAATGTGATGGAAAGAAGATTACAAATTCGCTGTAGAACATCACCTGGATGTTTGGGGCTTTTTTACCACCCTTTCTATTGTTTGAAAAAAAAAATACGTTTATACTTGGTCTTGAAACATAAAGAGTAGATTACAAATTGGTCGTATGATGCTAGAACAGTTAGGTTAGTTGACTTTTAGCTTATTGCATGTGTGCTCGCAAATGAATTTTTATAATGATATGTATCTTAGTTCCATCACTTATATAGCAAGAAATCTAATAGAAACCCTTGATCACTAAATCTTTAGTTCTATACAAATCACCACGCTTCTTGGCCCCTTTGAGAAATGTGTCATGTATGCCATAAAGGTTCGTAAATATGTGGTATGTGGTCTTCATCTTTCAAACCACCAAACTGAGTTTTCTTTAAGAGGGGGAAGTGGTGGAGGTTGTGCAGTATTAGCCTCAACACAGCAACCCATTGCAGGGAAAAGAATCCTCTTCATTGGTACCTAACACAAAGTAGCAGGGTAAAGTTAATGAATTCGGTTAAGGGTAAAGCAAATGAATTTAGTTAAACATGTTATGATATCACTTCACAAAAAAAAGAAACGATTTAATACTACATCGCAACGGTGAATTGAGGGGGTATTATAGATTTACATATTAATGCACCAACTTTCCTTTTATAGATAAATAACCAATAATACATATAGAATGATACGAATGATTCATATAATAATCTAAATTTTTTTTAAGAAAAAATATTGTTTTGACCTGATATGTAATTGCTAACAGCGATTTTTGCTACAAAACTATATTAAAGCCTAACTTTGTTATTTAGAAACTTATGAGATAATATAAGTGTTAATTTTGATCCATCAGTGTTAAACCTAAAATAGACTCATCCATGGTGTTTGCGATCAGAGTTGACATGTTTAATAACAATCGAAATCAAATACTAAAAAACAGATTATAATATATCATTTAAATTGACAACATAGCATTTCTAGCTCTTTTTTTTTCACATAACTCGGCTCGAGCACACTATGTAGCCAGCAAGGCCAACAAAAAATGAGTACCAGGTACGATCAATTGAACCATAACTAAAAGGTCATATGGGGGCTGCTTGTGTCTGGTTGGTGGCTAACATGCAACAACGGCCATGTTAATAACTACCCCTTGAATCTTTGATGGCAATTGCCTCTTGTTTCTCCCATAATCTGTTACTATTGCAACTAGATTTTCAAGTTAACTGGACCATTTTTGAACCTCACATTAATATATCCTTATAATGTTTATCAAACTAAATGACACAAAAATATAATCTAAAATAAAACAAATTAATCAAAGCGAAAAGCGGACTCTTTTTTTATCTCGACAAAATGGGAGAACCCCTCATAATCTAAAATAATTATTTTAATTTTAATATATTGACTTTTGGGAAAAAATTAATAATACAATAAAATTCGGGGTGAACGGGTCGTGTTCGAGTCACCAAGTGAATATTCGGATCGTTTTCGGGTTCGTGTAAATTTTTGGAGTTCGGGTTGGGATGAACTCGCCAACCCGCGAACACGGCCCGTTTAGCACCCCAAGCAAACGATCAAAAATAACAAAAAAGGAAAGAAAAATAAAGGTGTACCAAATAACCGTAGTCGTCGTAACCGATGCACTACCACCTACACTACTAAAATCCAACTGCATAATAGACAAACAGAAAGAGTCTATTAATTTAAGAAACCAACATCTAGGACAAAGACAATTATCATAAAGGGATTGATTACCTATAGTTGGATGGTGCTATTACATCAACTAACTCATTCGCTGGCATAGTGAAATATGATTGTAAGAAAGTTTAAGCCTCAAACCAATGTTAGGATTGAACCTGAAATCGTAAAAAGAAACCTGCAGTGTACTTGATACAACCAAATTCCCTGCCATGTATGGCAATTGCCTCTTGTTTCTCCCATAATCTGTTATTATTGCAACTTGATTTTCAAGTTAACTGGACCATTTTTGAACCTCACATTAATATATCCTTATAATGTTTATCAAACTAAATGACACAAAAATATAATCTAAAATAAAACAAATTAATCAAAGCGAAAAGCGGACTCTTTTTTTTATCTCGACAAAATGGGAGAACCCCTCATTAGGGCTGTAAACGAACCGAACGAACACGAACAAGGCCTTGTTCATGTTCGTTCGTTAAGGAAATAAATGTGTTCACGAACGGTTCATGAACACTTACCGAACGAGATTTTATGTTCGTGTTCGTTCATTAAGGAAATGAGCGTGTTCGCGAACGGTTCACGAACACAAACAAACACAAATAAATTTGGCGAACGTGACGAAGGATAAAGATAGATGGCCCAGAGAGTAGCACTCGAACTTGAATCCCTTATTGTGGAACAGAGGTCGATCGTATTCGCCGATGTAAATAATGAGAAATGAAAGTGAAATGATGCATAAACAAGGTGAAAGTGGGTTTCCTAGTTTAATTGTTAGGGCAATAAAATAAATAAAAGTTTAATAATATAAAAAGTACAAATAAAATATAAAAAAGTACAATGATCTTCAATTAAAACACAAACATACAAACATAAACGAACGCAAATTAACGAATGTTCATGAACATGTTCACGAACACCTTACCGAACGTTCACGAACACAATCGAACGAACGAGACCTCTGTTCATGTTCGTTCATTTAACTAATCGAACGAAATTTCTTGTTCATGTTCGTTCGTTTATTAAACGAACGAACATAAACGAACTTCCCGCCGAACAGTTCACGAACTGTTCGCTGAACGTTCAGTTCATTTACAGCCCTACCCCTCATAATCTAAAATAATTATTTTAATTTTAATATATTAACTTTTGGGAAAAAATAATAATACAATAAAATTCGGGGTGAACGGGTCGTGTTCGAGTCACCAAGTGAATATTCGGATCGTTTTCGGGTTCGTGTAAATTTTTGGAGTTCGGGTTGGGATGAACTCGCCAACCAGCGAACACGGCCCGTTTAGCACCCCAAGCAAACGATCAAAAATAACAAAAAAGGAAAGAAAAATAAAGGTGTACCAAATAACCGTAGTCGTCGTAACCGATGCACTACCACCTACACTACTCAAATCCAACTGCATAATAGACAAACAGAAAGAGTCTATTAATTTAAGAAACCAACATCTAGGACAAAGACATTTATCATAAAGGGATTGATTACCTATAGTTGGATGGTGCTATTACATCAACTAACTACTCGCTGGCATAGTGAAATATGATTGTAAGAAAGTTTAAGCCTCAAACCAATGTTAGGATTGAACCTGAAATTGTAAAAAGAAACCTGCAGTGTACTTGATACAACCAAATTCCCTGCCATGTATGCAAATCATGTTGCGATTATAGTTTTTAGGGCGGAATTTTTTTCATTTAATTTTTTATACACAAAAATATTTGTACATATACATCTATATATACACACACTCTATTCAGAATTACTTGAACCAAATTTCAATTCAACCCATAATAGTGCCAATAGCTGAAACCAATCCAAATTTCAATTTTTTTTTGGTAAACATTACTTTGGATCCTAGCCAAACATTCAACAAAGTTAGAAGGCTTACATGAAGTAAAGTAATCTAAGATGTGTAAATTAAAAGATAAGTTCTCTTTTAACATGAACTCTGACATATTGCAGAAGAATGATGGGAATAAATGTAATTGTGCACTATGGAAATCTTAACTAATCATAACCCAAAGTAAATAGGTGCTGTAAGTGGGCATAATTGCATACATTAATCATATACTTAGGAGTTAGGATGATCTTACCTATAACCCTTTTTAGCGAAACGGTTTTCATTTGGACAAACAATAACCCAAATGCAGGTCTAAATTACGACGGTTACATTGTATAGCAATCATATTCAGAAAACAATAGGTGCATTGCACACATGTTATACGACCTATTGATTCTTTAAGGCCATTGACTGGTTCCTTTGACATAATTTTGGTCCGCCTTAACACATCCTAAAATGTCGAATATGGGATTTATAATCCATAGAAAGAACAAATCGATTCATACAGACCACTCCATGTCCCCTAAATCAATACAAAGCTTATAGAAAACAAAATCAAAATCACGATCACATAAAATTACTATTGCAATGAAAAACAAAGCGAAGACCAAAGATCAAAGAAGGAAACGTACGTTGCTAGACGAAACAATAAAATTCGCCATGAATGGAGGCCATGTCTCAACGTCGGCGCGATTCAGCCGTCCCACCCAGAGTTGACTTGTCAACCAAAGCATCTATTGTTTGTACTCTTGGCTTTTGTTTATAAATAGCCAGCTTCTTCCTGTAAACAACACCATCATTACCAAGTGAAGTAGCTTTGCTTTCAGCATCAGTCGCATTACAACACATTATGTTACATGCCAAGACTGACCATCAGGTTCATGTTGACTGTTCAGACTGATCTGGTCGACAGGCACTTGTATGCCATCATCTCCCTTCAACAGCCTCTAAATAAACTCAATCAAATAAAAACACAAGACAAATCAGCAATCAACTCGGTATAAATGTAGGTTTTCGAAACAATCGAAACCTAATTCACACATATACACAAACATAAATCCAACAAATTAAAAATATATATATACATATCAAAATCAATAAGGTCTCTTTGAAAGAATCACATTCAATCAAACATACAGAATAACATATTTTATCAAATAAACAAAAACTTATACCTAATCGCAAAGTGGTATACGGATACTGCTTTAAAAGATGACTCGTCAAACGTGAAATTAACCTTGGCACCCCCATTATTGCTCCGGACGAAAGAAAAAAGGTTGTTTCTCGTTCCTAAAGATCACAAAACTAAATTATAATTTTAAACTCTGCAAAATCTAACAGTTTCTGCATACAACAATGATTTAACATATAAATAAATTAGATAATACGGGATCTGCATCATATATGAGTGGCATTTCGAACGAAGGCCGTTATTTTTAAGACCAAATAACAGCTCGTTAACATAATTAGAAAGTAATTAAGAAAGTAAAATAGAAAAACTGCAAAGAAACAATAAGAAGTACTTGCTAAACTTAAGTTAAACGCAATAATGTAAATAACTGGTGAGCAATTATATAAATGAACAAAGTGTATAATACCGGTAGATTCAATCATTGGGGCATCATCGAATACCCTAGGTGTCACGGCCCCCGTCCCGGTTTGGCCCGGTCCAGGAGCCGCGGGACAGAAATCCCGTGGTATTTATTTAATTTGGCAGCGGAATTATTACAGGATCGTTTAAAACTTGAAAATGCCCGATTATTTTATTTCATAATTAGGGATAAACCCTGTAATTTACAATAAAGGCGATTTCACTGGGAAACCCCTCTTTTACAAAAAACATGTTTCTTTATTTTATCAAGCCACTTCTTCAAGCGTGTAGTGCTACACAACACTTTTTCCTGGATCACAGCAGATCACCTGAAACATGTTTTTAAAAAAAATTTATCAGCAGGGAAATACTGGCGAGTCATTCAAGTTGCACAAAACGACACATTGTTATAATATACAGTATTAAGGGTGATTACATTGTTTATATCAACCAATTACCCCAAATCGGTATTTGTCACTCGACTGTATCTGTGACTATGGTCAGATCACCCATTGGCTAACTCGTTGTCCAATGGTGACGGGAAACAAGTAATGTATACAAAACCCCACATACCGGCAGTAATTGAAGATTACAAAGACTTTTACCTGTACTTATAACCTTGAAAACATTTAGGGTTTTGTAAAGCAATTTGATAAAAAGAGAATGACTCACATTGCAGATTTAAACGGGCAGAGTCTAGCCTACTGATAAGCCTGTTAACCTAATTCAAATAACAATGCACACGAAAACTAGGTTAGTAACTTTAATCCAACTTTTACGACAACTCACGAGATCAAAACCTTCACAATGAATGACAAAGTGCGATACTTAAACATCCATCGAATTCATGACGAATGACAAAGCATAACCCAAGTTTGAGCAGCACTTAAACATCCATTGGATTGGTTTCTATCTATCGGACATTAAATCGTAGCAGTGATCGAGTTATTACCCTGTTATCGCGGCAGCGTTTCGTGATTGTGTGTGTTATGTAGTAAACTGGTGATATCTCAACGTACGAAATGAGTTTTTACGTCGAACAAGCGCCAGAATTCAATTGCCAAACCCCTCTTTTTATACCTGGAAAACAGCTCCCTCGTGTGGCACGAGGGGCTGTCGCGTGGCGCGAGGGGCACCACCCTAGCATAGGATAGCCTCGTGTCTCAGTAGCTTAGGTGAGTCAACCATTCGTTAAAATTCGATTCCTATCAAAAACTGTAAGGATATTACCGACTAGGGAATACCCCCCCCCCCCCGAGTTTTAGGGGCCCTGATCCTGATTCCGATTGTTCTGAAAATTTTAGGGGTTATGCAGGATTACTTGGGGGTCTCAATTAGGGTTTCCTGTTGTTAGGATCAGAGGCTCACATGATAGTGTTTGTTTGTTTGAAATGACTGATCAATGAATATGAAAACATGTTAGGTGCAGCGGAAATGAAAACAAACTTTGTAAACACAATCAAAGGAGAAAATAGTTTGATAAACAATTGCTTTACATAGAGTCAAAAGATTACAAATCAAAGCAAAAGATTACAGTCATGCTTACAAACTATACTCCCCCTCAGCCTGATGCCCCAAGGTTGGTTGCACACAAGATGAAAGGATTAGACATGAGGAGAAGAACCCGCTCAGTCAATCAAATGTAACAGTACAGGGTACTGTTACATTTATAGGCAAACCAAACCACTGAGGAATCTCAGCTGACGTCACCATGAAAGCGACGTCTAACAGCCTAACAAACTATATCTACTGTCCTTACACAAACTACTGATGTCTAACAACTGATTGTAATAATAATACAAAACATGAGGAAACAACTGCTTCACGTTCCACTGTTGTAGCCTAAGCACTGATGCTTAACAACAACATCAGTGCTTTCTTCAAAGGTGATCAGTCCTTGAATGAGCAGTGTTTGTGTCTTCAGCAGCACTTAAGAGACAGCAGTAGATAGAGCAACAGAGTTTGTCTTCAGCAGTCTTTAGGATCATATCAGCAGTTGAAAGGGCACAGTAGTTGATTATGAGCAGCAGTTAGAGACCATCAGATGTTATAACTCACTTTCAAGGGGAGAGCAAAGTATAAACTACTGTTTATTGTGAATCCTCTGTTATGACCTGGTTTTGGCTTTACATTATCTGTTCCTTTGTTAGGGTTCAATCCCAACACCTATAGGACAATTTAGGATAAGAATTAATACTTTTAATGAGAGTTGTTACATCCTCCCCACCTTAATAAAAATCTCGTCCTCGAGATTTACTGGAATAAATGAGGATATTTTCGCTTCATTTCTGATTCCAGCTCCCAAGTGTATTCAGGTCCTCTCTTTGAATCCCACTTGACTTTGACCAGCACTAGTCGCTTGTGTTTGAGAAACTTGACCTTTCTGTCTTCTATTTGCAGTGGCTTCTCCATAAATTTTAACTTTTCGTTTACCTCTACATCTTGAAGAGGTACTACCAGGGATTCGTCAGATAAACATTTCTTGAGGTTGGTGTCACGACCCCCGACCCTACCCTGGACGGAATCGGGAGCCGCGAACAGCCAAGTGGTACCGATGGTTATTTTGAAAGCATTGCAGCGGAAATTTCATCAGAACCGTGAGTTAGGAAAAATATCAGAGTTTAGAAAACACCGGATTTTATTTATTAAATATATGGGATAAAACCATGTTTTGAAAGGTAGCTTTAATATAGAATAAATCTGAATACATAAAACAATTTTTCTTAATTTAATTTAATTGAAAAAATAAGCCACTTCTGTAAGCTTTGTTGGTGCCGCATCCAACTCTAATTCCTGATCTACTGTAATTACCTGAAACACATTTTAAAAAGATTTGGTCAGTAAGAAATACTAGTGAGTTCATTCAAGTTTTATAAAATGACCATTAGTTATAAATTACAGCATAAGAGCGATTACAATGGCTTCTATCTTATTTTTATCTGGCGCCGTGTCACACTGTGTGACGATGGTCATACCACTATTGGGTCCTGTCACCCAAGTAGTGATGATTATCACTGTTAGGATTTATTAGCCTAACCCGTGAGAAATTAGTAATGTGCACAATACCCCACTAGCCAGTGATTAAGATAACCACGACTTACTCCCTGTAATTATAACATTTGAAAATAATTTGAGGTATTGTAAAACAGTTGATAAAAAGAGAATGACTCACATTGCAGGTTTATATGGGCAGAGTTTAGTCTACTGATTAGCCTTGATACATTGCAGATTTATACAGGCAGAGCTTAGCCTATTGATTACCCTTGTAGCCTAATTTAAATAACAATACACACGAACTAGGTCAGTAACTAATACAACATTTACGATAACTCACGAGATTAAAACCTTCACAACGAATGACAAAGTGCAATACTTAAACATCCATCGAATTCACGATGAATGACAAAGTATAACCCAAGTTTGAGCAGCTTTAAACATCCACTGGATAGTTTCAATCGATTGGACATTGAATCGTAGTAGCGATCGAGTAATTACCCTGTTGTTGCGGCAGCGTTTCATGAATTGTGTGTTTTTATAGTAAACGGACTATATCTCAGTGCCTGAATTGAATTGTTATGTCGAACCAACGCAGGAATTCAAGTCCCACACCTCTCTATTTATATCTGAAAAACAGCTCCCTCGCGTGGCGCGAGGGGTTGTCGCGTGGCGCGAGGGACACCACCCTAGCATAGGGTAGCCCCGTGTCTTGGTAGCCTAGCTGAGTCGACCGTTCGTTAAAATTCGATTTCGACAACAAACTGTTTAGATAATACTGACTAGGAAATACCCTCCCTGAGTTTTAGGGGCCTTGATCCTGATTCCGATTGTTCTGAAAATTTTAAGGTTTGTGCAGGATTACTTGGGGGTCTCAATTAGGGTTTCCTATTGAACAAAATAGGTTTAAGAATTAGTACTTTTAATGAGAGTTGTTACACAGGTCAATTTAGGACATTTTTGAATATAGTTATATCACAAAAATGAAATAAAATGGTGAGAAAAGAGAATGGACCCACTTTGTAACTTTAGGGTTCAACTAGAAAGTCTCCTGGTAGAATATTGGGTATAACTTCTGAGCTATAATATATATATATATATTTGTACTCGAGTTAAGTATAGTACCCCTAATTCAATCTTGTCCCTATGTCACGAGACAGAACCCCAATCTAACTTAGTCAAGCAGAGCCTTGACATGTGTTATGGGGCTCAGATCAATCGGAAAGGGTAGCGGTGATCGGGAGTTAAAATACTTAAAACGGGGCATGGCTTTAAAGTATAATGATGTGAAATATTAAAAGAAAAAAAATGAATATAGAAGTGACAGGAGCTAGAACGAAAGAAAGAATAGAAGCAGAATTAAAAGGTTGAATGGCAAACTCTATATATATATATATATATATAGTTGAGAGCAATCACTCAAGTGCATGGCACTTGTTTAAATTGGAGACACGTATCCATCAAACATCACACGTATCCATCAATATCATTTCAATTGAATATTTAGTTAAAATTTTAAATTTATTTTATTTGTTTATAATCCACATAAAGTAACTTGTAAAGTTAGTATATTATTATTATTTTTTTATTGTCCATTTTCATTTAGGATCATGCATACACACGTATGCATGAAGTTTCTATATGAAAAAAATTAAGTTTATATTTAATATTTTATTATTATAATTAATTCAACAGCTTCACTTATTTGGCGCTTATAACTTCTAAAATATAACGTTTTATAAGACAATAAATATGTCTTTAGAACGAGAATATTTTTGTCTACAATTTGAACCAAGTTTCATTAAAAATAGAGTAGGTTCAAATATCATGTATTTTTTAAAATTTAATTATTAAACGGTTACTGGGCCCGTCTAGGTACTTTATATTTCTTACAGTCAACTTACCCGTAAGCTACCTGTCTAATAATATAAGTTTTTATAGACTTTTATTTTATTTAGAAATGTCACCCATATACGGGTCAATTAATTAATATAATATTTCAACCAACTATATATAAAATAGTTTTTGAAACTATTTTGGTCGAATAATTATATATTAAAAATAAAACCAGTTTACTAGTGGTTAATAAATTTAAATAACCCTAAAATTCGTATATGGTAAAAATGAGAATGTTACAGTTGGATACATGAAACACGGCATGTACCCCAGCTAGCTCTTCTGGTAGTTGTAAACGATAAGCAACTGGTCCTATTCGTTGGATTATTGGGAATGGTCCTACGTACCTTGGACTTAGCTTTCCCTTCTTTCCGAACCGAATTACTCCTTTCCAAGGAGAAACTTTCAAAAGTACCTTATCTCCGACTTGAAATTCCAGTGGCTTACGTCGATTATCGGCATAACTCTTCTGGCGATCTCGAGCCGTCTTTAGTCTTTCCTTGATTTGAGTGATCTTGTCGGTAGTTTCTTGTACAATTTCAGGACCTGATAACTGACTTTCTCCTATTTCTGCCCAGCAAACTAGAGTTCTGCACTTTCGTCCATACAATGCTTCGAATGGGGCAGCTTCAATGCTTGCATGATAACTATTATTATAGGAGAATTCAATTAAGGGTAGGTGGTCATCCCAATTTCCACCAAAATCTATTACACATGCCCTGAGCATGTCTTCCAAGGTTTAGATCGTCCTTTCACTTTGTCCGTCTGTTTGAGGATGATATGAAGTGCTCAAGTTCAGTTTAGTCCCCATGGCTTCTTGGAAACTTGTCCAAAAATGCGAAGTGAAATGACTATCTCTATCCGAAAAAATGGAGAGTGGAACTCCATGTAAGGATACTACTTCGTCTACGTATAACTTGGCTAATCTTTCCATGCTAAAGGTTTCCTTCATGGGTAGAAAATGAGCTGATTTGGTCAATCGATCCATAATTACCCAAATCGCATCATTACCTTTTCTGGTTTTGGGCAACTTAGTAACGAAGTCCATGGTTATTAGTTCCCACTTCCAAACAGGCATTTCTAATTGTTGAAGTAAACCTGAAGGTTTCTGGTGTTATGCCTTAACTTGTGAACAAGTTAGACACTTAGATAAATATCTAGCTATATCTTTTTTCATTCCTATCCACCAGAAATTATTTCTTAAATCTTGGTACATTTTATTATTTCCAGGGTGCATGGTATACTTAGATTTATGGGCTTCCTCTAGAATTTTATTTCTTAGACCTCCTTGCTTAGGTACCCAAATCCTTCTTTTGTGGAATCTTCAAATTCCATCACTTTCTTGCTCTAATTCCTTTATTCGTCCTTTCATTCCTTCAGCATCATCCTTGATTGCTGTTTCTTGAACATTCTTTAATTGTTCTATTAAGTCTAATTGTAAACTTAATCTAAGAGCACGAACTCACTTTTGCTTTTCATGATACTTACGACTTAAGGCATCTGCAACTACATTTGCCTTTCCTTCATGATATTGAATATCACAGTCGTAATCACTTAGGATTTCCATCCATCTCCTTTGCCTCATGTTTAATTCTTTTTACCCAAATATGTATTTTAAACTCTTATGATCTGTATAGACAGTAAACTTACTTCCATACAAATAGTGTCTCCAAATCTTAAGGGCAAAAATTATGGCTTCTAATTCTAAGTCATGAGTCGTATAGTTTTCTTCGTGCTTTTTCAATTGCCTTGAGGCATACGCGATTACCTTCTTGCGTTGCATTAGCACACATCCTAATCCTAGCTTAGAAGCATCACAATATACTTCAAAATCTTCTGTTTCTTCTGGTAAGGCTAGAATTGGGGTGTTGGTTAACCTTTGTTTTAAAATCCTAAAAGCCTCTTCTTGCTTGGATCCCCATTCAAACTTAACTGTTTTACAGGTTAGCTTTGTTAATGACACGGCTATCTTAGAAAAATCCTTAATAAAGCGCCTATAATATCCAGCTAATCCTAGAAACTTCTAACTTCTGTAGCTGATTGCGGGACCTTCCTTTTGGTGATCGCTTCTATCTTAGCAGGATCTACGTGAATACCTTCGTGATTCACCATGTGACCTAAAAATTGCACCTCCTGTAGCCAAAATTCACACTTCGAGAATTTGGCATAAAGCTTCTCCTTTCTTAACAAAGTTAAGAGTGCATGCAGGTGCTGACAATGTTCGTCCTGACTTTTGGAATAAATAAGTATATCGTCGATGAAGACAATTACGAATTTGTCCAAATATGGTTTACAGATCCTATTCATCATGTCCATAAATGCTGCAGGAGCATTTGTTAACCCAAAGGGCATGACTGTAAACTCGTAATGACCATACATAGTTCTGAAAGCAGTTTTAGGTATGTCTTCTTCTTGTACTTTCAACTGATGATATCCGGAGCGTAAATCTATCTTAGAAAAATATCTAGCCCCCCTAAAGTTGATCTAAAAGATCATCGATCCTAGGTAATAGGTATCGATTCTTAATTGTAACCTTATTCAATTTCCTATAATCGATACACATTCTCATCGAACCATCCTTCTTCTTTACGAACAACACTAGTGCTCCCCACGGGGATGAACTAGGTTGTATGAATCCTTTACTTAACAATTCATCTAATTGCTTTTTCAGTTCTAACATTTCAGCGGGTGCTAAATGGTAAGGTGCCTTTGCTACGGGGGTAGTTCCAGGAATCAAATGAATTCTAAATTCTACCTCCCTATCTGGTGGTAATCCTGGTAGTTCTTCTGGATCTGAATATTCTGATACTACAGGAATTTCCTTAAGTTCCTTACCCTTAGTGCTAATGATTACTGAAATCATATACACTACTCCTTGCTTTCGTTCATAACTAGCAACTTTCATTACTGAAATGAACTTCATGGGTTTACGCGGCTTATCCCCTGTAATCATAATTACCTCTCCGGTGGGTGCACGAATTTCTATGGAATTCTTATCACAAAGGATTCGAGCATGGTTGGCTACTAACCAATCTATTCCTAACACGACATCAAATCCAGCTAAATTCATGGGTAATAGGTTCGCAAAAAACTATGACCTGAAAGTTCTATAGTTTCTTTTTGCAAAACCGTATCTATATTAACAGAATTCCCGTCTGCCGTTTCTACCGTAAAAACTTGCCTAAGTTTTGTTAAGGGTAGCTTAAGAGCTTGGCAGAATGAAGTATTGATAAAACAAAGGTTTGCACCAGAATCGAATAATACTTTCGCATAAACGTTGTGTACCAGAAACGTACCAACTATTACGTCAGGAATCAGTTTGGCTTCCTGCGTAGTCAATTGGAAGGCTCTTGCGTTTTTCTTGGTAGTTCCTTCTGCAGGTTTAGCCTTGTTATCTGCTGGTTTGACCAACTTAGGGCATTCTGGTTTGAAATGCCAGCTTCTCCACAGTTATAGCAGACCCTTGTTTTCTTTCTGCAATCTTCTTCACGATGTCCTATCGCTTTGCAGAAGTTGCAGGGTTCATTACATTTGCCAAAATGTTTCTTTTTACAGTTCCTGCAGAACGGCGGAGTGGAAGATTGCCCGGTTCCTCTTCTCTTGAAATTACTATTATTACCCACACGAAATCCTCGGGTAATTTTCTGAGCCAATTCCTTCTTCCTATTTTCTTCTCGCGTACGCACCAGTCCATCCGTCAAAGTGTTGGCTAATTCCACTGCATCGTCAATGGTGCGAGGTCTCGCAGCTTTGACAATATCACGGATCTCGCTAATTAAACCCCAAATGCAGCGAGAAATGAGTACCGATTCTTGCGAAGCCAGAGTAGGCACAATTCGAGCATATTCGAAAAACTTCGAAGTATACCCTCGGCAATCAACATTCACCATTCGGTGGCTCAGGAATTTGTTCGCCATCTGCTCTTTTTCATATTCTGGGCAAAATTTTCTTTCCACCAGACGCTTAAACTCCTCCCAACTCATGGCATAGGCCATGTCACTTCCCTTAGCTTGTAACACCGTATTCCACCATTCTAATGCTTCTTCTTTGAAAAGATGAGAAGCATACATTACTTTATCCTCCTCAGCACATTTACTTATTTTAATTACTGCCTCGGTTTTCTCCAACCAACGCAGTGCAGCTATCGCCCCCTCACTGCCTGTAAATTCAACAGGTTTACAGGCAAGAAATTCCTTGTATGTGCAACCAGGCGTTGCAGCTTTCATTTTCTTAGGAATTGGGGCCTGCATCACATCATTGTTATCGTTATTATTAATGTTGCCGCCTCCATTTATGCTATTACTGAAGTTGTCCTCATGAGTACGTTTGCTAGGAATAATTTGTTGAGGTTCAACTGAATTTCGGGCAGCAGCAAGGATTGCTGGAATAGCGTTGGCTATTCCTTGAGCAACGATGTTCTCGATATCTTGCCGATTTAAAAATTGATCTTCATGGTTTTGCGCGGATTGGTTACCCTCGTTAACTTGTTCATTACCAGCGTGTTCCATCTGTATCTATCAATTATTAATTATCACAGGCTAATATTTAGTACAATTATTTAAGTACGATTTATACAAACAAGTTGATTAAAACGGCGAATATAGAGACTTTTATATATATGCATCTATTACAAACTACAACTGGAATTCAAATTATACTAATGGTTGTGCATCCATAATTTATTTTAATATTATGCATAATATGCTTTTAAGTAGGGTTTATTCTATCTCCTTCTTCTACTAACTTGTTTATCTAATGGGCGAAGTTTCTTTAAAGTTTCTGGCTTATAGGTGGCATGGGTACTAGTACTGGTTTGGCGGTTCAATTATAAATTAGCATTTACTGCTATAGTAGCTAACATGTAGAGATTTGCCCCTTGTTCATCTAATTTATCTTCCCATGGTGGTTTAGTGCCTATTTTCTGAGTTTCCTTATCAATCATCACTCCTTTTGGTTGTGACTTCTTTATTTTCTCTTGACTTTTTCTAATAATCCAACTTCTTTTCTTAGGGGTAAGTGGTTTCTCAGACTGTGCCTTACGAACAAATATTCCTTCCTCAGTATCTGCTGAGTATCCTGAGAAATTTGGTTGAAATGAGGTTCCCTTATCTTTTGGTGAGCTACTAATTGACGATAGATGTCCGAAATTCTTTGCTTACCCATACTGTAGATTAACAAATAGTCAAATAACACAAAAACACATAATCACATAATGGCAATCAGAAAATTAAGTATTTCTAGATACTTAATTGGCTTAAATCAGTGGCTCTGATACCACCTTTTTCTGTCACGGCCCTCGTCCCGGTTTGGCCTGGTCCAGGAGCCGCGGGACAGAAATCCCATGGTATTTATTTAATTTGGCAGCGGAATTATTACAGGATCGTTTAAAACTTGAAAATTCCTGATTATTTTATTTCATAATTAGGGATAAACCCTGTAATTTACAATAAAGGCGATTTCAATGGGAAACCCCTCTTTTACAAAAACATGTTTCTTTATTTTATCAAGCCACTTCTTCAAGCGTGTAGTGCTACACAACACTTTTTCCTGGATCACAGCAGATCACCTGAAACATGTTTTTAAAAAAATTTTATCAGCAGGGAAATACTGGCGAGTCATTCAAGTTGCACAAAATGACACATTGTTATAATATACAGTATTAAGGGTGATTACATTGTTTATATCAACCAATTACCCCAAATCGGTATTTGTCACTCGACTGTATCTGTGACTATGGTCAGATCACCCATTGGCTAACTCGTTGTCCAATGGTGACGGGAAACAAGTAATGTATACAAAACCCCACATACCGGCAGTAATTGATGATTACAAAGACTTAATCCCTGTACTTATAACCTTGAAAACATTTAGGGTTTTGTAAAGCAATTTGATAAAAAGAGAATGACTCACATTGCAGATTTAAATGGGCAGAGTCTAGCCTACTGATAAGCCTGTTAACCTAATTCAAATAACAATGCACACGAAAACTAGGTTAGTAACTTTAATCCAACTTTTACGACAACTCACGAGATCAAAACCTTCACAATGAATGACAAAGTGCGATACTTAAACATCCATCGAATTCATGACGAATGACAAAGCATAACCCAAGTTTGAGCAGCACTTAAACATCCATTGGATTGGTTTCTATCTATCGGACATTAAATCGTAGCAGTTATCGAGTTATTACCCTGTTATCGCGGCAGCGTTTCGTGATTGTGTGTGTTATGTAGTAAACTGGTGATATCTCAACGTACGAAATGAGATTTTACGTCAAACAAGCGCCAGAATTCAATTGCCAAACCCCTCTATTTATACCTGGAAAACAGCTCCCTCGCGTGGCGCGAGGGGCACCACCCTAGCATAGGGTAGCCCCGTGTCTCAGTAGCTTAGGTGAGTCAACCGTTCATTAAAATTCAATTCCTATAAAAAAATTGTAACGATATTACCGACTAGGGAATACCCCCCCCCCCCCCCCCGCCGCAAGTTTTAGGGGCCCTGATCCTGATTCCGATTGTTCTGAAAATTTTAGGGGTTATGCAGGATTACTTGGGGGTCTCAATTAGGGTTTCCTATAGGACAATTTAGGATAAGAATTAATACTTTTAATGAGAGTTGTTATACTAGGGTTGGATAACAAATCAAGATCTGAAATCGAGTAAATAAAAAGGAAGGAATCGAGAAGAAAACAAAAGAAAATCAGGAATAACAGTTCGTTTAGAGATAGAATTGTACCTGTGCGTGGAAGAAAACGGTGAAGATCAATCGGCGACAGTGGAGGAGCTGCAGAAGAATCAACGATATGATAAGATTAGTAGTAGGATAGATAAATAGTTATTTCAATCTTCTTTTTTTTTCAAATGATGACCATTCCGCTTAAACTAATACGAACGCTAATTAATGTAAAAGATAAAGATGAATCTTAATATGAAGCTTCCTCCTACCTTTTTTGAGTTGTTGGTTGAATTTGAGACTCAGAGAACAACAAATTCTTGTGCCACCCCACTGTTTTTCTTATCCGGCCAAAGCCCCATCATCTACGGCGTGCTCCAATTAAAAAAAACTCAAGTATAGATGTAAATCTGAAATAGACATTAAAGCAAACACCTGGTGTGCAGAATTTCAAATTCGCTGTAGAACATCAGTTTGTGTTTACTCTACATGAAATTAGAGGGAAAATTTAAAATTACAACATGGTAACAAAAATCCCTAAACATCCAGCTGATGTTAGTAGCCCTAAGGGTTGGATTATGTGGATCAGCAACTAATTTATAAACAACACCACGTTAATGGAATCCTCTACAGTTAACTCGGATCATACAACTGGTATCCTTATTTACCAAACATAAATGAGTAATTAGTTTGTTGAGTCAGTTGATTAGAGGCTTACTTAAGATTGTGGGTATCTTTATTTCTTGGACATGAAATCATGAGTGGTCCAAACTCCAATTAATTAATCTACCCAGTTCCGTTCTCCAAATTAACATCAATAATTGTATCAATTTCAAGGTTGAAAACATTCCATGAAACCAGAAAATCAAAGTCTAAAACAATTCAGCATATAAACAAATAGTTGGTAGGTGTGTTTAACCAAATTGCTTAGAAATAATCGGCGAGCAGACCCATCACATAAAGTACAACGTATGATATGAAATGAAATATATCAAATAATAAATAACAAACAAAATCCAAAGATTACAAACCTGATTCCGTTATGGATTATTGCTGGAAAAAATTTGGTGCTGGTTACATGCGAAAAATCAAAAGAATATCATTCATACAAATCGGAAATAAATAACTTCTTTACGGGCAGCCAAATGAAAAGGTGTTGCCCCTTTACCATCTCTAATATTCATAAATCTTAAGAATCCCCTTAAACCCTTAAATTTAATTTACAAAATTCAAGTACAGATCATAAAAAAGTATCATAAGTCCTTGAAATTACCTTTAAGTGGAAGAAACCTAGCCGTCGCCGTCGTGGCCAATGCTGTAATCGGAACCCAAACATCACCACTGGATGGATGGCTCCAACCACCACTTGTTTCCATTGTCTCTCTCTCTCTCAAGCTTCAAACTTTTCTGAAGATTTTAGGGTTTCTCGATGGATGGCTGAAAGGAAGGAGAGTAACCAACACCACAAGTTTCATAGGATTGTAAGATTAAATGCTTGAATAATCGATGTAAAAAACAATAAACATACCTGGATTCAAGATTCAGCGAAATCTTGAATCTTCTGTTGTAATCACCAAAATCGATTGAAACCCTAGCATATTTCTGAGGTAGAATCCAAGCGCTGATCTCCGCATAACCATAATTCAGAAAAATCGATTGAAACCCTAACTTTGATGTATTTTCATTGCTTCCTCTTCACTTTCCTCTAGTGTTTCATTGATCGGAACCCTAGCCGCTTGACCGTCGTCACTGTTGGAGCTTTTGCATCTCCATCCCCATATCTAGAATCAGGTTTGAGAGAGAGAAAGAAGAAAGGGAAAGAAGGCGGTAGGTTTGAACCATTCTGGCTATCCCTGTGTATATGTGCAGATATATGTTGTCTTGGGATGAGTAAAATGAATTCAAAATCTGAAATTTGAAACAATAGTTTTTTTTAAACTCTCCTTTATTAGAGAATATATATTATATACATAATATTATAAATAAATCAGAATTATGACATCAGCGGAGTCTATGTGGCATAGCTAATATGATGACACATCAGCAAAATTAGGCCAGCACTTAGTCTCCTTTTATAGATTAGAAGGATAAATGAAAGTGATTTAGGCCACGTGTCACTTGATTAGGGCATCCTCAGTCCCCTTTTATACTCCCTCCGTCCCCTTTTTTCCTTTTCAAAACCCTAGATCTGAATCTTCTTCTCCTTCTCTTGTACTCTTCTCCCTTCTGAATCAAAGATCAAACCAAATCATCTCATCATGAATCATTCGAAGCGTCACCAGGTAAGCCCTATATCTTCGTTTATTTCAGTATTGTAGCCCTAATTTTGGTTGCAATCCTAACTCGGTTTTCTTGATTTTGTAGCCCTAATTCGACATTGATTTGAGGTTTGATTTGTATGTTTATAGATCTGTGTTGATTTCTTCTTATTTTCATACAAAGTTTCTAATTAAATCCTAATTTCTACTCCTAATCTCATCATATGGTTCCAAGGTTGCTGTCATCGATGGTCATCAAAGTTCAGATCCGCTTACCTGCGGCTAGATTTCCGCCATGAACTGGTATGTTTGAATATGTTCAGAAACTAAGGGTTTTTTTGTTAACGGTGATTATATGAGTACAACATCTGTTGATTATTGATCTGTGAATATGTTCACCGAATATTCTTTTTGAAATTAGGGTTTCATTTGCTTGAGATTTGAATCTTCCGATTGTTGAAGCTTTTGAATCCGATCCTTTTAAATTTCCAGTTCCTGAGGTATGATCTGTAAGGACCTGCAAAAATGTCCTAAAACGACCCGTAAGTGAAAACCCGGACCCCTAAAACCCTAGTTCCCATGAAAAACCAAGAAATTCAAAAATTATGGACTTCTCGCGGGCCGCGTAAGATTTAGGCTAGGCCTACGCGGGCTGCGACAACACAAAAGATGACTGGACGAGCTTTGTGCCATGTGTCTGACACGTGGCGGGCCTACGCGTGACACGCTAGCCCTAATCGTAGAATAGGTGGCCCTCGCGGGCCGCGTAAGATGTTGTTAGGGTTTACGCAGGCCGCGACAAAGTCAATTTTTAGCTATAAATTGGTCGTGCATGGGGCATTCACATGTGTTCGAAAATTTTACTCTAAAACGAAGTATACTGCTCAATTTTGAAATCTTAAGTAGGGAAACGCTGCTACGAGTACAGGGTATTAACTCGATCACTACTACGATACAATGTCCGATCGATTGAAACCGATCCGATGGATGTTTAAGTGCTGCCCGAATTCGGGCTATACTTTGTCATTCGTCGTGAGGGTTTTGATTTCGTGAGTTGATCGTAAATGTTGTATTAAGTTACTGACCTAGTTTCGTGTGCATTGTTATTTAACTAGGTTACAAGGCTAAATCAGTAGACCAAGTTCTATCCAAAATTAAACTTGCAATGTGAGTCATTCTCTTTTACCAAATTGTTTCCAAAACCCTATTTATTTTCAAAAGTTATAATTACAGGGATTAAGTCTTTGTAATCTTTAATTAATGCCGGTATGTGGGGTTTTGTATACATTAATTGATACCCGTCACCGTTGGACAACGGGTTAGCCAATGGGTGATCTGACCATAGTCACAGATTCGGTCAAGTGACAAATACCGATTTGGGGTAATTGGTTGATAAAAACATTGTAATCACCCTTAATACTGTATATTATAACAATGTGTTGTTTTGTACAAATTGAATGACTCGCCAGTATTTCCGCTGATAAAATCTTTGTTTAAACATGTTTCAGGTGATTTACTGTGACCTGGGGAAAGTGCCGCGTAGCACTAAAAGCTTGAGGAGGTGGCTCAGTAAAATAAATAAACATGTTTTGTAAAACAGGGAATTTCCTCGTGAAATTTCTTTATTGTAAACTACGGGGTTTGTCCCAAATTGTGAAATAAAATAATTGGGCATTTTCAGTTTTCACGATCCTGTTAAAATTTCCGCTGCCAAATTAAACATCAATACCACGGGTTTTCTGTCCCGCGGCTCCTGAACCATGTAAAACGGGATGGGGGCCGTGACATGATCTGTTTGTAACAGCAGTGGTTTAGCATCTACAGTGGATTCAACATATACAGTGGATTCAACATCAGGTGTTTGGTTAATTTTTGGTCAGTTTTCCTGTTCAGTTTTGATGTTCACTTATCTAATTTTCATTTTATTTTATTTTTAGGCTTCTATATGATTATGATGTTGATTGATTGGCCACTTGCTATTGTTGTTTGATGTTGTTTGCTATTGTTGTCAAGTAAGGTAAAAATGGTCATTCTAATTACACATTCTACGGAATGTAGTTAAGAGCCGCACATAAATCAGATAATTGTTATCCTTTTGCTAATTGTTAATACACTTTGTAGTCAGTTCTTTTTCTTCTTCGTTATTTCATATAATATAATGATTTGTTATACAACTACCTGATTTCATATTTCATTATGATTTGTATGCTTTTAGGGTTTGATTTTATATTGGTCATCACATTAATGGTGAATACTCAAGAATATTGGATGGTTTAATTAGTTTTATTTTGGGTATTTTTGGATGATTTTATCCATTTCTTTAGATAGTTCATGATTGAAGATGCAGTTGAAGCTATCATTTGAGTGAAATGAATGTTGATTTATCAGAAGATGCAGTTGAAGGAATCTTAAATAAGGTAATAATTGCATTACATCCTGGTGAAAAATAGAATTGATAAATTTAGGGAAAATGAGGTTGAAAGATGATAACCCAACAGTGGAGATCTCATTCTACAGCTTCGATAAATTGAGCGGTTTTCTCATGTAATTCTCCCTAGATGCTTCTAATGAAGCATCACTTTGGACATCTGTTGTCTTCAAACATCTATTATCTATTCTATCTATTATATATAATAAATGAAAGTTATTTGGGCCACGTGGACCAAATAACTTTCATTTATTATATATAATAGATGGAATAGATAATAGATAATAGATGTTTGAAGAACAACAGATGTCCAAAGTGCTGCTTCTTTGGAAGCATCCGGGAACTATTATTTGAGAATACCCTTGAATTTATTGAAGCTTAGAATGAGATCCTCCACTGTTGGGTTATCATATTTCAACCTCACTTTGCCTAAATTTATCAATTCTATTTTTCAACAGGGATGTAATGCAATTATTCCTCTCAATTAAATAGACCAACCCTTGCTTCCTCTGAAAGTGTTATGGAATGGTTATAACAGATGATCATGCTAAGGACTGTTATAACTAACCACTACTCTTTATAAAGACTGATGGACTTAAAGACTGATGAGGCCTATCCACTGTTGAAAACAAATCCCTGTTAAAGTTGTATGTGCTAAGGACTGTTATAACTAACCGCTGCTCCTTATATAATCATCGTTCCAGTATCATTGTTCCAACATCATTGTTTCAATGAAGCTTCCCATCACACATCAACCTTTCAATATCGATGTTGCAGTATAATTGTTGCAACATCGTGAAAAGTTGCATGTGCTACCTTCTTTGATGGGAGTGTTGCAACTTGAACTGACGATGTGTATCTCTCCTTCAAATCTCTTCTTCTCAATACTCGGCATTTGTTCATAAAGGATAAGAGAAAACTGAAGCTCTCTCTGACCCACTTTCAGAAAAAAATTTGGTGATATGTGGTTTGCCTTGATCATGGTATGTGTTTTTGTTTTTGATTTTTACTAAAGTTTTGTTATCTGAGTTGTGACTAAATGATGATTGTAAATGATTTGCTGCAGATGATGATGATGATTGTTCTACGGTTGTTTCCAGTATCATTGTTCCAACATCGTTTAAAGTATGTGTTTTTTGCTACTCCAATTTTGAAATTTTAAGTTTTTAATTTTGAAGTGATATACTCTAATTCTCGCTTTATATTTCAGTCTAATCACAGTTGTTTGAAATTCATACAATCTGCTGCGGGTTATTATAGGTTTGTATTAAAAGAAGCATAAAGTTAAATTAAACACAAATAAAGATTTTTAAATGTACATTTAAAATAATTTTTGCTTATGACTAAATGATGATTATATATGACTTTTGGCAGATGATGATGATGTAGAAGCCGCAGTAGTTCCTACTAAATGCAAGAAAGGATCTGCTACTACTGTAAGATAAGATTTTGTCTTACTAGAGTAATTGTCTTTCCTGCCTTTTTTGTATTAAAAGAAGCATAAAGTTTGGTTTAAAGCAGCTCTTGATGAATAAAGTTAAGGATTAAGTATATGAGGACAAGGCTACTCTTCAAAAGCTGAAGAAGTGTTTTCATGTACTGCATCTTGGTCTGTTCACGAGAGATCAGGATTCTATAAATCCTAATGTTGATGCATTGAGTACTTCCGTGGAGTTCATGGCGATTGTCGAAGATATACATTGATGGAGTTTAAAGCTAAAAGCACTAAATTTTAAGCTAAAAGCACTAAGTTTTTGCTGTTAGGTTCGTAAATTTCTTGGTGTTGTTGTTAGATTTTAAATTTCGTTGTAATTCTAAGCTGAATAATTATTATTATGTAACTTTTAATATCATCTGATTATTGCAGATGATGATGTTGTGTTTCATGTTGTAAAAACCAGGGAATTGTCATATAATAGATTGCTTTGCCCGATTAGATTATATGTTAAATTATAGTTCTTTAAGTCATTGTTTCATTTTCTTGAATTCTATGTAATTTTGTAAAGAAGTACAATAACAAACAGTGGTTTGAACATCTGTTTGCATTTTGGTCAATAGTTAATGGAAACCCATGTTAGGTTGAACAATGTTTTGAAGAGGAAAACAGTGTGAGAAGACAGTAGATCTTATTAAGTTAAACATATGTTCAGGCTTAAACAGATGTTTGGCCTTTTATATCAAAGGTTTGGACTTAAACAGTTGTTTGACCTTAAAAAGATGTTTGGCCATAAATAGATGTTTGACCTTAAACAGATGTTTTGCCTTAAACAGATGTTTCGCCTTCTATATCAGATATTTGGACTTAAACAGATGTTTGACCTTAAACAGATGTTTGACCATAAACATATGTTTGGCCTTAAACCAAACATCTGTTTAAGGTCAACATCTGTTTGACTATTGGTCAACATTTGATTGACTTTTGGTCAACATCTGTTTGAATTTTGGTCAACATCTTATTTTGTAAAGAAGTACAAAAACAAACATTTTTACAAAATCCCAAATCACCCTATCATGTAAGTGCATTGAAGTAAAAGTGGAAATGATATTATTCATGTGGTCCTGTTATGCTTTTGTTTGACCTCTAATATGGGTTCATGATCTAATCCGGTGATTTGAAGACATTGTCGTTGAATCGAGTGAGATGGTTGATGTAACAGTGTTTATCACAACAGTGTTTATATGTAACAGTATTTATCACATCACTTCAGTGGTTTGATCTGTACTATAAATTGAACAGTTGTTTCATCTTTATACTAATAAATAAAAATCAAGTACACTTGGATGATTATTAAGCTCCTCATTTTGATTGTTTGGGTATAGTATTCTTGAAATTGGTCTTTTTTTTTTTGCAAACAGAAGTTTTTGGGCAAACATTTGTTTAAGCCCAAACATTTGTTTAAGGCCAAACATTTGTTTATGGCCAAACTTCTGTTTATGGGCAAACATCTGTTTAAGATCAAACCTTTGTTTATGTTAACAGTGTGTAACATTTCTCAAATTTATAAAAGAAAAAACAAACTATATAGAAACTCATAAACGAATAGATCATGGGTAAGTTGACCGATAAAAATATAAGGTATTTTGACGAACGTATGAACCGTTTAATAGTTATAAAAATAAAAATAACTTATAATTAATCTTACTCCGTTTTTAATAAAACTTAGACCCAAATGTAGACAAAATTATTCTCATTATAATATTGTTTTATAAACCGTCATATTTTAGAAGTTATAAGAGCCAAATGATTGAAGCAGTTAAATAAATTATAAATATAATAATAAAAATAATATATGAATTATGAATTATAAACTAAAACTCCTACTTTTTAAGCCTAGGGCTAATCCTACGTAAATTAAATGCATGAAATGAAAATGAAAACTAAATGCATAAGAATCAAAATCTTAAAGTCAATATATGTATACACGTGTAACTAGAATGATCAAATGAATGATTTCAAAGTTTGTACGTGTACTCTTAGTAGCGTAACCTCAAAGCTAAAAGGGTTAGAATAAATAGGAAGCTCAGCTTTTTTTTTTATATATTACAAAATAATTTAGTATTATATATATATGTGTGTATATATTATGTAAGTTTAATATTAACTAGAGATTTGAAATTCTATACACATATATGCACATACCCAATAGAATTTCTTGATGGTATACCCAATATAATATCTTCTGTAAGATAAACATAAGAGAAAATATCATTGGTGATTCATATGAAAACATGAAGTTATTATAAGAATAAACCATGAAACCTACTATGTTTTAAAATGCCATCTGTCTCAATAAAATATTTCTTGTGACGGAATCTAATAGAGTTCGCTGTAAGTATACTCATCACATTGAACCCAACCATAGTGTCAATGGAGACAATTATATTTTTGTCAAAACTTCATTTTCCAAAGTCACAACCATAATAATACCTATGCTTAAGCAAAAGAGTTATGATATAAATATTTACTGGTAGTAATTAGACTTGAACCTAAGAATAATGCCTTAGTATAAGCTTCGAGATAAGCTAATCACTTGCATAGATAAAGTGTGATGGTTATTGGTATACCATGAGGATGATGACTAGAAAAGTGCAAGTATGATAAATAAGCAATAATACCTGGCCACTGTTATTTCTTGTTTATTAGTACTACTCGGTTCTAGAATATGATCCATCATAAGAATACTAATTTCCTTATTTCTTGATGCAAGCGATAATAAATGATGAACTTTTAATCATGATTTGATAAAATCTATTTATGGGAAATACAATGATAAATACCTCTTCGGCAAGACTGAGTATGGTGTGGTAAACTCTCCAGCTTGTCCGGGTAAGATGGGGGTACCTCTCCGGCGAGACCGGGTAAGATGGGATATATGTTATGTTAATAGAATTCCCTAAATAGTACCATGACTTGATGTCTGACCTGTTTTTGCAAATAAGAATCTGTTAAATACATTGACCTTATGGATGGTGTGTATATTACAGTATGTGAAATATATGATTATATAGATAGGTATATCTATAAGGAAATCCAAATACCATAATGATTGAAAACTAGGGATAAATCACGAACAGGGTTGTTAATGATAGTTTTAGATCTAATTATCAGAAATCTCTCGTATACGTCTATAATTCTGATATCAAACACTATTTCGTTTGATCATCCATCTCGTAACTCGCGCGACAAGATGAACGACAGGAAAGTTGGGACGCCATCGAAAATATAAGAATTTCCCTTGCGTTACTTTAGATTATTGACACATTAGGAAATCTGTAATTAAACATTATGCTAAAACACAAAACATCTAAAAACTTACGCTAATAATAAATTTTATTTTCATTAAGAACTCTTGAAAAGATAAGAGTCTTAAAACATAGAGAATAGTTCTGGTCAAAGTAAAGTGGAGTTCAAAGCAAAGACTAGAATAAACTAGGAACCTGACAAACTAAAAGTATTCAGCTATATTTCAGCAAATCTCGAGGACGAGATTTAAAACAAGGTGGGGAGGATGTAACATTTCTCAAATTTATAAAAAAAAAACAAACTATATAGAAACTCATAAACGAATAGATCATGGGTAAGTTGACCGATAAAAATATAAGGTATTTTGACGAACGTAGGAACCGTTTAATAGTTATAAAAATAAAAATAACTTATAATTAATCTTACTCTGTTTTTTAATAAAACTTAGACCCAAATGTAGACAAAATTATTCTCATTCTAATGACATATTCGTTGTTTTATAAACCGTCATATTTTAAAAGTTATAAGAGCCAAATGAGTGAAGCAGTTAAATAAATTATAAATATAATAATAAAAATAATCTATGAATTATGAATTATAAACTAAAACTCCTACTTTTTAAGCCTAGGGCTAATCCTACGTAAATTAAATGCATGAAATGAAAATGAAAACTAAATGCATAAGAATCAAAATCTTAAAGTCAATATATGTATACACGTGTAACTAGAATGATCAAATGAATGATTTCAAAGTTTGTACATGTACTCTTAGTAGCGTAACCTCAAAGCTAAAAATGTGAGTATAAATAGGAAGCTCAGCTTCTTTCCTTTTGCCATATCGTTCTCCCTCTGGTCCTCCCATAATCTATAATTTCTTTAGTAATTCACTCCTAAATACTCCAAAGCTCTGCCGCGTTTTAAGTGTTTTAACCCCTGATCACTGATACCCTGTCCGATTGATCTAGGGCCCCGTAACGTATGTCAAGGCTCTACCTAAATTCGTTGGGGTTCTGTCTCGTGACGTAGGGATAAAGTTGAATTAGGTTACTATACTTAATACGAGTACACTATATATATATTATTAAATTCAGGGATTATACCTAAAATATATCAACCCTCCTAAAACACCCCTAACACCCTACACTTCTTAAAATACGCCCCATACGCGAAAACGGACCCCGAATACCTTAAATATCATTAAAAATAATTAAAAATCAAGTTTTTTGGGTTTGAGGCGGGCCGCGTAAGCCACACCTCAAACCTTACGCGGGCCGCGACAAGTTAAAAGGTGGCGAAACCCTGGGCCGCCACGTGGCCCAACACACACAGCAACCCTATGCCATGACCCGGATAAGCTACGCTGTTGACCAGCGTTGACGCGGGCCGCGTAACCCTTGGGTTACACTTTAAGCGGGCCACGAGAGGACCAAAATCAGGCCCTATACAAGGAGGCCTCAGGATTTCAGTTTACGTCGTTCAGAATTCATTTCTTTATCTCAATTCTAAAGTGTAGGCATTATACACGGGTATAATACCCCCTAATTAACGAAGTTCTGCTCCGTTGTAAGTATTATAACCCCAGTTACGAATTAGATACGCTGCCCGATTGATCCAGGGTTCCGTAATAACTGTCATGGTTCTGCCCGACGTAGTTATTGGAATGCCGTCTCGGGGAGGGTATCGTTAATATAAATAAAGGGTTATTATACTAACATATGTACCTTTGTGTAAATTATAGATTAATCCCAGAAAATCCTTAGAAGAAGTCTAAGACAGCAATGTGAGTAATCTCCTTTTTGTAAACTGTTTTTACAAAACCTTAAATATTTTACAATGTAATTTAGCAGTGATTGAGATTTTGTAATTCTACGATTACTGCCGGTATATTGGGGTTTTGTATACAAAATGTGAGACACGTTACCATTGGATGAAGAGTTAGCCAATGTGTAATATGACCCACCAGTCAGGATTGACAGTACTGAATGAGTAATTGGATAGATGTAAACATTGTAATCGCTCTCAATACTGTGTTAATTGGTAAAATGTTTCTTAATTCAACTGAGATTCACTCACCAGTATTTCCCACTGACAAATGTTTTTAAAACGCGTTTCAGGTAACACAATGTGACAGCCAATTAGTAAAAAACCAGCTGGAGAGCACTGACGGCTTGGAAAAATGTGGCTATAAAAGTTACCAAAAAGACGATGTTTTAAATTCAATAAAATAGGGTTTATCCCTATAAATATGTTGTAATAAAAACTTGGGTTCTACCTATGTGATTATTAATTTAAAAATATGGTGGTTTTACTCTGATAAAATATTTCCTAACTACGGTCCTGATGTAATTTCCGCTGCCAAAATAATTAAACATACGGATAGCACCGAAACTGGCTCGCGGCCGCCCGTTCCCGGGACAGATAAGGGATCGGGGGTTGCGACACAGTGTTTATATGTAACAGTGTTTTATAGTCTGTTAGGTTGTTAGATGTCATCACCTCAGTGTTTTATATGTAACAATTTTTATGACATCAGTGTTATATGTAACAGTGTTTATATGTAACAGTATTTATCACATCACTTCAGTGGTTTGATCTGTACTATAAATTGAACAGTTGTTTCATTTTTATACTAATAAATAAAAAATCAAGAACACTTGGATGATTATTAAGCTCCTCATTTTGATTGTTTGGGTATAGTATTCTTGAAATTGGTCTTTTTTGCAAACAAATGTTTATGGGCAAACATTTGTTTAAGCTCAAACATGTGTTTAAGGCCAAACATCTGTTTATGGCCAAACTTCTGTTTATGGGCAAACATCTGTTTAAGGTCAAACTTCTGTTAAAGTCCAGATAACTGATATATAAGGCGAACATCTGTTTAAGCCCCAACATCTGTTTAAAAGCCTGTTACAACCACTGTGTTGGTTCAAACATTTGATTGTTAAAAGTTATCCACTGCTGAAATACAACCTCTGTTTCTTCAATCTTCGTGTTGACCACTGACTAACCAAACATTAGTGTTTAAAAAACTGTTGGGTATCCACTGATAGAAAAAAATAGCCACTGCTCACTTTTTTATAGTTGATGGTGTTAATTAGTGATAGATTGAAATTATCAAATGAAAACTAGAATTACAATGAAATTACCATTTTACCTAATCGTTACATTCCGGATAAGAGTTCCTCCAACATTGTTTTCATGATAAAATTTAAAGTTAAATTAAAAAATAAAAAAAATTCTTGATGATTATTTGTTGCAAATCAAATCAGTAATTAATGCTAATTTCTTGAGCTTTGCAAAATATTCAAAATTCAAACCCCCCATTCTCTCTCTCAAAGGTCTGGCCCACTTTAAAATCCAAACCAGGTCTGTCGAGATTCAAATATCATTTAAAATTTGTTTAAACATCTGCCCTCAACATTTTATAATCAAACATCAGTTCCCAATAAACATCTGTCGAGATTCAAAATTCTGGCTCCACATTTAAAATTCAAAATTCAAACCATATATTCTAATCCTATAAATAAGATATAATTATCTGGTTTCACATTCAAGTCTCGCTCGCTCATATATGTGAGCGTATCTCTCTCTCAAATGCATCTTTCTCGTGATTCAGCCGCTAATCTCCAATTACACCTCTTTGTTCGAATGTTTGTTGATTATGGTTACATGTTATTGTTCCGGTATCATTGTTCCAACATTGTCGTTTCAATGAAACTTCCCATCACACATCAACCTTTCAATATCGATGTTGCAGTATCATTGTTGCAACATCGTGAAAAGTTGCATGTGGTATCTTCTTTGATGGGAGAGTTGCATTGTTGGATTTTCGGTAAAACGAAAGTCAGGTTTTCTTGCGTCAGGAAGATTTTCTCCTTTTATTGAAAGGATAGATTCGTGCAATATTGTGAAAAGTCAGATGTGCTACAACAGTTGAGAAGAGACCTTTGCCTTTTAGGTTTGTTTCTTATTTTGATTAACTGTTGATGATGTTGAGAGTTTTTATTTACACTGACGTTTTAGAATATATTAAGATGCATGTTTATATTATTAAAATGAACTACTATATAGAAAAATAGAAATTTAATGAAATATTTATAAAGTATTACACGCTAGAGTTAACACTTGCTAGGATTTCGTAGACTCTGGCCTTTCTCGATGTGATTTCATGCTCTCTTTTGAATTTCAGGTCAGTTAGCATGTGGCAGATTTTCTGATCCTGTTTTAGAAGTTGTGTCAGAAACTCTTCGGCATTCTTCTGGAACTCTGATGGAGGAGAGTGGAGGACTTCTTCGAGCAATGCTATGATGTTCCAGGTTTTGTTGTAATTAGTGTCATTGATGTTGTCGACTTTCCTGTTTAGTTCTTCGTCTGTTCTTTGTTCTTTGAGTGACCACATCGAGAATTGTGTTTTAACATCGCTGGTGTCTGACCAGTGGTAGAAGCTGAAGTTTGCCATGTAGATTTTTTGTTGGTTTTGTCATTTGGAACAATTTTTGACAGAAAGTGATTTGTAGGACAATTTGTTGATGTTTTGAATCAAAAGTAATCATCGGTCTTTTGTAGAGTTTAAAAACGCGTCTACTTGGTAAATGAAGAGGTTAATTGTAATTGTGATAATCTGCTTTTGTTCTTTGAACTTCAAAATTTTGTCCCTTGGGTTTCTTGGTATTTAATTTTACAGTTTTCCCATAAAAGTTGGGGTTTGAAAAGGTTTGTGCATTAAAGGACTATTGTTTTGAAATATACATTAATATGTTTATATTAAATATACACGTTTTCACAATTACAAATTTCAGTATATAAACTCATAGTCACTTCGCCTGTTTTTCATCAAGTTTTCCTACGAAGATATCATACTTTCAGGAAAGTCGAGTAATATAGTTTATTCAAATGGCGTCATTCACAAATGCAAAATCAGATGATTTAAAGGAGCGTTTTGTCAGGCAAATCGAGGAACATGTGTATGAAGATAGGGCTACTCTTCAAGAGCTGAAGAGATGTTTTGATGGATTGCAAGTTGGCCTGTTCACTAGAGAGCAGGTTTCCAGAGATCTTATGCGGATGCCTTCAATTTCCGTTCGTGAGCTTTGTGTTGTCAGTAATATAGAGTGCGGTGATAGAGACGTGCAGTTCATGGCGATGTTGAAGGACATACATCGAGAGGTTCAGCAATCGATGGAGTTGAAACTAAAGTTTCTTAATTCTTGTTGTTATTCTTAGATTTGAACTTTAATATTGTTCAGTATCTGCTGTAATTATTGGACTTTTAGTTTTAAGGTCAAGAATAAATGAATAAATTTTAATTTTATGATTCTATGTTGTGTTTTATTTTTACTTATTATTTAGTGTTTGAGTAAGATTTAGATTATGTTGATGTTGAATTGTGTCTGAACATCTGTTTGTAAGTCAACAGAGGTTTAATAGTGTCAAGGATTGGTTTGATGGTGAACAGATTATGTTGATGTTGAATTGTGTCTGAACATCTGTTTGGTAAGTCAACAGAGGTTTAATAGTATCAAAGGTTCGTTTGATGGTCAGCAGGAGAGTGCAAAGATAAAACAAATATTTAGAATTTGATCATTTAGAGCAGTTTTTGAAGCATCTGTGCTCCTGTTGACAGTTGACACAGAGAGTCAATATTTGGAGTTGTAAAAAGGTCTGTTGTAGTTAAAGTTTGGTAAAAGAGAACATCTGCTGATTATGAAACAACTGTGTATTCTAACCACTGTTGACTAAAGTTTGACGAAAGAGAAAATCTGCTGATGAATAAATGTCTGAAGATGCAAAGGTCTGCTATGTGTCAACAGATGTTAACGAACAACAGATGATATTCAATCTTAAAATGCTTAACAGAGGATTTGATACTAACAGTGGTTGGGCTAATGATGAATAAGTATTATTATATAACGTCTGCTATAATCATTATTATATAATTTTGTTTATCAATAACAGTTTTTTGAAGAATTTACGGTATATTTTGTTGTTATAAAAGGTGTGTTATAGCTAAAGTCTGACAAAACAGAGCATCTGCTGATGAATAAATGTCTGAAGATACAAAGGTCTGCTATGGGTCAACAGATGTTAACGAACAATAGATGATATTCAATCTTAAAAATGCTTAACAGAGGATTTGATACTAACAGTGGTTGGGCTAATGATGAATAAGTATTGTTATATAACGCCTGCTATAAGTATTATTATATAATTTTGTTTATCAATAACAGTTTTTTGGAAGAATTTACGGTATATTTTGTTGTTATAAAAGGTGTGTTGTAGCTAAAGTCTGACAAAAGAGAGCATCTGCTGATGAATAAATGTCTGAAGATGCAAAGGTCTGCTATGGGTCAACAGATGCTAACGAACAACAGATGATATTCAATCTTAAAATGCTTAACAGAGGATTTGATACTAACAGTGGCTGGGCTAATGATGAATAAGTATTATTATATAAGCTCTTCATACATATGGTCAAAATCCAGACTGTTACGGCTGACTAAAAACATGCGTCTAACTATTGGAGCTGAAAGTTCAAATATCAATATGGAAGAAAATTATACCGGATTTGGACTGCATAAGAGGCTACGAACTGATCAATTTCAAACCTACACCAGCCAAAAAACTGTTTCACCAAAGTCAAACCAATGTTTAACCAAAGTCAAACCACTGTTTGACCAATGTCAAACAACTGTTTGCAAAAAATATGATTCTTAGTGGTTCGAAAGTCTGTTTTACCAAAGTTAAAAAGGCTGTTTGAGCAATGTTAAAACGTTGTTTGACCAAAGTCTGTTTGACCAAAGTCAAACTACTTATGTTAAAAGCTAATTATAATAGATAAAACACTGTTTGAGCAATGTTAAAACGCTGTTTGACCAAAGTCAAACTACTTATGTTAAAAGCTAATTATTATAATAGATAAAACTAGATTTTCACCCGGCATTGCTTCCCGAGCTCATGAAACTTACTTATGTTAAAAGCTAATTATGATTAATACATGATTTAAAGCATAGAAAGAATATGATATGCTAATGGCTTTGCTATAAGAAAAATTATTTTTCTTTATTAATTTGAATACCAAATCAATTCAACTAATCATCCACTTTACTCTTGTATCTCAATGTAAATGTAAATAACAAATTTAATAAGGGGTGTATGTGTAAATATTTTCCATCAGTTGAAAATATGGGAAGACAAAAACACAACCGTCATTATTTCTTCAGCATCATTACACATCAAACATCTATCATCTCTTGTTTCAAAAATCTCTTCTTCCCAGTCATTTTCTAGGGTTTCAACTTTCTTATTCTCCGTCTTCTACACTTCAATCACCTGAGGTTTTATTGTTTTTTCTTCAGCAACTGGTATGTACATTCATATTGTAATGAACTTTATATTGTTTAACCGATCTTAATTTAAATCCTATCTTGCTACAAATACGATTTTAAACGTTTATTGCTATACATTCAAGAAGGGTTTAGTTAGGTGTTTGAATCATTTGTTGAGAACATGTTTAAATAGTTGTTATTTGCAGAAAATTTTTAACTCATACTCTGTTTCTATGATTAATTTTAGTAGATACTCTGTTAATACAAAAGGTTAGTGTTCATCTTCGAAGCCAACTTTTTAATTACAATCTTTTAACATCTTTACTGATTCAGGTTTTATGATGTATGCTACATTTTTCAAGTTTCTTGATAACCCAGAATCTTTGAAACTGGCATGACATGTTTTTACATACATAATTTATTTTTATTGAGATATATATTTAACAGTTCTTATGGTTTATATTTTCTTACACTACTTAAAAATTATATACAGGATGTACCTATAGCCTTTGCTAATCAAAAGTGGGGAGATTGTTGGCAAAAAAATAAGCTGCGAATCTATCATGAGTCTGGTAAAAAATGGGTTGTGAGGGTCAGAACTGAAAATTCAACCCCAATAATAACTGACGGTTGGGACAATGTTGGTAAAGATCTCAATCTGCCGAGGGATACTTTGTTGGTTTTCAAACTGTTAGGTGATTTTGGGCTTGAACTTTCATGTTTTGTTGATGGCATGTGTGATGAATTTTATTTCACGTTTAATCGTTATGCAAGATTTGGTTTTACGGTATGAGTATTGATCTTAACTTGAATTCTTTTGCATCTTTAACGTGTTAACACTTATTCTCATAAGTTACATACTTCACGTATAGTATTCATTATTTTTAATTTTATGCAGGTAATCGAAGACTGCTTCATTAAACAATTTTACGTAAACAGCCCACCAAGTGGCAAATTTCAAATCTGTTATAAGGGTTCCTATTGGAATGTTGAGGCGTCTAAGGTTGATACCAACTTTGTATTTGCTAGAGGATGGCCGGAAATGTGCAACGATGTTGGGATACTGGAGTATGATTTGCTTGTGTTTAGCAGACTTGATGATGTTGTTTTTGAGGTAGTAGTTTATAGAGATGAAACTGAGATTTGCTTTTTGAAGAAACCTGAATCTGACGATGATAGTGTACTTGAGATATCGAAGGCTGATTATGTTGAGAATGCATTCAAGGTACGTAAGTATTTAGCATTAGCAGTAAAAATTTTAATTTTTTAGCATTATATTAATTATTTCATTAATGTTGACAAGGACATCTATGAGGATGAAGAAGTTGTGTCTGTAGGTGAAGGTAGAACCGTTACTCAGGTACTTAGTAAATTATTAAAATTATTTATTTTTAATTTAACACATATAAGAATTTAATGTTTTTACAACTATTAGTAATGCTGTTTACTGATGTTATATTTATCCAATAATGTATTATTTAGAAGAAGTTACCAACCAATGCTGAATGCACGTCGAAGAGACGCATGTCTTCACGATTGAACAAAACCCAAGATGTAAGTTTACCATCTTAAAGATTGTTATATTACTAGTGTTATTAAAGTTACTCTATGACAACAGGTTAAGAAGAAAGGTAAAGTTACTTCTGAGAGAAAGGAGATGGTCAAGAATAGGACTAAAGGAAATGCTACCTTACCTGTCACGACCCCCGACCCTGCTCTGGACGAAATCGGGAGCCGCGAACCAGCCAGGTGGTACCGGTGGTTATTTTGAAAAGTATTACAGTGGAAAATTTCATCAGGACCGTGAGTTAGGAAAAATATCAGAGTTTTGAAACACCGGATTTTATTTATTAAACAGATGGGAATAAACCCATGTTTTACAAAGGTAGCTTTAGTATTGGGATAAACCCGAATACATAAAACAACATTTAATTTAATTTAATTTATTTGATAAAATAAGCCACTTCAGTAAGCCTTGTTGGTGTCGTATCCAACTCCTATTCCGATCTACTGTAATTACCTGAAACGCGTTTTAAAAAGGTTTTGTCAGCAGGAAATACTGGTGAGTCACTCGATTTCAATAAAACGACACATTGTTATAATATACAGTATTAAGGGTGATTACAATGTTTTTATCAACCAATTACCCCAAATCGGTATTTGTCACTTGACAGTATCTGTGACTATGGTCAGATCACCCATTGGCTAACCGGTTGTCCAATGGTGACGGGTATCAAGTAATGTATACAAAACCCCACATACCGGCACTAATTGAAGATTACAAAGACTTAATCCCTGTAATTATAACTTTGAAAATAAATAGAGTTTTGGGAAAACAATTTGATAAAAAGAGAATGACTCACATTGCAAGTTTAGACGGGCAGAGTTTAGCCTACTGATAAGCCTGATAACCTAATTTAAATGATAACGCATACGAAACTAGGTCAGTAACTTAATACAACATTTACGATAAGCTCATGAGATCAAAACCCTCACGACGAATGACGAAGTATAGCCCGAATTCGGGCAGCACTTAAACATCCATCGGATTGGTTTCAATCGATCGGACATTGTATCGTAGCAGTGATCGAGTTATTACCCTGTTATCGCAGCAGAGCTTCGTGCTAGTGTGTGTTTTGAATGAAAAAGTGAATAACTCAGTGTACAAAACGAATTTGAACGTCGAACCAACGCAGCCATGCAAGTGCCAAACCCCTGCTATTTATACTGAAAAACAGTCCCTGTCGCGTGGCGCGACAGGCTGTCGCGTGGCGCGACGGGTGCACTTCTAGGGTAGGGTAGCCTCGTGTCCACATAGCCTGGGTGAGTCGACAGTTCGACGAAATACGCGTTCTACAACAAAATGTGAAGATAATATCAATTAGGGAATACCCCCCCTGAGTTTTAGGGGCCCTGATCCTAGTTCCAATTGTTCTGAAAATTTTAGGGGTCATGCAATATTACTTGGGGGTCTCAATTAGGGTTTCCTATTGGACAAAATAAAATAAGAAATAATAATTTTGGTGAGAGTTGTTACATCCTCCCCACCTTATTAAAATCTCGTCCTCGAGATTTACTGGAACAAGTAGGGATATTTTCGCTTCATTTCTGATTCTAGCTCCTAGGTATACTCGGGTCCTCTTTTTGAATCCCACTTGACTTTGACCAGTACCAATCTTTTTGTGTTTGAGAAACTTAATCTTTCTATCTTCTATTTGAAGCGGTTTCTCCACAAACTTCAACTTCTTATTCACTTCTAGTTCTTCTGGTAGTTGTAAGCGATAAGCAACTGGTCCTATTTGCTGGATTACTGGGAATGGCCCTATGAACCTTGGACTTAGCTTTCCTTTCTTACCAAACCGAACTACTCCTTTCCAAGGAGAAACTGTCAAGAGTACCCTGTCTCCAACTTGAAATTCTAGTGGCTTGCGTCGATTGTCTGCATAACTCTTCTGGCGATCTCGAGCCGTCTTTAGTCTTTCCTTGATTCGAGTTATCTTGTCAGTGGTTTCTTGCACTATTGCAGGACCTGATAGTTGGCTTTCTCCTATTTCTACCCAACAAATTGGATTTCTACACTTCCGTCCATACAGTGCTTCGAACGGGGCAGCTTTGATGCTTGAATGATAACTATTGTTATAGGAGAACTTAATTAAGGGTAAATGGTCGTCCCAATTTCCCCCAAAATCTATGACACATGCTTTAAACATGTCTTCCAGGGTTTGGATTGTCCTTTCACTTTGTCCATCTGTTTGGGGATAATATGCAGTACTTAAGTTTAGTCGGGTTTCCATTGCTTCCTGGAAACTGGTCCAGAAATGGGAAGTGAAACGACTATCTCTATCCGACACAATAGAGAGTGGAACTCCATGTAAGGATACTACCTCGTTTACGTATAACTTGGCTAATCTTTCCATACTGAAAGTTTCCTTCATAGGTAGAAATGACCTGATTTGGTTAATCGATCCACAATTACCCAAATCGCATCATTACCTTTTTTGGTCTTGGGTAACTTAGTAACAAAATCCATGGTTACTAGTTCCCATTTCCATACAGGCATTTCTAATTGTTGTGGTAACCCTGAAGGTTTCTGGTGTTCTGCCTTAACTTGTGAACAAGTAAGACACTTAGAAATATATCTAGCTATGTCCTTTTTCATTCCTTCAGCATCATCCTTGATTGCTGTTTCTTGAATGTTTTTCAATTGTTCTATTAAATCTAATTGTAACCTTAATCTAAGAGCATGAACTCGTCGATGTTTCTCATGATACTTACGACTTAAGGCATCTGCAACTACGTTTGCTTTTCCTTCGTGATATTGAACATCACAGTCGTAGTCACTTAGGATTTCCATCCATCTTCTTTGCCTCATGTTCAATTCTTTTTGCCCAAATATATATCTTAAACTCTTATGATCTGTATAGACAGTAAACTTACTTCCGTACAAATAATGTCTCCAAATCTTAAGGGCAAAAATTATGGCTCCTAATTCTAAATCATGAGTCGTATAATTTTCCTCGTGCTTCTTTAATTGCCTTGAGGCGTACGCAATTACCTTCTTGCGTTGCATTAACACACATCCTAATCCTAACTTAGAAGCATCACAGTAAACTTCAATATCTTCTGTTCTTTCTGGTAAGGCAAGAATTGGGGTGTTTGTTAACCTTTGTGTTAAAATTCAAAAGGCTTCTTCTTGCCTGGGTTCCCATTCAAACTTAATTGATTTACAGGTTAGCTTGGTTAATGGTACAGCTATTTTGGAGAAATCCTTAATAAGTCGTCTATAGTATCTGGCTAACCCTAGAAAACTTCTAACTTCCATAGCTGATTGCGGAACTTTCCATTTGGTGATCGCTTCTATTTTGGAGGGATCTACATGAATACCTTCATGATTCACCATGTGTCCTAAAAATTGTACCTCTTGTAGCCAAAATTCACACTTGGAGAATTTGGCGTAAAGCTTCTCTTTTCTTAACAAAGTTAAGAGTGCATGTAGGTGCTCACAATGCTCGTCCTTACTTTTGGAATAAATGAGTGTATCGTCAATAAAGACAATTACAAATTTATCCAAGTACGGTTTACAGATCCTATTCATCATTTCCATGAATGCTGCAGGAGCATTTGTTAATCCAAAGGGCATGACTGTAAACTCGTAATGACCATACCTAGTTCTGAAAGCAGTTTTAGGTATGTCTTCTTCTTGTACTCTCAACTGATGGTATCCGGAGCGTAAATCTACCTTAGAAAAATATCTAGCTCCCTGAAGTTGATCGAAAAGATCATCAATTCTAGGCAATGGGTATCGATTCTTAATTGTAACCTTATTCAATTCCCTATAATCGATACACATTCTCATTGAACCATCCTTCTTTTTTCACAAATAATACTGGTGCCCCCCCCCCCCACGGGGATGAACTAAGTTGTATGAATCCTTTACTAAGCAATTCATCTAATTGCTTTTCAGTTCTAACATTTCGGTGGGTGCTAACTGATAAGGTGCCTTGGCTATCGGTGTAGTTCCAGGAATGAGATGAATTCTACATTCTACTTTCCTATCGGGTGGTAATCCAGGTAATTCTTCTGGAAATACATCCGGGTATTCTGATACTACAGGAATTTCCTTAAGTTCCTAACCTCTAGTGTTAAAGGAATTCCGAGACCATATATGCTATGTCTCACTTTCGTACATGACTTGCAGCTTTCACTATAGAGACGAATTGTGTCGGCTAGTCTGTCTTGTTTCCTGGTGGTCACTTCTCTGGTTGGTTTGCAAATCTAAAAATAATTAAGCAATTACCTCAAGAATCATCGTTGCCATTTTATTCCTTTTTATGAAGCAGACAGGATTTCCTTTCTGTCAGTTCTTTCCATTTCATGGCATATGTCTTGACCATGCGTGTCGAAGCTCGGGTCTCACTATCTAAATGTCTAAATTTTTGAAGCATACATTACTTCATTCTTCTTAACTTATATATTAATGGTTTGGATAACTTTAGTCCTTTGCAGCCCATGTATTTGGTAACAGCTACTGGTAATCTTAGTAGGATTAGAGGTGAAGAATCTTTGTAAGTACATCTAGTCGTGGTTACTTTTATTAACGTAAGCTTTTTAGACGTTTGGTGCCTAGCACAACTTTTAGTTACAGGTTTCCTACTGCATTCATAATCTAAGGCAACGAAAAACATTTCTTATACTTTTGATGGCGTCCCAACTTAAAGGGTTCCCGTCGTTTATATTGTCGCCCGAATTATGAGACAGATGATCAAACGAAATAATGTTTGATATCGGAATTATAGATATATGCGAGAGATTCCTGATAAAGAATTCTAGAATTATCATTGACACACATGTTCGTGCTTTATTCTAAATTGTCAATCCTTATGGTTTTTGGATTCCCTTATAGATATACATATCTATATAATCGTATTTTGTACAAACCCTTCATAAGGTTAATGTATTTAAAAGATTCATGTTTCAAAAATTTATTCTGACGTCAGGTCATGATACTATTTAGGGAATTCTGGTCACTTGTTTGACATATCATATACTTCATCTTACCCGGTTCTCGCCGGAGTGGTAACCTCATCTTACCCGGACAAGCTGGAGAGTCTGCTACACCATGCCCAGTCTTGCCGGAGAGGTAATTTGAATTTCCCCTAAATAGATTTTTCTTAAATCATGATTTAGAAATGAACCCTTTTTATTTGTACTTTCATCAAGGAATAAGGAAATTAGTATTCCCCCATGACGGATCATATTCCAGAACCAAGTAGTACCAATAAATAAGAAATAACAGTGGCCAAGTGTTATCGCTTATTTACCATACTTGCAATGTTCTAGTTATCATCCTAACGGCATACCAACACCTATCATACTTTAACCATGCAAGTACTTAACTTATCTCGAAGCTTATACTAAGACAATTTTTCTTAGGTTCAAGTCTTAATACTATCAAGTGTGCTATCAGTTAATAGCAATTTCCTAACTCTTTTGGTTAAGCTTAGGTATTATTATCACAACACCTATTGGCTTAACTCAGTGGCTCTGATACCACCTTCTGTCACGACCCCCGACCCCGCTCTGGACGAAATCGGGAGCCGCGAACCAGCCAGGTGGTACCGGTGGTTATTTTGAAAAGTATTACAGTGGAAAATTTTATCAGGACAGTGAGTTAGGAAAAATATAAGAGTTTTGGAACACCGGATTTTATTTATTAAACAGATGGAAATAAACCCATGTTTTACAAAGGTAGCTTTAGTATTGGGATAAACCCGAATACATAAAACAACATTTAATTTAATTTAATTGATAAAATAAGCCACATCAGTAAGCCTTGTTGGTGCCGTATCCAACTCCTATTCCGATCTACTGTAATTACCTGAAACGCGTTTTAAAAAGGTTTTGTCAGCAGGAAATACCGGTGAGTCACTCGATTTCAATAAAACGACACATTGTTATAATATACAGTATTAAGGGTGATTACAATGTTTTTATCAACCAATTACCCCAAATCGGTATTTGTCACTTGACAATATCTATGACTATGGTCAGATCACCCATTGGCTAACCCGTTGTCCAATGGCGACGGGTATCAAGTAATGTATACAAAACCCCACATACCGGCAGTAATTGAAGATTACAAAGACTTAATCCCTGTAATTATAACTTTGAAAATAAATAGAGTTTTGGGAAAACAATTTGATAAGAAGTGAATGACTCACATTGCAATTTAGACGGGCAGAGTTTAGCCTACTGGTAAGCCTGATAACCTAATTTAAACGACAATGCGTACGAAACTAGGTCAGTAACTTAATACAACATTTACGATAAGCTCACGAGATCAAAACCCTCACGACGAATGACAAAGTATAGCCCGAATTCGGGCAGCACTTAAACATCATCGGATTGGTTTCAATCGATCGGACATTTTATCATAGCAGTGATCGAGTTATTACCCTGTTATCGCAGCAGAGCTTCGTGCTAGTGTGTGTTTTGAACGAAAAAGTGAATAACTCAGTGTACAAAACGAATTTGAACGTCGAACAAACGCAGCCATGCAAGTGCCAAACCCCTGCTATTTATACTGAAAAACAGTCCCTGTCGCGTGGCGCAACGGGTGCACTTCTAGGGTAGGGTAGCCTCGTGTCCACATAGCCTGGGTGAGTCGACAGTTCGACGAAATACGCGTTCTACAACAAACTGTGAAGATAATATCAATTAGGGAATACCCCCCTGAGTTTTAAGGGCCCTGATCCTAGTTCCAATTGTTCTGAAAATTTTAGGGGTCATGCAATATTACTTGGGGGTCTCAATTAGGGTTTCCCATTGGACAAAATAAAATAAGAAATAATAATTTTGGTGAGAGTTGTTACATTACCTGTCGACACAAGTGATCATATTGGATGTTCTTCATCTGCTCATAAAGTTAAGGTATCTACTTGCCAGTTAATTAGTATATGTTATATGAACTGTTTTTTTTTGTGTGCATATATTCAACATTCATTTAATTCACATGTATATGTTTACTTTTTCATCAAGGGGAAGAGAGCCGCCAACGTTCAGAAAAAGCTTAACCATAGAAATAAGATTGCAAAGACTGCAAAAAAAATTCTGGACATCTTCTCGACCCTGAGTTCTTTCATTTTGATCGCAAAGAAGACTATAGGCTGGTATACCATTTTTTATAACAAACTAATGATTTATGTTTATTTGTCTGACTATTATTTTTTTCCACACAATATATGTAGTGTCTTCCCGCTGAAGTTGCCAGACGAGCAGGTCTTTCTCTTGATCTTCATCCTTTGAAAGTTCAAAACATGGTTGGAGTTGTGAAGGTTTATCGTGTTAAGTCGGAGTTAAATGAATTGAACCCACGTTATGCGCTGGACGGTTGGCGAAAGTTTATGACTGACAATAACTTGAGGTTTGGTGATATGTTGCACTTCACATACGTGTCTTCGCAACAGAAGATCGTATTAAATCAAGTTACGTCAGTTTAACAAAGACATTTAAGTATGTTCTGATATCAGATACTATAACTATGAATTTTTTGATGGTGATGTTGTATTTTTTTTTTAAATATTAACTTGATGGTTTGTTGCTATGTATGGCTAACATGATAAAACACTGTTATTAGCACTTTATGTTTTATATATAGATGATATGATGTTTCTTTTTTGCTAATAGTAACTGCAATTAGTAGAAACTTGGTTTATTAATTGCAAATGTGACATTCTTCTGCATTTATGGGTTTATGAATTCAGAATAATGGATGGATATATATGACTGTATTTGGCATGATGATGTTGTGTTTCATGTTGTAAAAACCAGGGAATTGTCAGATAATAGATTGCTTTGCCCGATTAGATTATGTGTTAAATTATAGTTCTATAAGTCATTGTTTCATTTTCTTGAATTCTATGTAATTTTGTAAAGAAGTACAATAACAAACAGTGGTTTGAACATCTGTTTGCATTTTGGTCAATAGTTAATGGAAACCCATGTTAGGTTGAACAGTGTTTTGAAGAGGAAAACAGTGTCAGAAGACAATAGATCTTATTAAGTTAAACATCTGTTCAGGCTTAAACAGATGTTTGGCCTTTTATATAAGAGGTTTGGACTTAAACAGTTGTTTGACCTTAAACAGATGTTTGGCCATAAACAGATGTTTGACCTTAAACAGATGTTTTGCCTTAAACAGATGTTTTGCCTTAAACAGATGTTTCGCCTTCTATATCAGATATTTGGACTTAAACAGATGTTTGGCCTTAAACAGATATTTGGCCATAAACAGATGTTTGGCCTTAAACCAAACATTTGTTTAAGGTCAACATCTGTTTGACTATTGGTCAACATTTGATTGACTTTTGGTCAACATCTGTTTGAATTTTGGTCAACATCTTATTTTGTAAAGAAGTACAAAAACAAACATTTTTACAAAATCCCAAATCACCATATCATGTAAGTGCATTGAAGTAAAAGTGGAAATGATATTATTCATGTGGTCCTGTTGTGCTTTTGTTTGACCTCTAATATGGGTTCATGATCTAATCCGGTGATTTGAAGACATTGTTGTTGAATCGAATGAGATGGTTGATGTAATGTGGTCGTATTAATAACAAATAGTAATTAATATAACTAAGTTTCCCGAGCTTGGGAAGCAATCCCGGGTAAAAACCTAGTTTCACATATACAAACAAAACATGCAACATTAATATTCCATCTTTATTGTTTTTTTTACTATATAAACTACTTTTATACCCCTTCAAGGGGTATGGTCCTAAATCTGCGCCGACCAGCCAGGTCGTGCGCGAGACCATACCCTTAACACATTAATCTGGTAGCTTCCCCAACCTTGCACCGATTAAACAGGTCTAACCTAGGTCACGTGTTATGAACGACACTAGCGTGTCCCAGCCCATTAACCAACAACAACCCAGACGTGGTACTCGCCCCATTCAGGTACCCAACCATTTGAAAGATTATGTGGGTCCATCCACCTCAGCAAGAAAGAATTAGGCCAGGGAAGCATGATGAATGCATGTATAAGGAGTGTCTGAGAGAGAGAGAGAGCCAGTTATGATATTTGTTAAGTTGTGAGTATCTTCTTCCCACCCCCATTCTCTCTGTAATTTCTCTCCTCATCTTATCTTGTACTCCATTTCAGTTTTGAATAAAATTCCCTGGTTTCCCTTATAACTTCCAATTACCATTAAGTTTGCACTTCATTGGTGCTTTCTTTGTTCTTCAGCACATATGGCTGAGGGAACTCGTTTTAAGGTCATCGATGAGACTCTGAAAGTGTTGCAGGATGGTCAAATACAAACTCGAAAGGATATCGATGCATTAGTGGCTTCTCATGCTAAAATCGAGTCAATGATGAAGGAATTACTTAATAATTCGATCACCAAACCACAAAAGGGGATTCGATTTGAATTTGGGAGTCTGTCGGGTGGATTTGGTGGTTCCGGTCAGTCGGACGGATTTAGTATCATTGGTCGTCACAAACCTGCACCTGTTGCTTTGGCTCGTTTCACCGGTGTTAACACTGAGCATTGGTTAGCTCAGGCACAACGGTATTTTGATTTTTACTCAATCCCTGATTCGGATCGGTTGACTATCGCTTCATTTAATTTGGATGATGCGGCAGCTGATTGGTTCGATTGGGCTCAGAGACATCATCAGGTAACCGATTGGGTGTCCTTCACTGCCGCCCTACTCAAACGATTTCGGCCACCAGAATTGGAATTTCCTGAGGGTTTTCTGGCTAAATTACACCAAACCTCTACAGTGGCGGATTATCGATCTCGTTTTGAGGCGATTTGCACCCGTACCGTTCTTCTACCGGTTGCCTTCCTGGTGAGTTGTTTTTTATCTGGTCTCAGGGATGATATTAAGCACTCCATATTAACTCACGAACCGACTACCCTAGATGAGGCGATGCACTTGGCCCAGTTACATGAGAATAGAATTTTATTGGACCATGGTGTGGGCCGGGTTATGTTGGGTAACTCTAAGCCCATCCTTCCCAGGCCCAAATCCACACCGTTGCCTTCAGCCGGTGTACCTGGTTTTCCTAAATCTGCAAACCCTATTTCTACACCGTTGTCTTCACCCAACCCCAAATTCGGTTTTCGTCGTCTTACTCCGGCTCAACAGGCACAAAAGCGAGCCCAGGGATTGTGTTATAGATGTGATGAACAATATACATGGGACCATAAGTGCAAAAATTCTCCTCAGTTGCTGTTATTTGATGACGACCCTGAACCGCCGGCGATTCCCACCGGTGATACTCCTGTTAAAATTGACGACACGCTTTTCGTAGAGAAACATCAATTGGATGAGGCCCGGAATCAGTCTGCAATCTCCACACCACTTCGGCTATAAATAGACCTTCTCTCACAGGTTTGAGCATCCTCTTCCTTGCTCTCTTATCACTGATTACATATTTAATCCTCAATACACATACTTATTCTTACTCCGGAGAGTGGTTAAGAGAAGAACCCCCTATTCCCCTCCTCTTAACGAGCTTAACGGGGTGTTTAGTGTTTTGCAGGAAGATCATTACCACAGCTCAGGCGAGACAAAGAAGATTAACCTTATTTGTTGAGGCACATTCCACAAACTAATCACTAAATTAGTTTGGTGTTTCTTCACCACTCTACTGTGACTGGAACACGTGTTGCGGTGAGAAATAACGACTGGGTGTTCGGTTTGAAAGTGTATCATTTAACATCGAAACGTTGTATAAAAAACAAATTTAAAAATGTCATTTTACAGAGATGATAAAATGAGATTTATGATGTGATAAATTTATTAAAGTGTAGTGGTAGAAATAAAATTATTATTAATAATTATTAATAATTAATATTAATAACTACTAATAGACCAAAGCAAATGAATAGTGACTTAGGTTCTGTTTGTTTTTTGGCCAGAAGTACTTCTGGCCACTTATGTCTGCGCGACGCAGACGCGCGCAGACGTTTGATGTCTGCAGCTTGTTTGTTTTCTCGCAGACATTTCATTAAAAAAGGTCTGCGAGACCTCTTCTTGGAGCAGACATGGACCCAAGTCTTCTCCTCGCAGAAGTTTACCTCTTCTTGGCACCACCTCCACCTCCGACACCACTGCTCCGCCACCACCTCCACTCCGCCACCACCTCCACCTCCGACAGCACTGCTCCGCCACCACCCCTACTCCGACACTATCATCGTCATCATCTGTTATCATCATCATCGATGGGAAACAAAAACCCCAAATCGAACCAAAACCCTAAATCGAACAAACCCCCAAATCGAGAGAATGAGAGAGATACCGTAGAGAGAGAGATCGGTGATGGTGGTGCTACCAGATCGGAGATCGGTGGTGGTGCTTGAACCGAAACCCTAAATCAAACAAACCCCCAAATCGATGAGAGAGAGATACCGTAGAGACTAGAGAGAGAGAGAGAGAGAGAGGGAGCAGCAGGAGACCATCATCATCATCATCGGAGATCGGTGGTGACGGTGGTGATGAAGGCAGAGAGAGAGAGATCGAGGGAGGAGAGTGTGACGGGGGTGGGTGGTTGCGTCGGGGGAGGTTTGTGGTGACGGTGGTGCTTAGTGGTGGTGATGAAGGCAGAGAGGAGAGAGATCGAGGGAGGTGTGTGTGTGAAAGTGTGTTTGTGTGTGTCTGAGAAGAGAAGATGTTTTTATAAAATAAAAAAAACAAACCCTCTTTTCCTTGCAGACTGCAGACATTTGGTCCACCTCTTCTCCTGCAGATGCCTGCGGATGTGGTCCGCAGACTGCAGACCTTTTCCCATAGAAAAAACAATCAGCACCTTAGTTCGTGGTTTCTTCTGATTGCCCTATTTGGGCGGTCATCTCCCTGGTTTCTTCTGATTATCCTGTTTGGGCGGTCATCACCCTGATTTCTTCTTTTCACCTAGAGAAAGGGAAAGGGGCGGTTAGCACAAATACAGAGAGGAGCGGGGGAGGCTTAGAAAGATCCATATAGGTAGAGGCATGGGCCGCTGACCTCCCATTTCCGGTGAAGGCAGTCGCCTTCTGAGGCCATATCCGGCTCCTGTAAGTCTATTATCTCCGGCGATAGCGCTTCTTTTTGCTGTATCCAGAGTTAGAGAGAGAAACCCTAACTCTTCGGAAACAATTGCCGCTTGGCATGCCGTTCCTGGCGAAGCTGGCTTGGCCTGTGGTTTCCGAACATCTCCGGTATATGTTTCTCTCTGTTGCTCTCTGGTTGGCTGATTTACTGTTTTTATATTCGTTTGCGGCTGGTTTGTGATTCTTGGTTGGTTTCTTTCTCTATTCCCTTTTTTTGATATTTTAAGGTTTTCAAATTTGGGATTTTTAGATCTGGTGGTCTCCGATGACGATGAGGTTATATTCATCTGGGAGTTGTTGGTTCCTATTGTCATTAGCTTTCAGTTAACCCTTTAGGGGTTTCATATGATTGTTGTTTTAAAGATGATTGTGGTTGCTAAACCATCGCGATTATGGGCTGTTGATTAGCTCGATGTCGACACTTCACTAATCAGAGAGAAAGATTGTTGTCTGCTGTTATTGGTGTTATTGCTGGATTGTTAGGTGTTGATGATGTTGAGATTAGCCTGTTGGTGAGCTCAATGATGATGAAACTTCGCTCATGTTATAGAAATAGATTACTTGATATGGATGGTGATGAGATAGCATTGTTTCTTGGCTCGATGATGATGAAGCATAGCTCATCTGAGAGAAATTAATTGGCTATTACTTGGCTCGATGATGAGATTTTGCTATCGTTGGTTAATAATATAAGATCTAAATTCAAGGTCCACAGCCATCGAAGCTAGCCGTTTAAAGGCTATGATGATGCAAAAAAAAAAAAAAAAAATCATGTTTTCGTTGTTTAGGCGTGGCAAGTATTATTGCATGCAGCCACAACGGATAACCAATTCTGATCCTAAACGATTTACCTTCATGTTTAGTTATTGTTCGTTTTTTGGTATCAAATTTGATATGCAAAAAATCTCACATTTCACAAATAATTTTTATAACTTCACCAGGTTCATGATTTTATGTTAACACAATGTAAAAGTTTACTTGAAACTTGAAAATTAAACTTTGAAAATATGTTTAGCCTTTAAAATAATCTTTTTTACGTGATTCTACATTATTTAAAATAATAATACACTTACAACTTAAGTGGGTAATTTGCTATATGATCATGACATTGAGAAAATTGCTGAGCTCTTGTGTTTTGTTGGAGTTGTTGAGATTGCAAAGGTATGATTTTAAAGGTTTTTCACATGAATTTCTTGATTATGTATGGTGTGGAGCATGGTTATAGTGGTGGATCTCATGTGTTTTGTAGGTGATCTTGACAAGTGTTGTAGATTGAAGTTATAATTGAGTTAGTAATGTATGGACGTTCCAATTGGTGAAACAAGTTATTTATGTGTTTGGGTGTGTCAATGAGTGAATTTGAACCAGTCTAAAGTGACTAAAAGATAAAAATATTTTACTTGCTCATGTAGTTAGGTCGATACGCGGGTCGGTCCTCGGTCGATTGTTCCTATTGAAGCTTCTACATTAAAGCAATATGTCGATTTATTGGGGATTTGAAGGGTTGTCCGGCGATGATGTTGGCTTGCTACTTGGCGTGGCAACACCGTTTGCCGTCGTAGCGCCACTGAGCCGTATTTTGTTGGTACCAGTGAAGTGTCATTACTGACCCTTTTCCTGCTTCATGCACGTGATCTGGGTCGAGTGTCGGAACTCATCATATACCAATCGATTGATAAAATATATAAATAATGAATCCAGTTTGTAGGATTCTTGAATTTCAACCTTAGTAGGAATTGTTCACATAGAGGTGGTTTATCATTGTATAGATAGAGGACTAAAGTGCAGTTTATGATTCGTTGGTTTTATTGAACTAGGAGGTTGGGGCCTGAAAGTTTATATTTGTTATAGTGGCCAGTTTTAAGTTTTGTTATGGTTTGAGACTTTTATTTTAGCATTGTTGTTTGCTTTTTGTTTATTTAAAGCATTGTTGTTTGCTTTTTGTTTATTTAACAGCAAACAACATACCCATTAAAAGAAGGTTTGTGGTTTTGGTTTGAACTACATGAGAGTTAAGCTACCTGAGGTTGATCAGGGAGTTGCTCGGGCAAGCCATGCGGGTATCTCGGCTACACCGCCACAGAGGTTGCGAGTAGCCTTAGCGGGTATAGATAGCCTGAGTGGGTATAGAAAGTTGACGAGTATGTTGGTAGCTTGGTTTATTTTTTTGAAGGTTGGACCTGATATCTTATAATAGGAGAGCGTAACAGATGTTAACCAAATGAAATGGGGAAATTGTATATTAAATTTTATTACTGTTGATTAAATTCCCTCTCTTCTTTTTCATAGTTTATTTATTTGTTTTTCTTTTGGTGCCTAGAATTATTTAGAATTAACAAACACATACTAGGTTTGTAGCGGTGACGCTTCAAATCATGATATCCGAAATTGTGACAGTGGTTGCTTTGGTTTTAAAGGTTGATTAACCCCGCCGCGGAGCGCGGGCGGAAAAATCCTAGTTTGCTTAAAAAACTAAAAAGAAGTCGGTTAAATTGTAGTGGGGTGTATTATTGCTCCCAGTGAACCATTTCTATCTATCTATATGCATGATCCTGATTCATGGATTTTTTGGTTTGACTAAAAAAAATAAGAGGATTGAACCATTTTTTATGACTTTTTTTTTTTTCAAATTCGATAAATGTTGGTTCATCATACATTTCACAAGTGTAAATTGGTTAAAAAAAGATAAAAATAAGTTTATTAAAATGCATGTAATATAAAAATATAGCAAAAGACAATAAAATGTGCATTACACACTTTTAACTTGTGTATAAACACTCTTAAGTTTAGTAAAGTAAAAATAAAAATAAAAAAATATTTAAATTACTGTAGCTAACTTTTAACTTGTTTAATAAACACTCTCGAGTTTGGTAAAGTAAAAATAAAAATAGAAAAAAATTTAGAATACTGTAACTAAGATTGCATTTTATATATTGCTATAACTATAATATAATGCTATAATTGCTATAATTGATATAATAACACCAGTAATATTTCAAAAAGAAGATTAGAATAAGATACATGTGGTAACATAATAAAGAATTAATAATCTTAAAGATCATCAACGGATTTTGGTTGTGGACCGTGTGTTATGTGTCGTTATAAATGACGAGACATGTCGTAACAAAAACTACCACTCTTTAAGGGGAGTGTTTGTAACATTTTAGCCAAGTCTTATATCTTTCATTGAACATGAGAGATGTAGTCTTAAGAGTGGAGGGGGCGTCCACCTATCAACTCACTCCACTAGCCAATTGAATTCTTTAAACTCATTTAACCCAATTCAAAGCACTTCAATTCAATTCAAATAGGAGGGGGCACCCACCTAGCTCAATCCACACTTAGTCCGGGTTCACACGCCTTGCCAAACGTTCACACAACCAAGTTCCTATACTCGCAAATTAAACTCGGGACGACAACTCAGTCGGGTTGACAACAATGTACCCACTTTCCCCGACCAACTCTTTAGTGTTCGGAGGGGTTACGGGTTATGCGCCCCCACCTCCCTAAGGAAGACTAAAAACAAAGTCAGGTAAATAGTAAATAATAGTACTAATATGGTTATTTATATCTGAAAGATGATTTATCACTCAAGAAAATAATTTAAATTTTATTAACTTAATTTCATGCCATTTTATATGTATTTTAGTTGTGCAACATTTTGTAGTCGTCTTAATATACTGTTAAGTTGTATTTTGTGGCTTTAACTATTGCTATTTTTGAGAATTAAGATTTTGATATGTTAAACTCAAGTTGTAAAAGAAAAACATAATATAAACCTTTTATTTTAAAGGTAACCTTCTAATTTTCTCATTTTTTTTCTTTACCATGAAACCACCTATCCTATTAAAGCTCATGCATGTTAAACTATGTGTAATGAATGTCACTCAACTCTTGCATCATCCAATAACGCAGTCAAAAATCATTACGTGGGTGTCATCCACGAGTGCCAATGGTGAGGGCTTTGGGGCACTTTCAAGTGTGAAGCAAGAGCCCATGGCATTATAGCCTAGTGGCATCTTGGGGGTGAGATAAGGCTTTGGGACCATTAGGTCCTGGGTTCGATTCTCACAAAGGGGGGTTTTTCCCAGATTTATTGGGTTTCCTCCTGAATTGGTGTATAGGCATTATAGCCTAGTGGAGATGGATATGATCGGGTGGCTCAGCTGGTGGCACGATGATACTCCAGTGGTCCGTCAGTGATCCTAATTTGCCGTTCAAAAAAAAAAAAAAAAGTGTGAAGCAAGAGTGTGAGAGAGAGAGAGAGAGTTAAATATTTATTTAATCAGTCATATGGTGTTACATTAAAAGCCTCACTCACTAAACCGTTACAAATAATCTTAAAGAGCAACATAAGAGAGAAAAAATTGAGAAAAAACAAAAAGGGTCTCTTTGCTATGGGGTAATAGAATGGACGAAAGAATGGAATGGATGAGGTAATGGAATGAACGAGGGAATGCAATGGATCATTACCATTCCATATCTTGTTTGGTTACCATGTGTGAATGGAATGAGTTATTATTGTGTATTGTTCGGTAGGCAAGAAAAACGGAGTAATAAAATCAGCGGTGAGTGGTGGTGGTGGTAGTGATTGTGGGCGGTTATAGGTGGCGGTGGTGGGTGTCGGCGGCGGCGATGGGTGGTGGTGGTGGCGGCGAGTGGCGGTGCGGCGACGACGACGAGTGGTGGTGGTGGCAAGGTGGTCATTGGTGGTGGGTGGCAGCAGAGGTGGCGGTTGGTGGCGGTGACGGCGGTTGGTGATGGCGGTGGTGGTGGCGTCGACGATGGTGGTGGGCGGAGGCGACGAGTGTCGTTAGTGGTTGGTCGCAGCTGTGGGTGATAACGGTGGCGAGTGGGTGGCGGCGGCGGCGGTCGGGGGTGAGGTGGTGGCGGGTGGCGGCGATGGCGTCGGTGGTGGGTGGTGGTGGTGGTTGGTGGTGGTGGGTTGTGGCGAAGGTGGTGGGTTGTGGTGTTGTTGATGAATGGTGCAAGAGGGGATGGAATGGAAAAAAACATGGGGGTGGAAGGAATGATTTTGAGGGAATGGAATGCATTTTGGAATGAGTGATTCCATTCCATTGACCAACCAAACACCCTTTTCTTCATTCCCTTGTAATCATCCATTCCATTCCACCTCTCATTCATGCATACCAAACACTACCAAAGTGATCACAAAGAATTCCTTTTTCTCTGTACTAACAATGCAAGATGTTTCATAGAATTTGATTTACCTACTAAAAGATATAACGTTAATAATTGTTAAGGTTACTGGTTACCTAACATTGTTCAAAACTATCCGCATCCGAAAATCCGATCCGAATTATCCGATATCCGAATCCGAAATATCTGAAAATTCGGATATCCGAAATTTCGCCGAATTTTCGGATTCGGATAGTGATTTTAAAAATTTTCGGATATTTCGGATATCCGAAATATCCGAAAATTTTATTTTTATTTTTTTCGGATATCCGAATATCCGAAGTATCCGAAAATATCCGAAAAGTATCCGAAATTATCCAAAAAATATCCGAAAATATCCGAAATATCCGAAAATGTCCGAAAACTTATATTCGGATCTCCGAAACTATCCGAAATATCCGGTTTTAAATATAAAAATAATAATAAAAAATAAAAATTAAATAAAAATCGGATATTCGGATATCCGATTCACCATCCGATCGGATATCCGAAATTTCGGATATCCGAATTTCGGATATCCGAAATTTCGGATACGGATTCGGATAGTGAAATCTAGTATCCGAAATTTTCGGATATCCGAATTTTCGGATATCCGGTTTTAAACACCCCTAAATGGTAGGAGGTTTTACGTCCAAATATTATATTCATAAAAGAATATTTAGCAAAATAATAAAAATAATAATAATAATATATTCAAAACCGGTCCAACCACTAAACCGGTTCAATGCTCAAGTGCCAATTCAACCCTAACCCGACCATAGAACTTAGAGTCGAGTTCCAATTTAATTGATCCCATTTGATTTAAAAAAAAAAGACAAAGTCATGGAAAAGACATTAATAACAATCATTTCAAAGAAGCCGTATTAGCATCATGAGGACGTAACCATTTAGGCTTTAGCTTAGCGATCAAGAGGAACTACCTCTTATGAAGACCACAGTTTAATCCTTGAGAGGAGTAATATTTAGAGGGACAAAAGCGTTGTTAAAAAAACATCATGAGGACGCTTTTGATTTATTTATTTAATTTTTTTACACTATATATCATTGTATAACGACACCACAAAAGATGATATAGGTAGAAAAAACGATGATAAAATTAACAAAAACCGAATCACAACCTTCTTTTAATAGCAGTACATTTTACAACCAAACAACAAAATCCCAAACAAATTCATTCATTTAACCCTAGATTAAAACCCCCCTCTAATTATGGTCAAACTTACAAAAATTGGCATTTATGGAGATTGGTTGTAGCAAAGTAGTCATTTGATACAGTTGCTAAGAGATCATCAATCCATCCAAAATCATTTCTTGGCATCTACATTCTTCACTACAAAATGCTTTCTCACCCCTATAAACATACAACAATTCACCATATTCAATACTCATGATTCATCAAGTTTTCTTTAAATATAATATTAACAAGCTTATAAATCTTAAATAGTAATGTTGCTACATCAATTGTCATCGTGTCTGGTCTTGAAGTTGTGTAGATCGAATCTAACCTTTCTCGAGCCCTAAATAAACTCGGAAACTGTTTGAACATGCTAGATGCGAATTAACACGACAACAAGACCCGACCCGTATAGCATTGGAGCAACTCCAAATGATCAAGTGATTTGCTATAAATCAAATCAAATCAAGATTTAAATTATTAGGGAATTATTAACCTGTACCTGAAAATGTCATTATCCTCTCCAAGATTCTTCTTACACGTCTGACAGAATCTTACAAAACTATCCAATGGTGGTGACCCGACCCGAATACCACAACAACTATTCACAACACAGTTATTAAAAATATGGGTCGTTTTCGGGTTACATCCACGAGAGATCACACGAGTATACTCTTCCGAGAGCTCCATCTCACTCAAACACAAAGGACCAGTAGACAATCTTGGAGACCCGGATCCGGTTACACTCGGACCACCCGAAAACTTCGAGTTCCGGGTCTTGATCCCAAAATCACCAACTGATTTGGGTGACCCGTTTAGGATTTCAATCTTTAGCTTTGACGCAAACAAAACATTTCGGGTGACCCGACTCTTATCATGTTTATTACAGATATTGCCATTATGATCTTCTTGTTCAAGAACAAGAGTAATTCCTTCAGAATCAAAATTCTCCAATCTGTGATTATTTCCTTTCAAAATCTTTCTGGGTTTTTCTGGGTTTTTGCTGAATCGAAATGGGTTACCGGCAAAATTACAAAACTGTTTATTAGTGTCAAGAATTGAAGCTGGTAACAGGTTTTCACGTAAAACACCATTGAAGAACCTTAAAGAATCAAAATTCTCAGAACCGTGTTTATTCTGTTCCAAGATCTTCATGGGTTTTTCTGGGTTTTTGCTAAATCGAAATGGGTTGCCGGCAAAATTACAAAACAGTTTGTTGGTGTCGAGAATTGAAGCTGCAAACAGATTTTTATGTAAGAAGAAGCCATTGAAGAACATTGGAAAACCAAGAAACGATGAACCGGGTCGGGTCGGGTTTGGTGTAGTTGTAGATGAACAAGACGGAGCTTGGTGATCCGTCATGATCGGTGATTGTTTTGTTACCGATATTGATCGGTTCCTCAGCATCACTACCAGAATAAAAAAAAAAATAAAACCAAATTGTTGATAGAGTTGATGAAAATGGTATTAAAATGAATGGGTTTTCAAGAAAAACAAGAAGCTATTTGAATTAAAAATAAAACTAAAATTAGATTTAGAATATTCGTATCAAAGAAAGAGAGAAAGAGTGATTTTCGTTTGGTTGTTTTGGGGGGTTTTGAAACAAGATAAGGAAGAGAGTAGAGAGACGTGTGCATGAGGATTTGAGTCATGGGTGTCAAATAATTTTTTATAGATATTTATCATTTATAATCATTACTATTTCATGAGTCATGGGTGTTAAATATTTTTTTATAGATATTTATGATTTATAATCATTACTATTTAATAAAAAAAATTACTACTTTTTAAGTAACTAGTATTAAGCCCCTGCTTTGCAGCGGTTGTCATAAAACTATGTCAAGTAGTAGCAATACTATACCATTGTCAGCGATCACAAACACCAGAAAAGCTCGTAAAAACAAAATGAATAAAAATGGGGAAAAAATAACTACGAGCGAAAAACAGACGTAAAATCTTTGAATCACGGTCGCTCGTTGTTGTTGCTGATAATTTAAAACGAAACGTAAAACATAGAAAAAAATAACTAAGTGCATTCAGGACCCGCGTGTTTGACGAACTTGTCAAACACAGAAAAATAGATGTGACGCGACGGGCCAATCAAACGGGAAAAAATATACGAAAAAATGTTGAACCCCACACACACGTTCCGGTGCGTTAACTAATAAAATTTAAAACGAAACGAAAAATTTAGGAAAAATGAAAAGTATGGTAGACCAAAATTGAAAATAAAAAAAGAGTTGAGATTAAATTGCAAAAGATGAAAAACTTTCGGTTAAAAGTAAAAAAAAATAAAGGGTCTAAATTGTAAAATTGAAGTTATTTATTAATTTTAGATAAAGATAAGGATAAAAATAAGTGATATCTATATATTGGTTATTAATTAATATTAATATTACAAGAAATTTATTAAACAAATATAAATAAAATTTATGACGTTGAAGAAGAGAATGTCATGTGGCATTATTTGTAATCTTTTATTATAAGTTAGATTCTAACAAATACTATTTCATGAGTCATGGGTGTTAAATATTTTTGAGATAATTACTGTGTTCGTCCCTGTAGCTTGTCAAAAATTACTATTTCAGTTCACTAATTTAAAAATTGTGAGTTCAGTCCCTATGGTTTCACTTTCGTAACCATTTCAGTCCCTGTGGTTTCACTTCCGTAACCATTTCAATCCATTTATTCTGTAAGTATAGGGACTGAAATGGTTACGAGGTGGACAAAACATTTATATATATATATAAATAGGGTAAGGTTCATGCGAGAACCACCCTTATTGCGAGAACCGCGAGAACCAATGTGAACACAACCTAAAATAGCTAAAAAAACCTAACCCCCCCCCCAAGCTAAATGCTAAAAACTAAAACCCCAAAAAACCTAAAAAAAACCTAACCCCCCCCCCCCCAAAGTTAAAATGCTAAAAACTAAACCCTCAAAAAACCTAAAAAAATCTAAAAAAATAAAAAAAAAATCTAAAAATATATATATTTTTTATGTTAAAATCGCTACTTTTAGTATCCAAAAAAAAAAAAAATTTAAAATTTTTTTTTTGCTTCGAAAAGTAGCGATTTTTTTTATAAAAAATATTAAATTTTTTTTTGTGTGATTTTTAGCTATTTTTAGGCATTTTTGGTTGAGTTCACATTGGTTCTCGCAATAAGAGGTGGTTCCTAACGAATCTTTGTCCTATATATATATATATATATATACAGGGGAATGTTCAAATGAAAACCACTTTTAACGTGAAAACTAACTAAAAAAAAGCCTAAAAACACACCAAATATTTTTTTTTCAAATTTTTTTTTTATAAAAATCGCATGTTTTTTTATATGAAAAAAAAATTCAATTTTTTTTTGTAGTACACATACACATGTGTAATATTACACATGTGCACTACAATTTTTTTTTTGAAATTTTTTTATATATATAAAATGACGAAAATTGGTATGAAAAAAAAAATTGTATGTTTTTTTGGCTTTTTTAATTAGTTTTCGAGTTTTCCCGATAACTAGTGGTTTTCATTTGAACCTCCCCATATATATATATATATATATATATGTAGGATTAGGTTCAAACGTGAACAAAATCTCAAGAGTGAACTGCGTGAACTGATCTGGGCCCTTGATTTTTATGATCTTGAGATTAAAGTGAGTGGCATGATGGTAATTATTTGGTTAATTTTTTTTCATTTAATTAAATACAAAAATGGTATATGTGTAATTTCAATCTTAAATTGATTGCATAAATCTCTCACAAATCAAGTAATCAATTATCCTCTTAAATTGATTGCATAAATCTCTCACAAATCAAATCAAGGATTAGGAAACATGTAACTTAATTCAATTATTAAAAAAATTATTTGTTTAAATGCGATGTACACATGTGTATTCTGATTTTGCCCTCTTTTTAATGCGATGTACACATGTGTATATCGTCTGTTTTTGTGATATCACAGGATTTTTTTTTGTATTGAATGTTGATGTACACCTGTGAATTACTGTACACATATGTACGATGCTGAGTACACATGTGTACTGTTCTATTTATATCCAAGTACACATTTGTATACCGTTGAAATATGAAGGCTACGTGGATCTTAAAAATCAAAATTTTAATTCTGGTGATGAAATCTAAAATAAAAATTAAAATTGAAATCTGGTGATTTGTTGTTTGTTTTGATAATTATCTTATTAATAAATAAACATAATGTGGATAATGAATTTAAATTAGAAAAGATGTAACTTAATTCAATTATTAAAATAATGATTTAAATCTAATTTTTTATATAATTACAATCCTACCCTTAACAACTAAAAAGGAAATCAAGGGTCCATATCTGTTCACGCAGTTCACTCTTGGGAGGTTGTTCACGCTGGAACCCTACCCTATATATATATATATATATATATATAGAGTAGGAGTTGGGTGGAAAGTGTGTTTTTCCTAGAAAGTCTAGGAAGCAATAAGAACGCGACATGTGGCATTGAAGGATTTTATCTAAAAGGGCATTTATGTACTTTCACAATCTATTTTTATTTTAGGAAATTATCTTCAATAACTAACTATCCATAAATTTCGGAATTTATTGTTTTCGATTTCTGATCTCACGTAATATCAATCATTCCTTCGTTTTCTTGCTGGAATCTATCAGCATGTTCTTGGTACTGTGTTTTAACAGTTTGTTCTTGGTGATGTGTTTTAACAGCAAGCAGATTCATACAGCTGTGTTTTATTATTCAGATTCATACAGTTGTGTTTTAACAGCAAGCAGATTCATACAGTTGTGTTTTAGCATTCAGATTCATACAGCTGTGTTTTAACAGCAAGCAGATTCATACAGTTGTGTTTTAGCATTCAGATTCATACAGTTGTGTTTTAACAGCAAGCAGATTCATACAGTTGTGTTTTAACATTCAGATTCATACATGTGTGTTTTAACAGCAAGCAGATTTATACAGTTGTGTTTTAACAGCAAGCAGATTCATACAGTTGTGTTTTAGCATTCAGATTCATACAGCTGTGTTTTAACAGCAAGCAGATTCATACAGCTGTGTTTTAACAGCAATTCAGATTCATACAAATGTGTTTTATCATTCAGATTCATACAGCTGTGTTTGAACAGCAATTCGGATTCATACAGCTGTGTTTTAACAGCAAGCAGATTCATACAAATGTGTTTTACATCAGCAAATTTCGCCCCAGCTTTCGATCGGATTCCGGTAACTGTTCCGCTGCTATTTATCCTTTCCAAAGTTTCCTGCTTTTTGAATCTCTTCCCTGCAACCAGCAAAATACCGTCAATTACAAACAATAATCACCCGTAATCGCTTTGTAAAACACGCAGTACAATGAAAACTTGATCTTACGTATATGGAACAAGGAAAATCTCTTATCTTCATCCATGATTTTAGGTATTTTTGGTATGATTTTGGGGGTTTCCGAATTTGGGTTTAGAGAGAGAAAGAGAGAGAGAGAGGGAAATTGGCGTGAATTAAGGAGATGTGATATCTCTGACGGTTATTTTTTATTGGTTTAAAACACACATAAGGACGAAATTGCCCCTACTAATTTAAAACAATCTATTAAATATAGTTAATTATTACAAGATTGCCATTGATTTAATCTCAACCCTTAAACACACCAATCGGATGGACAAGATCGCTTCCTATACTTTCTAGGAAAAACACACTTTCCGTAGGAACCCTACTCTATATATATATATATATATATATATATATATGGACAATGCTCTAAACATTTTTGACAACATGTCTAAATCAGAAAAATGGAAGTTAGGTTCGATTCTTTAGTATGAGAATGGTATATAAGATGACATGCTAGTGTTCCCATGGTTTAACCTATAAAAATGTGATGTGTTTTTTTATAATTTACCCAACTTAACAATAGGTTTATTGGGCCCAATCCAATACTAATTTTTTGTAATTATGTTGTTTATCGTTAAAGCATATGGGCCCCTTTTTCGAGCTCGAACATGGTATGTGAATTCTCAGAGACGCCACTGGTTTTAAATAAGTTAATTAGGTATCTATTAATGTACGGTGACTACTTTTTATCAACGAATATCTTACGGCTGTAGTTAACTCTCATCTTTTATCTTTTTCATCCACCACCACCATCTCAACTACCGACAATTAAAAACGCTCCTCCGCAAGGGAGGTCGTCATTTAAACTTTGATTTCGAGGATGCGTGTTTCATTGGCTTGATTTGAACGACAAATGGTCGTCAGGCTGGTGACAATTAGCTAGACGTAAACTAAAGATGAAGGTGGATGTAGGTTATTAGAGGAGGGTGACACTTGCATGTTAGCCACATTATCAATTGTTTCGGTTGTACCGTAAGACATACTCCTTTGTTTAAGAGGCGTTATTAACTTGTTTTGTCAGCAAGTTTAAATGACAATTTGCGTAATTAATATTTAACGACAATTCCTTGACAATAACACATTTGGGAGCTATCGTGAACTTTGAAAACAAGCAACTAACGGACCTACGGCAAACCTCATAACTATAGACCAAAATCTACATGATTTATTACAAGGAAACGATCATGGTCCCAAAATATTAATTGAATCTCTAGTAAGATTTAATTGGAACCACAAATATTTTCCGTAAGGAAAGCCATATACTAAAGTTGATAATTCAATAATTGTGACTTAGGGGCCATTGGCAACTTCTGAATGGTTAAGTGCTGAACCAACAAGAGATCCGAACCATTAAAAGCCAGTATAATGCTTAACCATTCAGAGGCAAATGTCTGACCAATTCAGATCAAAGGTCTTAACCATTCAGACTCAGTCATTGGTGTAACATAGTGAGGGCGGGAGGGGGCGGCCGACCCCCCGAACTTTTTGCTCAGTAGTGGAGAGTATGTAGTTTCTGTATAGAAATTTTTGGGTATCTACGTTTTCTACCCCCCGTTTTATAGAAATTTTTAGGTATATACGTTTTCGACCCCCCGGTCGGAAATCTCAAGCTTCGTCACTGAACCCAGTATAATGCTTAACCATTCAGAGGTAAATGTTTGAACCATTCAGACATCTGCTCGTGAAACAAACAGTCTGAATCATTAAGTGCTGAACCAGTAAGAACCCCATTAAACAAGCCCTTAGATTTACATCAACACTTGTCATATATTTGAAGCCTTTTAATTAATTTTTAATATCGTTTTCTCAATATTAAATACCACACGTTTGCATCACAATATACATTTTCGTAGAAATAAAACCCATACATTTTCAAGGTGATATACGTTTGCATCACAATATACACCTTCGTAGAAATAAAACCCAAATGAATTTGTGACACGTAACAAGTCTAACACAGAGTTTACGGTTTTGATTTTAGTTTAAAAAGGCTCGGTTAGTTTGAATGGAGCCTGAGAACACATTTAGCTAAAGGGCCTTGTTCGGTTTGACCACACATGTTCAGAGGTAGTCTGTTTAACCCGTTCAACTTTATATTGATTTTTTTTAATTGTGTACCTATCATAATTCCAATCGAGATATTTTCATGCAAAAAAAAAAAAAAAAAAACTAAAAAGAAAAAAATTTGCATAATGTTTAAAGTTTAAACGTAGTTATGTTATATACATTTGTATATTTTTTGTTGTAAATTTGTAACTTTAGGGTAGTAATATACAAAGAATAAAATACAATTAGGTTTCGGGTTAATCGAGTCCTATTCATATCAACCCGTGAGAACTCATGTCGTGTTTGAGTTCATACGTCTAACACGATTTTCAGGTTCGTGTCAAATTTGAGGTACGTGTTGTGCTTGATAAGCCAAGCCACAAACACACCCACTTAGTTTGTATAGTTTACGCATCCGTCATGTTGAAACAAAATACAAGCTTAAATAGAATAATAATTGTAATTACTTGTACTAGTCTTTCACGTATAATCGTAGGCAGATATGAATATGCGATATTTTTGTGAATTAAATAGCAATGGATAGCTCAGTTTTTTTCAGTGTTATAACAATCGCTAGGCGCTACCGACTAGTGATTAATCAGGATTAATAGGGATTAATTGGATCGTGATTTTTATATGTAACTTTTAGTTATATATACACCACACACACATTTTTTATGTAGTTTTTTTAAAGTAGACATGATTAATTCCCTCATTGACCCATTTTTAAGTAATTGACGGGAATTTATACGGTTTGGTCGAAATTTTGCTGACCAGAATAGAACTGTCATTGACCGCCTAGTGATTAATCGGACATTAATTGGCGAACCTCAGATTAACGATTAATCGGTGACTAGTCGGGATTTTTATAACCATGGTTTTTTTTTGCTTGTATTATATACGAGTAATTTTTATATATATTTCAATTTTTTGTCACATACAAAATGTCACATAAATGTTTAATTGATCAGAAGTAACAAACGATCATCGGTTACAAAATAACCCAGTTTTAACAATAATAACACGATCCTAACTAGGGGTGATAACTTCTGACATCATTCGGAACATGACGTTGAAATAATCAGATTTTGGGTTGTTATGTCTAACTGTTTAACAAACAGGTCGTGTTCATGTTAAAATGTTTATGTCGCTTAACTAAATGGATCATGTTTATGTTGCCTTGTTTAACCGGTTTAATTAAGTTGGTCGAATCACCAACCCAAACTTAGAATAAAAAATAAAAAGGATACTCTATATAATTGTTGTAACCCATTCAACCCATTTATAACTCGTCAACTCATTTATTACCCGTCAACCCGTTTTACATCTTGATTACAGCTCATTTACAACCAGCCAACCAATTCAACTCGTTTAAATAAACGGGTTACGCCCATCGTGTTCAGGTTACACGATTTTAAAAGTGCCTACGTTAAATCGTGTCTGTTGATATCTTTAACACGAATAAATATATATAGTGTTCGAGTTCATCTATTCAACCACTTGGTCTAAAACCGCTAATTTTAATACGTATAAACACGTTTTAGATGATTTAACATCTTGATGACCTTGCAAGAGCCGTACAGTCTTGGGTTTGACTTTTAATGTGACACAAAAGTCAAAATTCTAATCTAAATTTAGATGTTTTCAAGTTTTCTACTATGAACAAAATGCCTAATGACAATTACAGACTAACATACATACAAATAAATCCTCCGATCGATTGAATACACGCGCCATATGTGTGTCGAATGATAATTAAAAAACAGGTTCGGGTTGAAACAAGTCATTTCTGCTTTAAACGAAAACTTAAACATCAGTATTCGAAACAAAGGGAAAATAAAATATAAAATTCCGAAAAAAATAACCTAAATTTTTAACTCGACACACCCGAGAATCGTCCCCCTACAACGGGTCATGGAAGCCGCTTTCTGCCACACGGGCTTCTCATTCCCGAGCGTTAAAACATCAACATCCGACATCTTTTTAATATCCGAATTCCACCCTTCCGGCCCGATCACACCACCAATCACATAAATTTCATCTCGAAAGCCCATCATAGCAAACCCGATTCTTCTCTTGAATCCCGAAGCCGAAATCACAACTTTCCTCGATTCCCGATCTTGTTTATATATAAGTCCATGACTCATCACATACAACGAACCGTTGACCACGGTCATCGGGCCTTGAAGCCACGAATGCTCGTGAACTCTCCACCCGTCTTTGGTCAACACCTGAACCGTGGTCAAACCCTTGTGCACCACATGCACCTCACCCCCGATTACTAACCCGGTACACGCCGAGTTATGAGAATAGTGAAGATCGGGAATCGAAACCCAAACGTCGTTATCCGGATCGTAAATTTCCGCTTTCGAGATCGATTTCCGGCACGTCGTGAACCCACCTGCCACCATTATCTTCCCGTTTACCACACAACAAGCAAACATGGCCCGAGGAACAATCATGGGGGCCCGTTGGGCCCACTGTCGGACCACCGGATCATACGCCCAGACCTCGTTTGTAGCGAAACTCCCGTCTTGGTCACCGGTCAACGGGTCAACGGCATCACTACCGCCACCTAGGACAAACAATTTCCTCGCGGTAGAAACGACACCGAAATGGGCCAAATTTCGAACTTTTGAAGGAAGTACCGGGAGAGTGATCCAGAGGTCTCGGGTCGGGTCGTAAAGTTGCCACACGTTTTCCGGGTCAAACGCGCATACGCATAACAGATTTTCACTTGATTTGAGTTCTTCACGGGCTTTATATAGCTCTGTGCTGTGAACTGCTTCGCGCCAAGAACGACAAATTACTTCTAGTTTCGGGAAAAGGTAGTACGGGACCCGTGCAAGACACCTGATAGCAACAGCATCGGGGAGACCTTCAATGAGAGCCGACATAACTAACAGCAACCTGCCAAGAAGCAAAAAGACAAAAATACCCTTCAATCTAGGACCCGATACATCGTTTTCTACGATAAACAAACATTGAGTACGCTTATTTAAGCAGTTATGGTTTAAGAAAATTGAAATCCAAGGCTTCTTTATTATTATTATTTTTTTTATTCAGAACGACTTATCTCACAAGTAAGTAGATAAGCAGTCCCATACGATTCATTGTTGTATCAATAAACACGATAAAAAGGTATACAGTTTTAATAAGCAATCTCAAACAAGATAGTATAAAAAATAAGGAAGTTAAATTGTATTAAGGCATATGAAATGTAAAACTCCATGAGCAGACAAGAAAACCAAGAAAAATCTTATTTACTTACAAGAGTTCGAATTTTATAAGCTCGTGTTTGGAAACACGTAAGGGTGTGTTTGGGATTGTTCATAGTTGTTGATAGCGAATAGCAACAAATAGCGATAAGGTACCCATATGCTACATAGCAAATAACGATAAATAGCAGACACTATTTTATAAATAACGATACACTAGAAAAAAAATTTGAAATTTTTTAAATGTGTATTATATCAAAATACCCTGGTATACACGCTATTTTACATGTATATTTAACAAAAACCTAAAATCCAGCTATTTTATACTATATTTAATCGTTATTTATATTAAAAAAAACTGAAATCCTGCTATTTATGGCTACATACCCCGTAGCGACGTTCGACCTATACGCTACGCTATTCGCTATAGTGACCGCTATTGACAACTAGGGATTGCTTATTATCTACTTATTGCTTACTAAAATAAGCAGTTTAGATAAACAATCCCGAAAATTCTCAAAGCTGATTATCGTTGTATCAAAACGCAATAAGCAAACCTTCAAGGGGTGACATAGTGGTAAGCATAGTTGTTACATAGCGAATAGGGATAAACAGCAGGCGCTATTTTATAATTATAATGTATGGGTCTATTTTATTATGACATAAGCCGAAGCTCGACGGCTCAAACTTGATCGAAAAAACAGTTAACCGAGTTATAATCCTACAAAATTTAGATATACTAGACCACAATTAATCAAGAACAAAAAACAGTAGCAAAATGTAGAATCTAATCCCTATCTTGATTATAAAACTATCATCAAATCAGATTGAAATTCATGTAAGAACTTAATTAGATTCACAACCAGCACAATCTTATCTTTCTGTTTGCGTTTTTAACCCCAAATGACACAATTGCAATCACAAATTTATAAATCATCAAGATATTATAATCGTTCAACAAAGTTAAAAAAACCCAAATCAAATAAACAGAAACTGGATCCAAACAGACCCGATTTCAACATTTTCCAATCGAGATTAATAACCCCACATCAATTGGATAATTGGGGCTTCAGAAAACGTACAAATTGGGTCAAATTAGTAACGTGAATCGATAATTGAAGGGAAAACAGCAAGACTTACTTGAAAATGGAGATTTGAGGCAGTGATTTACCGAGAAATGGGGGCGAAGTGGGTGTGAAGAAGAGGGCAAAATGATTATTTTGGTCGGTTTTTGTTTATTTGATATGAAGAGAAATCGAGAAGGGGTGGAATCGTACGGAAATGCAAAGTGTAGTGATTTACAATTTCCAAACGTGGTTTTATTGGGGGAGAGAAGATTGGGTGTCAATTGTAATCTTAGGTTTAGGGCCGCAATCAAACCGAACGAAAACGAAAACGAACTTGTTCGTGTTCGTTTGTTAAGAAATATACGTGTTCGCAAACCGTTCACGAACACTTATCAAACGAAATTTTATGTTCGTGTTCGTTTGTTAAGAAAATGAACTTGTTCGTGTTCGTTTGTGTTTGTTTGTTAATTTTAGGCAACGGACAAAAACGAACGTTGACAAACACAAATGAGCACAAACTAATGTTCATGAACACAAATGGAAACACGAACACAAACAATCGTTTCATGAACAAAATATATAATACACTGACATTTAATAGATATTTAATTTGTTGGAATTTTGAAGTATTTAAATAGATATAAAAACTAAAAACACTAATGAATTATCGAACACAAACGGACACTTTACCGAACATTCACGAACATAAACGAACGAACACGACCTCTGTTCATGTTTGTTCATTTAACTAAACGAACGAAATTTCTTGTTTGTGTTCGTTTGTTTAATAAACGAATGAACACCGAACGTTTGGTTCGTTTGCAGCCCTAATTAGCTTCATGAGATGACTTGTTAATGTTTACGGAAGGATGAGCAAATGGTATCGAGTACCGGTACTGGTATCGAATTTCTCAAATTGAAATATTTTCGATACTGATTCGATACCGACTTTTGACATTTTCGGTACCGGTTCAATACCAGTCTGGTACGGTACCGGTTTTTACCTTCAAACACCGGTATCAAACCGTATCTACCGGGTATTTTCGATACTGGTACCGTTACACATTTTTGAAGATTTTAGACACTGGTATTTTTTGTACCGGTATCAATTCGATACTAGTAGATACCGAACTCATCCCTATGTTTAAGGTCTCTAAAGATGTGATTTTAGATAGCCTAACATATCTTGAAAGATTTTATTATTCATGAAAAGTTGTTGGATTTAACCTATACTTATAGTATTATTTATTATTTAATACTAGTATTAAGCCCCTGCGTTGCAGCGGTTGTTGTAAAACTGTGTCAAGTAATACCAATACTATACCACTGTCAGCGACCACCAACACCGGAAAAGCTCGTAAAAACAAATTAAATAAAAACGAAAAAAATAACGCCGAGCGAAAAGCAGACATGAAATCTTTGAATCACGAACGCTCGTTGCAGAGAAATTAAACAAAAACGTAAAATATAGAAAAAATTAACTAAGTCAATCCAGGACCCGCGCGTTGGTCGAACTTGTTAAACAGAGAAAAATAGATGTGCTGCGACGGGCCAGTCAAACGGGAAAAAATATACGAAAAAAATGTTGAACCCCACACGCACGTTGCGGTGCATTAACTCACAAAATTTAGAACGAAACGAAAAACTTTGGAAAAATGATAAGTATGGTGGACCAAAATTGAAAATAAAAAAGAGTTGGGATTAAATTGCAAAAGATTAAAAACTTTGGGTTAAAAGTAAAAAACAAAGGGTCTAAATTGCAAAATTGAAGTTATTTATTAATATTAGATAAAGATAAAAATAAATGATATCTATATATTAGTTATTAATATTAAATCTATATATTAGTTATTAATATTAATATTAATATTAAAAGAAATTTATTAAATAATTATAAATAAAATTTATAAGGTTGAAGGAGATAATGACATTTGGCATTATTTGGAGTTTATTATAAGTTTGATTTATTGTGGTAAAAGGGGGTAACGTCTCATAATTATCTAAACTAGTGTGTTAGGGACATACCAATACTGGCAAGGACTATGATGAACTACCATTAGGAAGGTTCGGGACATGGCCTATGTTCGCGAATCGGGAAAAGGGAAAAGAGACATACCGAAATAATAAGGTTTGAATCATGTTATCTTCCGGAAACATTATATAGCTAATTTGGGACCACCAAATAACTAACTAAGAAAGTGACTACTCTGGATGGGAACACAACTCGGATTATGAGGATCCAAGGGTGTAAATACCAGTGGCGGACCTACCCACAGTCGTGGGGCAGCTGCACCCCTTGAAAAAAAAAATCGTATATATTTTAGACAAAAAAACCGACCGCACTCCTTGAAAATATGGTTGAACGCCTCATCCGCACCCACAACAAATAATCCTGAGTCTGCCACTGGTAAATACATCATGAGTGTCCAATCACGTGGCAGGCAACCTTTTGGTAAAAATATCTTAACATTGTTAAGTTGATAGCGAACTCTAAACCTTTATGCTAGCACCATATCACGTCGGAAATGTGAGTCAATCTCTGTGTGTTTTTGTACGTTGATGAAACACCGAATTGATTGCTTAATATGTGGCACCAATGTTGTCACGCCATAAGGCAGGAGAACTAGAATGAGATATGCATAACTCATGGTGAAGTACATATGTAATTGAATAAAGCTTTGAAGCGCTGTGAGGAAGAGCATAATACTCTATTTCGGTACTAGACGAAGTTTGTGTGTTTTTCTAAACCGCAAATAAAATGAGTTAGGATGTTATAAATAAATTCACGTTGGTTAGTTTTGTGTGTTTTTCATGTGTTATAATTTATTTCGGATTCTTGTAAAATACAAAACAACAATAGCATAACCAAACTGCAATCTTTCAACTAGAGCTGTTCAAATTGCTCGGCGCTCGTTCGATGCTCGCTCGGAAAATGCTCGGATTTTGCTCGTTCGATTCAGCTCGATTAAAAAAATGCTCGGTTCGGTTTGTAAACGAACCGAGCACGAGCAAAGGTCCGCTCAGTTCGGTTCGGCTCGGTTGGCTCGATTTATTTTTTAGTATATATACATATACATATATATTTATACATATATATTTGTGTTTTCGTGTGTATCATTTTTAATGAAATGACTAGAGACCAACATTAACAATGTTTGGTCCAAGATCCAAATAAAGCTCATTTAAGTAATTAGAATTAAAATTCAACACCAATAGTCCATTATCCAATACTTAAATGTTCATTTGAGTAATTGAATCAAAATTTCAAATACTAAAATGTGAAGCGTCAATCAATACTCAAGTCTCAACCCGCCATTTGATTCAGAAGTGCAAGACCCTATTCAAAACCCATTGGCCATCGTTATTCGATTTCTCCATTGCCACTCGCCAAAACGCCAACTCGTCAGGATTTTGCTTCAATCGATTAATTCAATTTCAAACTTCCGATAGAACAAGGGTATGTTTCAATTGGTCGACGATTTATCTTCCCTCTTAGTTAATCTCGATAGAACTAGTTGAGTGTTTTTGTATTTCTTGTTATTTGTTAAAAAAATTTAATTGTGTTCTATTGGATGAAACATCAGGGACGAAAACTGCACTTTATTCTAATAACTAGCACTCCCATCGTCACTTTCCTTGTTTATTATGCGACGCTTGATACTCGCTCGACGTTCGTTCGAAACATGCTCGGATCGAAAGACGCTCGTTCGAATTTGGCTCGGTTGAAAAAACGCTCGATTTGGTTCGGATCGGTTTGTAAACGATCCGAGCACAAGCAAAGGTCTGATCGGTTCGGCTCGGCTCGTGAACAGCCCTACTTTCAGCAGCCTTGAGCAAACTCCATATAAACTCAATATCATTAAAAGATTTGGACAGATATTCCAACAGACCAACAATATAATCAACAGGCCAAGAACATAGATCAGGTATGAATTTCTAACACGATACGAACCTAACACGAAATTCGTGTGGCTTGGGTTTAGTATAAACATTTGACTTTTTTTTGTTGTTGTGAAAATGTAATTTAGAGTACTTATACGCAAAAAAGATGAAAAAAAAAAACAATCTATTTTTGGATTAAACAGCTTGTGTTCCTGTCTACCTACGTATTTTCATGACGTGTTCAGGTTCATATGTCTGATACAATTTTTAGGTTCAGTCGTGTTCGGGTTGGACCCTCGAACACAACCCGTAATTATTGGCTGCCCTAAGTCCCTAACATAGATCCTGACTCTAGATACTACAGAAACACCTAAACCAGCGGCATCATGAATCATAACAGCTCATAAAACCCATGTAAGATTAAATATATTATGTATTAATATTTAATCTAGTAGCCATTATAATCATTTACATTATATAGATCAAAATATATAATAACCTATTAATAATTAGTTGCTAATTGTTGATGGACCATATTACCCTTATTAACTAATTAGGTTTCCTCCTGGGTGCTTATATAAGGAGACTTATGTAGAGGTTAAAAGGTTACACACTTAGACAGATAACCTAATCAGCATAACATCATATTCGACCTCCCTCTCCATAGCTGATTCCCTTGTCGGTTTTCATAATCACCATCATCAGTCAGCACCCTAAGGAGGAACCAGATCACCATGACAAAGATGTCGAACTTCATGTCTTTTTCCCTATCTGGATTCACCACTGCACTGTCTGCGGTGACAGGTATGTTTTCATGTTTTCCATTATGCATAAAACAGAACTGAACAACATGTGGTATCAGAGCATATGTTGATTAGTCAGTTCTGTTTTGTATCCGAAAATCTGGTATAAAACTGGAAAACAGTTTTGAAAACCTTAATAAAATCCCGTTTTGCCATCCGAAATCATCATTACGGAACATTACGCATCATTACGGATGATTACGGATCTGGGTTTTATCATCTCGAATGCATCTCAGATCTTTACGGATCTGGGGTTTTATCATTACGGATGAAGGCTTGAATATTTTATCTTAGGGTTCATCACATGTTCATAAGAAAAATTCGAAAATTCCTTTAGTTTTGGAATGAATTTGGATTATTGGGTGCTTTTCCTGGTTTTGATCTATTTTACCTACTAAACAATTTTCGAAATCTGTTATTATTATTAATGGATATAATTTTCGAAATAAACAGATAAATATAACTAACATTTAAACAGGAAACATAATCCCATAATCCCAAAAATTTCGGATTTTGAACCTTATCAATTAATAACTGCTTAAATTAAGGATTTTGTAGCTTGAGGAACAAATTTCGGATGACCATTCAGGATGAACATCTGTTCGTCCATTACGGATCAATAACTGGCTGATCATTTCGGGCCATCTCGGACTTACTGTCACGGATCATTTCGGACTAAGCATCACTATTTCGGATGAATCCAAGACATAATTCATCCGAAATCATGCGTCTTGGACACATCCGAAATCATCCAAAATCATCCGACTTACGCGTCTTGGACTCATCCGAGATCATTCGAAATGATCCATTTCGGATAATCCAAAATGATTCGAAATCATTCATCTCGGATAAATCCAAGACATGATTCATCCGAAATCATGAGTGTTCATAAAATTTCAAGACTTATTCGAAATCCTATTACTTTATTAAGCAGTTAATATGAACTAAAATTTAGATCGGGGCTCCGCACCGAACCCCATGCAGGGGGCACGCATGTGGTTTGCTATTAAATGATTGGTTTTGTAAATACTTAGTTAATTAATAAGGATCAAATAATGTTTTACGAAACGAAAATGGTTTTACTTGAATGAGCTTCTGATGTATCATTTCTGGCCAAAGCTGATTTGATACATCTACTTATCATCCAAGTATTACGAAAGCTATGTTAAGTGTGCATCATAAACATGAATGTCTTAATATCTGGCCAAAGCTAATTTAATTCCTTCATAGATGGCATACTTAACAAGTGCATAACTAAAGTGATTGTCTCAATTTCTGGCCAAAGCTGATTTGTTACAACCACTTTGCACACATGCTTAAAAGATTACACTTCTGGCCAAAGCTGATTTGTCTTCGTTTAAGTAGAATTTTAAATAAGTCTATTATTTTGATGTTAGTAATAGACATATCACAACCTCTTCACATAATGATCATTTCGTCTGCGTTATTTTAAGTACCCATAACTTTTCTCACTATAATTTTCTTTTATATATATCTCATCCACTCTAATTCTTAAACCTAAAATGTTTTGCTTTATTTAAAGTTTCTATAAGAATTAGCTCATAAATTAAATCCTTGATTATCTCTTAAGACACGATAATCCTACTGCTCTCTTCTGATAAAGGTACTACAAAAGAAAAGTAGAGCATGATGAATAGGATAAATCGAACATGATGTCTCTTATGATAATCAAGATCTCTCTAACATAATTGCTATCACTAAAGTTATTCAAGATTAAGTCTTTCCTAAGACTAATCTATAATTATGGAATAATCTCAAGAATTCCTAAGATGCATGCCTTCATTTAAAATTCTAAACTATAAAGTTAAGTGGTATATGTGAATATATTATAATGTACAATACAATGACCCATAAAGTTAAGGGCTTACGCATGGAAATAAGTACATTTTTCCAGTACATTACATACTAATATTTTCACTTGTACAATTTGATGCCTTATAAATCAACTATAACACTCAAAAGTACCAAAGTATAATGAGTGTGTTGATAAGCAACATATGTACAAAGAAATAAATGTTTGAAGCTGGAAAATAAGTTGTTACTCACCTTACAACCACTTAAACTTTAAAAGAGGATTGTTTTAAGGTCCATAGATAAATTACAAGTGCTAATTCCACCTCTAAGGTTCTTCAAGGGAAAATCTCACTGCATAATTATGCCATTAGACTAGGCATAAGCAACGAGACTATCCATTATTCAAAGTAACAATGGGATAAGTTAATTAGGTAGTCACTTACTAATTACGTCTGCTAATTTTAATATTCCTATTAACACATGATTAGTTGACTTTAGTTCCATATGTTTCCTTACCAGAAGTCGACAAATAACTAATATGAGAGTTAGTGACAAAATTAATTGTTAAGGCTATAAGAACCATAATAAGCAGTCTTCTAACAAAGCTTTTCGATACCTTATATATTTTGAAGATTAATCAGAATATAGTATCATAATTAAGCAATGTTATGAAGGTTGTGAGGTTTGCATAGTCAACATAAAGTCACACTTACCTTAAACTTTCATTTTGTTTGTTCTAAATATCTGGATAGAAATATTACTAAGATGAAACTAGATGATACCTTACATTTTCACAACTTTTGTTGTCATGCAAATGAGAATTTGACAAAAGGAAAATGAGACCTTTAAATTTCATCCATTACAACTGAAATTCATGAGAAATCATGACATGGTTAATGAGGATGATTATTCAACTAATCTCATTCTAAGTGATTTTAAATCATGACGTTAAAGCCATAAAATATGACTTGGCTTAAAGAATAAGTATGGGTCCATCATAAGTCATTCATTGACATTCGTAGAACTTATTCCAAATGGAATATTCAGACATAATTCATTTATCATTTAACAGACTATCAACTTGTATCTAAATTTTGTCGCATATGGCCCATGGTCTTAGAAGAAATCTATTCATATATATACTTAATAAGATTTCTATTAAATATGTCCCTAAGTTTCTTATGACATCTGGACATTAAAGAAATCAAATAAAGTCTAACATATATATGATAGGTTTCCACGTCACGTACATCATTGAAACTTCTCTTATAGCATTCTAGAGATATTAAAGATCAGTGGGAGCATTAAGTGTCTTAATAATAACTTGTAATAGTTGCAAGAGGTGGGGGAGTGTAAATTTCACATTACCTCAATTTACACCTCTTGTACAAGACACCGCTCCATGACAACACTGTTCTATCAAAACTTGTCTCCTTAAAATCTAATGCTACTCTTACAAAGGTTTCATTGTTGCTTAATTGTGGGCACATTTAGATTTCTTACCTAAACTAACATAATCCTCAACAAGAGAAATCACAACGACTAACGTCATTAACTTGTTTTCTCTATTAGAATTTGTTGGTCGTTAAATATTGACCCTAAGCATGCTGAGTTCCTAAACATTTCTAAGGTCAGTGGGAGCAGTCAAAGTCCTTATCATGACTTGCAAGGAATACAAGAGGCGGGGGGAAGAGTGTCATTAAATTTCACTCCGAATTTAACTCCGATTACACCTCTTGTACACTATACTGCACCAACTCTTACAAACTTAGAATCCTGAAAATGATAGCAACCTAACCAAGAGCTAATCCATAAAACTGAAACTTCTAACAAACCCAATAATCAACTCAGGATGTCATCTAGGTTTAAAAGCCTACTAACTTCGATGATTACATAACCTCCCTAACTGAAGTTGAAATGGATTTTGGAAAAGTTTACTGATCCTATCTCTTCAAATTAAGCCATTAGCCTCAATCAATCTTCTGAATGGAATAAAACTGTTTTCTAGTAAAACTGATTTTATGTGTTCTTATAACGTTTGGGATTTGATTGAATTACCTAAGAGTGTTCATAACTAAACCAAATCCTAAAATAAGCGTTAAGACACGAAGAAGCATGATTGATTGTCAAAGGTTATACTTAGGAAGAGATAAAATATCAAAGATTTCTTTGAGGATCATCACTGTTCTAGTAGCTTATAATAGTTTAAAGCTACATTAGATGAACATTAAAAACAATTTTCCCTAATAACTGGCTGACATATTTACATGTTCATAAGACAACCTGAAAGTTCTAAACTTATGGTTAAAGAACAGTTTGTCTATAAGTCAATAAAATCCATGTATGGGTTAATGCAAACATCATAATGTGATGAAAACTTAAAGTAATTATTTTCATCAACAACCAAGTGGATTAATGTACCTACCTCAAAATGAGTGGGAGCAACTAAGATAAACTTGTCTATATAGATGATATTCTTTTGACAAGTATATGTTACATAAGTCAAAGCATTGTTAACACAAACTTTGATATAATAGATCTCAGAGATATCTCTTATGTAATAGATATCATAACATACCGAGATAGACCCAATGGGACAATAGTATCGTTCCATAAGTTTGACATTAAATGGGTCCTTACATAAACAAAATACTGCTCTTCTTTAGAGGATAATATGATAAATGAGATTATTGATTTACTCTTCATTAATTAGAAGCCTTATGTAAATTCAAGTCTACACTCGTTTAGATATTACTCACATTGCAACACACTAGATATGTCTAGATTAATGTGAAGCATCTAATGGGGTATTACAATATCTTTAAAAGAAACGAGAGGCTATGATTTGAAGGAGAAGTGAGAATTAAAAACGGTTTATTACTTTAACTTTGTGATATTCAAAGATGACAAAATGTAATTTCGGGTATATCTTTATGTCAGCAGACAAAACCTATCTCATGGAGGAGTCATAATGGACTGATATCAACAACCTAATTTATAACGACATAATATAGTCACTAAATGTTGTTGGATATTTATCAGTGGGCTCATAAGTTTATTAACTTGATATAATTAATATTTTGAAGACTTAGTGTGATAAAGTCAGCTACCATGACTCCTTGAACAATAACAGTTCGAGAGGTGCTGCATTAAGTTTCGATACGTAATTAATTATTCGTTTATGAACGAATTGAGGAAACTAAGTTTTGTATCGAAAACATTCATGATATGCTTAAGGATCCTATAACTGAAAGGCTATTACCCATAAGTATTAATAAGAGAGCTCATAGACGGGTATTAATTGATGGTCGTGCGCAATTGCATATCGTACTATGAATGACTAACTATTAGTTAATTTTCCTCATCAGTTTGATTTTGTATGTCTCTAAGAATATGTCAAGCTAGCATAATGGCATATGGACAAATGAAGTTACAAATCAAACAAAGGGCTTATGCGTATTTTGATCATAACGATTAGGTTTTAAATTAAGGCTATAGTATGACTAATGGGGGTCCTGAGTCGCATAATGATTCAACGGCTGTATTTCTCTGCTATAGTACTTGTTTAAAGCTAAAATGAGTGTTAACTCCTGATCAGGCTTATCTAATACTCATAGTAAATGATTACTCGGCTAAGTGGGAGAATGTAAGATTAAATATACTATGTATTAATATTTAATCTAGTAGCCATTATATTCATTTACATTATATAGATCAAAATATATAATAACCTATTAATAATTAGTTGGTAATTGTTGATGGACCATATTACCCTTATTAACTAATTAGGTTTCCTCTTGGGTGCTTTTATAAGGAGACTTATGTAGAGGTTAAAAGGTTACACACTTAGACAGATAACCTAATCAGCATAACATCATATTCGACTTCCCTTTCCATAGCTGATTCCCTTGTCGGTTTTCATAATCACCATCATCAGTCAGCACCCTAAGGAGGAACCAGATCACCTTGACAAAGATGTCGAACTTCATGTCTTTTTCCCTCTCTGGATTCTCCACTGCACTGTCTGCGGTGACATGTATGTTTTCATGTTTTCCATTATGCATAAAACAGAACTGAACAACAACCCAAATTGGATCAACATAAACCATCAGCTAACCATCAAACTCATAAAACAGCATAACATCTAGAATAGTACTAGCACCAGCTAAATACAAAGTTAAAATACCACTAAACAAAGGAAAACTATCTATTACTAGTTTCAGAATTCCTTTGCCATTTTCTTTGTGGATCTTATTCGAACTCTAGTAAATCCCTCGTCATCTGTAACCTGTTTGCCCGTCACAGGAGTTTTAGCCGGTGGAGGTTTAGTCTTAGCAGTTTGTTCAGCGATCTCCTCTTCAGTTTTGGGACGGCTTTTGCAAAGTTCATATGAGTGGCCAAAAACCACACAATGACTACAAACAACAGGTTTACATTGGTACGAAACTCTAAGAGTCAAGACACCGCCAGGCCTTTGGCTCACCGATGGGTATTCAACTTCTATTTCGGTTGGCAGGTTGGATGCAGCAGAGACTTCAACTAAAACTCGAGCAAAATCAATTTTTCCTGATTGATTTAAACAACGATCTTTGGTAATCTTGTCCATTAGCAACGGGTGGCCAGTGCCACTCATGATTTTACTTAATCCATTTCTAGTCCATAGCTCTACTGGGATGTTCTGGATAGTAACCCATAGGGGGATCGAGCTCAGTTCAATCTTTCCAAGACGTATCCTGGGCTCCCGTTTGTTGATGAAGATCGGGATATTGTTCACCTTCCACGGGCCATTCTCCAAGACTTCATTCAATCCATGCTCGCTTTTAAACTTGAAATAATAATACCCTGTAGTGCTTTCGGAGATCTCATCGAGATCACAAGATCTCCATAAACTTTTAAAACATGAGTTCACAACACTAAAATCCATAGAGGTACCAACGAAATAACCATAAAGATGCAAGGAGAAAATGTTGGCAGATTGTTTGAGGTCCTCTTGAGATATAACAACACGACGTCCACCATTTGGAGTAACCATCGGCGGAACATACTCCAAACGAATTTCTTCAGTTTCATCTGTGGTTTCAGTTTCATATTTTACAGAAACTTGGGTACGGGTCAACAAATATGCCTTGAAAGCAACGTTAACATAAGGGGCGATAGCTTGAAGCGCAAGAACAATTGCAGCGTTATTTGTCATCAAAGCTACTAACAGCGCCACGGGTTTAAACAGGTTAATTTCGTTCAATGGGCCAATCACTCCGTCTCTTAGAACATCACGACAGAACTCCTTGCCCATAAACCTTTCAATAACATTGGGGACAGTGGCCAATTGAGATGATTCAGAAGGGGTAGGGATGGGTGTGGTTTGAGGAGATTCCTTGTGTACTACAACCAGGTTTTCAAAAAGAGGGCCCAAAAAGACCGTATACAGGTCATGTAATAAAATAATCCATTCTATACACATGTAGGTTACAAACAAATACATGAAAATCATTGTGTTAGTTTCTACAAATCTAGATCTGTTGGTATGGGTCGCTCTAGGATGAGCTATGAAGTGAGGATGTTTGCTTATATATATAGTATAGATTCAGGAAATTTTGTGGAAAATGCGCACAACACTTCCACGAAGTTAATTTCTGAACTTCTTCCTTGAGGTTAATTACTTAATTGTATTGTTAGAAAGCGACATTATGTGTTTTCCATAACAAACAATTCAAGATGAGCTTCCTGGCAATATCATGAGCACTAAAGTACGAATAAACACTTTGATTTGGTCCATGCAAATATTTTTTAAATTGTAGTTTTTTTTTTTTTTTGGAACGAATATCATGAGCATTAAAGTACGAATAAACAATTCAAGATGAGCTTCCTGGCAATATCATGAGCATTAAAGTATGAATAAATACTTTGATTTTGTACATGCAAATATTTTTTAAATTGTAGTTTTTTTGGAACAAATAGTATAGTTTCTACTTTCTAATCATCATTATCATAAATAAATAAATAAATAAATAGAACGCAAAGGGCTAGAGCAATACCCATCATAGGGCTAAAACCCTTTTACTTTATTTTATACCTTTACGATAACCAAGTTTGTAAATTGTAATAACCGAGAGTCAAAATTTTCGAACCGGTTCAGATCGAATTACATAATGACAAACCATAGGGAGCATACCTGCTATTTTCAAAAGATGGGGACTAAACGTAAAAAAACGTGAAACCACAAGACCATCCGGGCAATTAACTCTTAAATCTATGTGAAAAGGACACCATTCACATATGTCAGTTTCTACCAACAAAACTATAAAATCTTCCCTGCTTTTAGGGCAATCACAAGATTCAAATAAACAATGGTATAAATATCAACTCAAATCATCTCAATTGGTCACCTCCTAATAAAACAATAAAATTAGGGCAACAAAAAAGTTTGATACCAAAAATCAAAACCAACCTAAATTGAAACTTACTTCGATTCTCGTCTCGCATGATAAAAAAATGGCATCTACAAAATTTGTTGCAACGCTTCTCGTGTGCGTTGTCATTATGGTTGCATCGCGTATTAGCAACGCCGAAGATCAAGAGCGATGCTTTAAAGATTGTGAGAAGTTTTGTGTAAACGGAGGCAATGCCCATTCTTTCTGTGTGTTAAAATGTGAGAAAGAATGTCGGAAAGGAAACTTATGTTCGTAAATCATTCAGACTTTCTATTTTCTGAATTTCTTAGAATTATTCCAACGGTTTTATTGATTTACATGTATCTATATTCTTTAATTTTTGCAGCTAGACGTTTTAACTGATGATACATATGAACCTTACTTACACATGGTCAAAATCCAAGTACATGCATATGTTTTGATCGCTACAATGGAGATTGGATTTTTTTTTGTGTGGTTTCAAACATGTGAATGATCATATGCCATGAGGACAAGGGTAGACGTTATAAAGTATATAATTGTGTATTATATATAATTGTTTTTTGTTCTTGTAATCACCATTTCTATAACTGATTTATGTTTGGCATTATTATTTTTCTTCTTAAAAAGTGAATCCAATATATTGAAACTAGCGCGTATTGAACATGAGACCTCCTCTGGAGAATCAAAAGCGACATCGACGACGGTGTTCCCACTACCCGCCACTCTCCTCTCCACACAAACATAACTCTCTCTCTTTCATTTGTGGCTACTCACTACTAGAAAAGTGGTCATTTTGCTACGGAAATTTCCTACGCAAAAAAATGCGTCGCAAATTCTGACACATTTACTACGCATTTCCTACGGAAAAAAGACCTTGATTTTTTTGGGCAATTTGTGACACAATAGTGACAAATATACTAATTCTAAGTATTGTGTCGGAAATGCGTAGCAAGTTGCTACGCATTTCCGACGGAACCATTATTTATTTGTTGGAATTAGATTTATATGTTAATTCATTTAAATATTAATTGTTGCGTCAGAAATGCGTAGCAACTTGCTACGCATTTATGACGAATTATTTATTATTATACTTAGATTATATTTTAATGTTTAATTAGCATTATTATTAATTATTGCGTAGGAAATGTGTAGCAACTTGTTACGCATTTGTGATGGAAAATTTATTGTGTAGGAAATGTGTAGCAACTTGCTACGCATTTGTGATGGAAAATTTATTACCATATTGCGTAGGAAATGTGTAGCAACTTGCTACGCATTTGTGATGGAAAATTTATTGTGTAGGAAATGTGTAGCAACTTGCTACGCATTATGTGCCACCATATTAATAATAAGTTTAAAAGTTAATGACTTTCTTTTCGATAATAATTTCATTAACCTTAATTGTTGCGTCAAATTATTTTCTGTATGGTCGAGTCCGGAACATCATAAAGTACAAAATCAAATCAAAAATAAATATATATAAACATTAGTAAACACTCAAAAGTTAATGACTTTCTTTTCGATAATAGTTTCATTAACCTTAAACTTCAAGTTTTAACAATACTAAATCCCTAAATTTAGAGTAAAATGCACGGATAGTCCCTGTGGTTTTGCAAAATAACACATATAGTCCCCAACTTTTGGAAATTACATTGGTGCTCCCTGTGGTTTGATAGTTTGTTACTCGGATAGTCCCTGGAGTGGATGTCCGTTGGTTTTCTCCCTTAAGTGGATGTGAAATGACAAAATTACCCTTCATCTTCCCCACTCTATAAAAACAAACCCCATCTACCCCAACCCCACCCACCCCCCACCTTGAGTGTTTGACGTGAACACAATAACTTCATAAAAATAAAACTGATCTATGCAGATGATTTGGTAATTGTAAGCTACCCGATCATCAAACCCACTACATGACCTATATCTAAAACCTAAGTAACAAATCTATCAATAGATTTCGAACCTTAAAAATATTAACTTATAATGTGGAGTGGTAATTCCTGACTTCTCATTTTGAATTTTAGACTTATGGTACGGTATCGATTCATTGAAATTGAAACTGAAACCATATAATTTAATATTGTTACTGGTACCGATATTGTTCGGGTGGTATCGGTCAGTTCCTTAGGATAGCAATACTTGTGTTGGAATTTCTACAAAAAAAAATACTTTCCTAAAAAAAAAAAACAACTTTTAGAAAAAATAAAAAAAAATTTATAGTAAAGTGAATACAAAACATTTTAGAAAAACTAACAATAAAAGATTACAAAATGAAAAAAAAAAGAAAACAAAAAGGTTTACACAAAATTGAGCCAATCAAAAGCTTTATTTCAACTTCACATGGATCACCATCCGTTAAATAAACTTCCGTTAAATGGGTAGGAAAATGCGTAGAAAAATGTGTAGCAATTTTTGACAGCCCTTTTCTGTCAGAAATGGGTAGGAAAATGCGTAGAAAATGCGTAAAGAAACCAGTTTCCTACGAGTGGTTTAACTACATATGCATTTCGTCACAAATTCGTAGAAAATTAAATTTCGTGACAATTGTGTAGCAAAAATTAAAAATTAACTTCCGTTAAATGGGTAGGAAAATGCGTAGAAAATGTGTAGCAATTTGTGACAGCCCTTTTCTGTCGTAAATGGGTAGGAAAATGCGTAGAAAATGCGTAAGAAACCAGTTTCCTACGAGTGGTTTTCCTACATACGCATTTCGTCACAAATTCGTAGAAAAGCGCGAGTTGTGACGCATTTCCTACGGAAAATGGTGTCAGAAATTTTAATTTTTCTAGTAGTGTACTTCCCGATCCGTGTACCCAGCCAGTGAATGCTATCCGATTTCACCTACCCGACTACACCTGGTCTACCCTTACATACGCCGCAGCATACATATGTCTCCTTCCTCCAATTCGTGTCGTACTGCCACGTGCTCAACGTCCTCTTCTTAGTGGCGGATGTAGGGCTACCCCTCAACTTTTTTCTTGACGAAGTACATTTTTAGTGCAAAATATTTTTTTTTCTTCTTCGTCTTATGTATTGGCTACCCCTAAACAAAAAAAAAGTTATAGCTCACACTAGCCCTTAACTTTTCTTCTAAATCCGCGAGTGCCTCTCCTCACATAGACACTATCTTCTATATCTACAAATCGCATGAAGAGGAATAGTGCTGGACAATTATTGGTGGGTTTTGGCAGTTGATTTTCCTTCAGTTTTGGCAATTAAAAACCCCATGCAGTTGCTGAAGGCCCATCTTTATTGAAATAACAATAATAATTTTCGTCATGTGTACCCTTTGTCACAAGCTAACGAGCACAAGTGGTTGAAGTAATGCGTCCGTCAACAAATTACATATAATTTAATCTTCTTTTTAAGAATTGATCATGAAATGAATAAAGTTTTTAAAGCTCCCAAGTAGTTTATTTCTGGTCTTAAAAGTGAATTTTAAACTTAAACCAAACACTTTCAAATATTAGTATAACTAGGTTAGAACCCCGTGTATTACACGAGTTAAATAAATATAATTTCATATACCAAATAATAAAAAAATATATCTTTAAAAATCTCGTTTACTACACGAGTTGAATAAATGTAATTTTATATACTAAATAATAAAACAATATATATTTAAATATTTCGTTTATTTCATGAGTTGAATAAATGTAATTTTATATCTTTAAAAACCCTGTGTATTGTATGGGTTGAGTAAATTTAATTTTGTATATGAAATAATGAAAATTACATTTTTAAGAACCTCATGTGTTACACGAGTTGAGCACATGTAATTTTATATACCAAACAATAAAAGTTACATCTTTATAAACCCTATGTATTATATGGATTGACTAAATCTAATTTTATATACTACATAATAAAAGTTATATTTTTAAAAACCTCGTGTATTACACGAGTTGCATAAATTAATTTTGTATAGTAAAAAATAAAGATGTTATATCTTTAAAAAATCTCGTTTATTACACGGGTTGAATAAATCTAATAAAAAATTATATCTTAAAAAAAACTAATGGATATACTGGATATACAATGGATGAGGTGATTGCGGTGATGGTTCTTAGGTCATCCGTAGTCATAAGGCCCTTTTGGGGGCGTTATGCGACATGTGGCATGCCACGTCACCACGGGGCTTTATGGGGCGTTATGCAAGTTGAGGCAGTAGTCATAAAGCCCCTTTGTCATCATTACTCAATTAATTAATTTTCAATTTTTTAATTAATTTATAACTTTTTTAAATTAAAACCCTTTAATGTTAAATAAAAAACATTAAATAAAATAAGTTTTCATAATTGCAGGGACCAAATATGTTAAAAACCAATTTTAAAAGCCAAGTTTTAGAAACAAATTTTAGATATTTGAGACTTAAGGGGACCAAATATGTTAAAAACCAATTTTAAAAGCCAAGTTTTAAAAACAAATTTTAGATATTTGTCTTCTTCTCCGTTTGTCTTCCTTCTTCTTCTTCCTTCGATACCTGCAACAAAAACATAGCAATATATGTATGTATATATGTTTAGGGGAAAACCAGAAAATAAAAAAAAATTCAAACAAACCACAAAATAACGCCGCTATATATCTCGCGCCCCACCCCATTTTTTCACTCATACCGCCCTCCGTTTCGGTGTTTGGGGGCGTTTTCCGGCGCCATATTGGGGCATAGCGCCCCACTACGTTCTGTCTTATAAATGTCACGTAAACATAGTGATTACCGTATTTGAGTTAAGAGTTGAACATGAAAATAAAAGTATAGAACCAATAAACATTGATTAATATTTTTGTTTAGCCTTCATAAATATTTTTGAAATAGATTATATCCTTAACTAATTTAGTTTAATATAAAAATAGATCATTTACATTATATAAATTTACATTTAGCGTACATCTTTTTTTAATTTCAGGATAAATAATTTTGAAATCTGATAGATATTTTAAAATATTATATTATCTCCTATACGAATTATTTAAATTTATATTAAATTTAATTTTATAATTATCTTTTAATAGATGGCTTTAATGAATGACATGTGTCCTTTTATTGGTTTCTTTTATTATATAGTACTAGCGGTAAGACCCGTGTGCAAACACGGGTTGTTTCTTAGAAAACCATTCATAACACATATTGATAGAACATATAGATACATGTATAGATATTGTACGAAAATGTGTTATCTATTATAGCTAAAAGACAACTATAAGTAAATATAAAAGATATTTAACAAACTTAATAAAAGATGTCTAAAAGATGTCTAACAAACTTAATAAAATTCATCAGTTACATATGATTATTTCCATTATCTTATTCAAAAAAGAGAGTATCCACCCATTGACAATGTAAATTGTTATAAACGTAAGTACATATAAAAGATGTCTAACAAACTTAATAAAATTCGAATACAACTTAACTTTAACAAACATTAACTAAGAACATACGATCACCTGCCTAAACAACACACATCAAACCTCACTCAAGAATTTGTTACGCAGCAACATGTCATTTGCTACATGTTGTGATCTAGTTAAATATGCTACTGCAAACAATGTAACAGCTGCTGATCCAACAATCTCCCTATACAACAGATGATACGAAAACCCTTCTTTATTACTGATTTTTATTTCTCATCAACATCTCCCTGATTTGTCCTTTGAATTGTAGTTCAAACTCCAAGGAGAACATGTCTTCTTCATCATCCCTTTCAAGTTGAAGGTTCAACAAATCTTGGAGATCGTATGCATTCAGATTATATACACTATCCATTTTAATCTCTTCAACACTACTATCTGATCTGATCAAAGTCAATACTTGGGTTTTTGAGCATGACTTCCACTTTACTATTTTTGGATCAGTTGTTTTTCTTGGGCAAAGAATTATTGAAGATGAGTTTGGTGATTGTGGTATGCTAACTAAATTTGCAATTGATTCAGACAAATCAGATGATGAGAGAAGGTTTTTCGGAGTACCGATTTTTAGAGACAGAGCACCAGTTGTAGGATAGACTAGGTTTTGAAGAACATTTGAATGTTCAGCTCTAACTTCTTCCAGCTTTTTGTAGGTCTCAACTATCTTCAGTTTAGACCATCTGGCAATGGATCTAACTGGACCATAACCAGCAGCCACAAGCTCTGCTCTCATTCTTTTAAACTTCAATACCTCATCTGAATCCACTGTTTTGACTTTCTTCCAATTAGGTGGAGTTGGCTTTACCAGAGGATCATTGTTCATTTTTGTGATTCTATCGATATGAGTTTTTCTCTTACTTGTGGAGATTAAACACATGCATAAACCGAAAGACGGGTAGGAAATTAAACACATGCATAAACTGAAAGACGGGAACGCGGATTGAAAGTCAAAGGACTCGGATTATGAGTTATGACTAAAAGACTATAAAATTTCGCAAATAGGAATTTGTGATAATAATGTTCAACTATTTTGAGGTTGAACGGGTTGAATAAAGAATAAAGTTTGATTGTTTATAAGTGATGGATTTCACATTAACAAGTCAAACGGGTTGAATACAATATAATGACGGATGGCATAAGTAAGCGCAAGCCGGATAACGGTAGCGTTAAATGCAAAAGAATAATGAGCCTGGTAATGGGACATAATCAAATACTAATATATGTAAACCGGATAACGGTGAACATAAGGCAAACCGACACATAAATGACGTGAGAAGTCACAGAGTCGAAATCATTATCTGAAAGAAAACGATTGTAGTCACGAACTACAGTCAAGGTTAACGGATCTTAAACTTGAACCCAAATGATTTTCAAACATAAACAGGGTGCCTTGACACCAAATATGTATTTTAAGAATGACATAAGTTAAAAAGAAAACGTTAGACTAAAATTCAGTTTTAGTAAGAAATAACGTTTTCACAAATATGAATATTCTGAGATGAATTGAAATAGTAAATATTAAAAGATACAGGTCTTGACACCAATAAGCGCAAGACGATACATTCGAAAAGAAATATTTTCGATAATGAAAGGTTGAAATAAACTTAAACATGACGTGACGCGATCACGGTCACGGTCAAGAAAAGTAATGTGAAGTATAATAACATTATTATAGCCCAAGTGATGGGTATAAGGTAACTGGACTAATAAGTCTAGTTAGTGAGACCGGTTAAGGTCGAAATTTAAATTGAGAATTTCGATAATACGCTATTTATTATGATAATAGTGTGGAATAAACAAAATCAATAAATTTACATGATAAAGTGGCCAAATTGGCGACTCGATCAAGTAAACGAAAAAGGCCCATGAGACCTTAATAATAGAAAATACTGATCACCTATTTTGAGGGATCATGATACAACCCAAACGAAGTATCGGGAAGTCAATTCAAACAAAAGAGTTTGTTTGTTAAAAGTGAAAGATTTCACTAAAGACCTTTAAACAGGTTAAAATAACGAATTCATGAAGAGTCCGAAAGTATAAAAGCGATGGACTTCGCTAAATTAACTAAACAAGTGGAAATAACTAGATTATGTTATTTCGAGTTGCATTATTTCGTATGAAATGCATATATGCTTAGTAACCAAAAAGATATTACCATATTTTTATGGTAATGATAACAATTGGTTAAAATATGAGCAATGCTCAATTGATATCGAAATCAAGTGCATTGAGTTTAAACTCAATGAACTATGCAATAAAGGTTTCGAGGACGAAACCTCTTTAAGAGGGTAAGACTTGTAACACCCCGAAAACGGGTTTGGTAATCAAACCACGTTAATATTAAAAGACGGGTAAAGTACCGTTAATGGTAAAAGTAACCCGCTGAATATTAGGATTTTAAATATATAAACCTAATATTAAATAAAAGTTGTATAAAGGCTTTTAAGAAATTAAGTTTATAGAAGGCCCGAGCTAACGGGACTTAAAATAAACTAAGTCATAAATTTCCCTGAGCCCACTAAGTTAACTAGGAATATTTAACCTAGTTAATTAGTGGGAATGATATTGGAATTAAGTGGGTTGTAGCCTACTTAATAAACTAACAAAACATGAGGGGCCACATTTGAATCACTTGAAAGTTGTAATATAAAATAGGCTAAACAAAACTAAAACACACATAGAGTGTGTTTGAGAATGTTCTGTTAGAACCCAGGAGGTTCCCCAGGAGCCAAAACCCTAATCTCATAAAAAAATCATCAAATTAAAGGCTTAAACGAAGCTCAAATTCACAATTGAATGTGAATTAATGATCACCCAAGCTAGGGGATCATAAGGTATGTCAAATTTTGATGATTTGTGAAGTTGTGAAAATTGAATAATCATCATAATCACGAATTATGAATGAATTATTGAAGCTATGACTGAATTAGTGATGCATATTAGCTTAGGAACAAAACCCTAAGTGAAAATTATACATATGATGCTATAATTGGAATGATTTGATGATTTACCATACTAGGATAAGTGGGTATTAATCATATGATGAAATTGAGGATATAATTATGATTAGAATCATCATATCTGATAATAATCAGGAAATACTTGAACAAATTGAGTGTTTAAGTACATGATCATACTTGCTAGGAAATGGGTTTGTATGATAAAATGAAAAAGATGATATATTATGATCAAAATGATGTTTGATATCATCATGTGTTAATCAAATGAAGTTGATTATAATATAATCAACTTGATTTCATAAGTAGTTAAAACGGTAGCATAAGAAGGATGCTTACCGTATATTAGCAAAGTAATAAAACGAGTAGTTAAGCTACATCGTGTAATTACTTTTGTCAATAGGCAGTTTGTCTTTTTAAAGTTAAAATGACCTTTTATATGATCGAATGATAATTTCGACATAAAGATCTTAGGATGGAATAGTCGTGAATGGCTATGACTAGCCTAACCATCTTACAACTTATAATGATAGTTTGACGCTTAACAAACTAGGTGAAAGCTTTGGAAGGAAGTGGGTCAAACGAACCAAGAATGAAGGAAAAGCATAATCTGGATGCTAGGTAAGTCAAAGCTTACACCTTTTATTAAATACCTATTGGTTTTATAGGTTATGAATAATAAAAGTCATCTTTTAATTAGAATGTTCCAACACGGCATGTGCGGTTCAGAACAAAAGACAATGATATTAAACCATGCTGAATGGTTAAAAAGAGCTAATATGATTATTTAGTCATGCAATGACTAATAAATATTGAGTTTTGAATGATTACCTTATAAGGTAGACCAATACAAATAATAAGGGTAAAACGGTAATTCGGTCACTCGTTGATGATAATCGTTAGTTTTTGAAGGACACTTTATGACGTAAGACATAAAGGGGTCAAAAGAATAAAGAAATGAATTATAAGAAAAAGGACCGCACGGTGTGAACCGGAGCGAGTCATGTAGACGAGATAATAATAAATGCATCTCGCAAAGATAAATGGTCATTTAGACCAAACTGGTCAAAAGGTGAAAATATCACCCTTTGACAATATCGACTAATGGTTTGTCAAGTTGTATGATTATAGGAATAAATATCGAATGGATATTTACATCGCTATTACTTAGCGGCTACTAAGGCAAGATATCGAAAGGGGTTAATATATTGATCCGATCCAGGTATGTGTAATAGGTTAACTACTCATTTAGAACGAAAGGTTCATTAAGAGTTAAATAAAGTAAAAATAGACATTTGGTTACTTTAATGAGTAAACCGAATGATTCAAGTGATGGTCATTGTGATTTGAAACATAATGGCTTTTCAAACAAAATCATAGTTAAAAAGAGAGATTTTGGGTCAAACATGCTTTCAAAAGTCCTTCATCATAAATGAAAGGCTAAAATGGACCAAAACGCCCTTGTAAACTAAAATGAGCAAACGACCTTTAAAGGTTGTTTGGAAACGAGTTTTATGATTAAATAAATACTTAGAATAAGTATCAAAAGTGAAGGATGTAAATCCTTGGTCAATTGACTCTATAAGAGTCTTTGCAGTAAAATAATGATCCGAGGGGTAAAACTCGAAATTTATAAATTTTCACATTAAATCCGACACAAATATAGTTGTGTAGGAAGATTTTTTTGATAAGAAATGTGGTAATAAAATGCTAGAAACGAATGAAAGCGATTCATGTATAAAATATGCTTAAAATCCCGTAACGGTCAAAATAAGCATTTAAGTAAAAACGGGTTTAAGAATGTATATAAACCCGGGATTTGAATCTAGTACGATAGATAACATTGACTTTATAAAGTTTATGAGAAATTGAGATCAAACAAACATGTTTGTTTGATCAATACACGAACGGGTCAAAAGTTCATAATTACATTTTAAGCCGAAGGCTTAAAAGTCTAAAATTTTGTTAATCAGGATGTCGGATGTTAACTCCATACGATGGAGAATTAAATTACGGTCACGTAGGAAGAAACGTGACGCGAAACGGATCAAAAACGAGAAAGTTATGTCCGTTTTCGTGTTAAATATATATCTGGGTTCTCAGTTGCGATAACCCAGACAAGTTATTTGGTTATCTGGGTTATCAGTTGCCATAACCCAGACAAGTTATTTGGTTATCTGGGTTATCAGTTGCCATAACCCATACAAGTTCTTGTCATCTGGGTTATCAGTGACATAACCCAGAAAAGTTATCTACTCATCTGGGTTATCAGTTGCCATAACCCATACGAGTTACCTGGTCATCGTATTGAGCTTTCGGGCTTAGCTAGATTAGTTATAGATTTCATATAACTAACGTATATCATGATTTATGATATGTAGGTAATAATTGGAGTATCAGATGACGATCAAGCTCAACGAAGAACCGAACACGATCAAGATTCAAGCTTCCATGAAAAGTTTCGTCGTCACATTTTAAACGGCGAATGAAATTAAAAAATGTTGAAATGTTTTAGTTATTAAAATCTTTTAACAAACTCGCATTTTTAAGTGTATGTTTAATCTTAAATACACTATTATAATCAAAATTTATATGATAATCGTATGAAATGGACTAAGGGTCTTACAGAATTCCCACCTGTAGTGGTTGTATTTGTTTTGATAATAGGAGAAGTCTCCATATCATCAGAAACAAATTCCCCTTTTTCTTCGTTCTGGGGACTTCCCACTGAAGAAGAGATTACAGTTGTAACCTCATCAGTGGTTGCCTTCAAGGGAGTCTTAATGATGTAACCACTGTCCAACTGATCACCAATGGGTTCAACAGTTGTAGTGGCTGCTCCACTTGAACTACCACCAAGAGTTTCGTAATAGTCAACGGGGATAACCTCCTCAACTGTTTGTAGGATAGGAGATCGAATTGGTTCAGACACAGTCATTTGTTGCGATCTACTCTTAGTAATGTGTGCATTAGACGAACTGTTTTCTTTCTGAAATTCAATTGCTTCAAACAGAGGTAATATTGTTGATAGAACTTGAGTCGAGGGTTGTGGTGTAGAAAGCGTGATTGCCCTGGGAGAGGGACTTTTAAACATACTTTCATATGAAAGGCCTACTTCATGTTGTGGTGTCCATGTGCTTACAACATGATCCTTTTGTGAGGATACATGAGGAGTTTGGATGGGTTGAGATCTTTCCAACAACTGTGAGGAAGTAGCAGCAGTGGTTTCAAGTGACATTTGTGTTGTCACTGCATTAACCTCTGGAATCTCATCTTCTAGAGGAACCTTTTTATTTTGTTTGGTTTTGGTGGGCTTTTTGGATGTGACAGCTTTCTTTTTGCGTTTTCCTGGTGTGTGTTTCACAACACCAGTTGTGGTGTCATGATCACCAGGAGCAGTTCGCTCAACAACAAAAGTTTGAGCAACTGATGCAGACGCATCTATAACAGGCTCATCCCCTTTTGTTTCCGTTGTTGAAACTTTTGACTCTTTATCCATAAGTTTAGTAAAAGTTTTACTTGTAAGACTATTTATTTGAAAAGTTACACCTTGTTCAAAATCTGTTTGTGACACTTTTTTTCGTAGGTAGTAGCTTAGAAGTCTTGGATACAACAGAAAAGCATTACTACGAACACCTTTTTTCAATTTTTTCACATTTTTCACATTATTCAACAAATCAGAAAACAGTGCTTGTGATAAATTGTAATCAGATTTTGTTAAAATAGCATAACCCAAATACTGAATGTTCAAAGGTATCTCATTAAATGCGGTGGTCTTGGCTGAGAGACAAGTTAAAAGAGTATGAAACAAAAATTTCATTGGCGGAGAGAAGTTTGGCTTGTAGATAGTAACTTCCTTTAATTGTGCATCATACCCTCTTTCAATGAACTCTGTATAAAGTTCAAGTTTTTCAAAGTTGGTCTTACCTCCCAAGTCGTCCAATGCAAATGTAGTGGAAATTGTAAAGGGAGAAATTCGTACCACACTTTCCCCGACCTTAGATGTGATGGCAACTGGATTATTATCTTCAGACTCTATTTCAGCATTAAACCAAAATTGTCGGAGTGCTTCTGTATGAACCGGAGCATCAGCAGTAAGAATTGATTTGTATTTTGATGACGTTAAAAGGTCAATTATTGAGTGATAGCTGGTATTTTTGCTGGTTTTCCCGAAGATGGGGAGGTAGTTGTGAGGGTTTTTGATGTTCAGAGACATGATCGGAGAAGAAGGTGATTTGGGGATGAAACAGGGTTTAAGTTGGAGGGTTTTTAATATGTTGGAAACTGTTTTTGAGAATTTTGAATTCGAGACGGCAGTGGTAGAACCTCGATTTAGGGATGAAACAACTTTTATATAGAGAGAAGAAGTGAATGCTGACGTGGCAGTAGTTACAAATATTTGATGGCTAAGATATGTCCACGTCAGAACCTCTCTTGCGACAACCGATGACAGTTGTTTGGAAACCTCTGTTGGTCGTTGGGAACAGTGTGAGTCAAACAGTCGTTAGATAAACAGAAGTTATGAGAACAGATGATAACTTTCAGCAGTTGTTTTATTTTTAGCTAATATCTGTCCACGTCAGAACCTCTGTTGTCATAATGGATGACAATCAGCAGTATAGTAAATCAACAGTCATTAGGATAAACAGAAATTATGACAACAGACGGTACCCTTTAGCAGTGGATGTATTTTTAGGCAAGCAGAAGTTTCAAAAACAGTTGTTTTCAATCGGTGTAACTCAACAGTCGTAAGTCTAACATCTGCTATTAGCCCAACCACTGTTAGTATCAACTTCTATGTTAAACATTTTAAGATTGAATATCATCTGTTGTTCGTTAACATCTGTTGACCCATAGCAGACCTTTGCATCTTCAGACATTTATTCATCAGCAGATGCTCTCTTTTGTCAGACTTTAGCTACAACACACCTTTTATAACAGCAAAATATACCGTAAATTCTTCCAAAAAACTGTTATTGATAAACAAAATTATATAATAATACTTAGGAATGACTGAAATAATTAAAATGAAGATGCGACAACAAAGATTAATACTATTAAAATTTATTCATTTACTCAACAGTGGTAAATCAACAGTCGTTAGCATACACAGTTGTTTCATCATCAGCAGATGTTCTCTTTTACCAAACTTTAACTACAACAGACCTTTTACAACTCCAAATATTGTCTCTCTGTAATTTGCAGGAGCACAGATTCTTCAAAAAACTACTATCAATGATCAAATTCTGATCATTTGTTTTATCTTTGCACTCATCTGTTCACCATCAAACCAACCCTTGATACTATTAAACCTCTGTTGACTTACCAAACAGATGTTCAGACACAATTCAACATCAACATTATCTGTTCACCATCAAACCAACCCTTGATACTATTAAACTTCTGTTGACTTACCAAACAGATGTTCAGACACAATTCAACATCAACATAATCTAAATGAAACTCAAACACTAAATAAGTAAAACTAAAACGCAACATAGATTCATAAGATTAAAATTTATTCATTTATTCATGACATTAAAAGTCCAATAATTACATAACATACTGAACAACATTAAAGTTCAAATCTAACAATAACAACAAGAATTAAGAAACTTTAGCTTCAACTCCATCGATTGGTGAACCTCTCGATGTATGTCCTTCAGCATCATCATGAACTCCACGTCTCTATCACCGCACTCTATATTACTGACAACACAAAAATCACGAACGGAAGTTGAAGGCATCCGCATAAGATTTCTGGAAACCTGCTCTCTCGTGAACAGGCCAACTTACAATCCATCAAAAGATCTCTTCAGCTCTTGAAGAGTAGCCCTATCTTCATACACCTGTTCCTCGATTTGCCTGACAAAACGTTGCTTTAAATCATCTGATTTTACAGAAGTGAATGACGCCATTTGAATAAACTATATTATTCGACTTTCCTGAAAGTATGATATCTTCGTAGGAAAACGTGATGAAAAACAGGTGAAGTGACTATGAGTTTATATACTGAAATATCTAACAGTGAAAACGTGTAGATTTAATATAAACATATTAATGTATAAATCAAAACAACAGTCTTTTAATGCAAAAACCTTTTCAAACCCCAACTATTATGGAAAAACTATAAAATTAAATACCAAGAAACCCAAGGGACAAAATTTCGAAGTTCAAAGAACAAAAGCAGATTATCACAATTACAATTAACCTCTTCATTTACCATGTAGACGCGTTTTTAAACTCTATAAAAGACCGATGATTACTTTTGATTCAAAACATCAACAAATTGTCCTACAAATCACTTTCTGTCAAAAATTGTTCCAAATCAAAAAAACCAACAAAAAGTCTACATGACAAACTTCAGCTTCTACCACTGGTCAGACACCAGCGATGTTAAAACACAATTCTCGATGTGGTCACTCAAAGAACAAAGAACAGACGAAGAACTAAACAGGAAAGTCGACATAATCAATGACACTAATTACAACAAAACCTGGAACAGCATAGAATTGCTCGATGAAGTCCTCCACTCTCCTCCATCAGAGTTCCAGAAGAATGCAGAAGAGTTTCTGACACAACTTCTAAAACAGGATCAGAAAATCTGCAACATGCTAACTGACCTGAAATTCAAAAGAGAGCATGAAATCACATGGAGAAATGCCAGAGTCTACGAAATCCTAGCAAGTGTTAACTCTAGCGTGTAATACTTTATAAATATTTCATTAAATTTCTATTTTAGTTCATTTTAATAATATCAACATGCATCTTAACATATTCTAAAATGTCAGTGTCATTAAAAACTCTCAACATCATCAACAGTTAATCAAAATAAGAAACAAACCTAAAATGCAAAGGTCTCATCTCAACTGTTGTAGCACATCTGACTTTTCACGATATTGCACGAATCTATACTTTCTATAAAATGAGAAAATCTTACTGACGCAAGAAAACCTGACTTTCGATTTAACCAAAATCGAACAATGCAACTCTCCCATCAAAGAAGGTAGCACATACAACTTTTCACGATGTTGCAACAATGATACTGCAACATCGATATTGAAAGGTTGATGTGTGATGGAAAGCTTCATTGAAACGAAGATGTTGGAACAATGATACTGGAACGATAACATGTAAATAAAATCAACAAACATTCGAACAAAGAAGTGTAATCGGAGATTAGCGGCTGAATCACGAGAAAGATGCATTTAAGAGAGAGAGATACGCTCGCAGATATGAGCGAGAGAGATTTGAATGTGGAGCCAGATAATTATATCTTATTTATAGGATTAGAATATATGGTTTGAATTTTGAATTTTGAATGTGGAGCCAGAATTTTGAATCTGGACAGATCTTTATTGGGAACATATGTTTTATTATAAAATGTTGAGGGCAGATGTTTAGACAAAATTTTAAATGATATTTTATATTAGACTTTATGATGTAAAAATGACATAAGAAAAGCCGTGTTAGACAGCCTCTCCTGCTGACACATCAGCTTTTCTTATGTCTTTGTGATTTCTCCTTTTATAGAAAGTATAGATAGAAGATTAATTCAGTTTCAACTAAATTTTTAGTATTAACAGTTTGTTTTGATTTTGTAATTGATGAACTTACACACGTTCAAGCTATTAAGTAATGTCTTATCTTATAGAGGTTGTGGTATAATTACAAAAAATCGAAGTCGCAGATTAAATAAAGAAAGATAAACGTTTTACTATTAAATAGGATGTATGTATGATTATGTTTTTGAAGTCTTTTATTTTTTTAACTGATTTGGTTCTTGTCATCGAGAAAATAATACTAGTTGAAAAAGGCATGTACAATATATGACTCATGTTAATTAAAATAAGTTTGTTCATGTTTGACACGTATGAAGCCACTTCAACACATGTCAATATGCATGTACGGATTCACCCTCTCACTCGCCACCTCAACTGATGATCTTGCTAACAAACCCACTTCCCAGTGACTGTATAAATAGCTTCACATGGTGGTTCTCCGGCCGGTCAAACAATCATAGTTGAGTTGGAAAATAATGGGGGTTAAAGCAAAGATTTGCTTGGTTTTGTTGTTGTTTGTGGTTGTGTTTGTTTTCGTTGTTTCTGCTGTGGGTTTTGGAGTTGGGGTTGACTGGAAGGATGCAGCAAATGGTGTTTTGTTACTTGAAGGACTCTAGGAAGAGGAAGCTGTGAGGAACAATGAAGTGTATATTAGTTATTTGAGTTTAAGAAAAATGATGGAACGAAATAAAAGTGTTGTAATAATTGTGATGTTTTTCATATTTTTCTCCTCGGTTTAGTTTGTATGTTGTGTACATGTGACATCTTTTAGCATCTCGATCAATGATTAATTTTGAACAATAGTCTATAATCATTTTTGGGTGAGCAAGTTAACCGTTAAAATCGATAATCGAACCATAATCAACATAACCGATAACCGAATTGATTTCAACTCATAACCGAGAATTGATTTCAACTCATAACAGACTATGGTTATGAAGTTTTCGGTTATGAAGTTTTGCTTAATCAACCAAGCGGTTATGGTTGATATACTCAAAACCAAATCGAACTTAAAATGTTAAAGTGTATATAATGGATTTATGTTTACCTTAACCATGTATTTATTTTTATTTTCTTTAAAAAAATACTTTATTAAAAGGATACCACATAAATCAATTAATAAAAAAAAGTGTTAATCTTGGTATAAAGAAAAGCTAAATCCAAATGGTTTCATTTTTATTTTGTAGGCCAAGTAGTTTATTATTTTTTTTAACTTCAACTCAAAATTTGTTTTAGTTAAAGTTTTGGATTAATAACTGATATTAATTAAAATCAAATCATAACCGGTTTTATAACCAATTAATCATAACCAAAGTTCAGTTACGGTTATGGTTAAAATTGAACTATGCACACCCATACTTTGCAGAATTGTGATATTTTCATATTTTTCTCTTCGGTTTAATTTCTATGTTGTGTACGTGTGAAATCCTTTAGCATCTCATGATTAATTTCGAACAATATTATTCTATAATCATTTTTGTGGTGAGCAAAGTACCATCCACAAATGGATTGAGTTCCAGGATGCACCTACCCAAAAATGGAAGGGGACTCTCGTGTAGCATTGAAGTTAGTGCGAAAGCCCAACCAATTGGTCTACTAGTCGTTTAAAAAAAATATATGATTAGCTAGTGGGAGAAAGGGGCCCACCACAATGCATTCATCTTCTCTGGAGGAGAAGCGAAACTGCAACCCCTCTTGCCGCTTGCCACGCCGAAGGATAGGGAATCTCTTGCCGCTTGCCACGCCGAAGGATAGGGAATGGAGATGCAGCTACTTGCCATAACGTGTTGTAGCCAACATGTCGTAGCACTTCTTGTGGCCTAACCACCAGGCCACATGAGAAGTATGTGAATTGTGATTTACAAAGGTAATTGTCTATATATTAAAAAGGAAACGCAATGAACAATGTTTTAAAAATATTATAATATAATAAAACATTTGATACAGTTTTTTTTTATAGTTTTACTATTTTAATATTATAAAATTGTTATTTTCTTTATTACGTGAAATAAGTAAGGATTTGAAGTGTTGCAGAGAAGATTTTTTTTTTTTTAACGGCAAATTTGGATCACTGATGGACCACTGGAGTATCATCGTGCCACCAGCGGAACCGCCCGATCATATCCATCTCCACTAGGCATAATGCTTATACACCAATTCAGGAGGAAACCCAATAAATATGGGAAAACCCCCATTGTGGGAATCGAACCCATGACCTATTAGTCCCAAAGCCTTATCACACCACCAAGATGCCACTAGGCTAAAAAGCCATGGGGCAGAAAAGAAATCTAACATGGAGACTGGGATGATGGGAACAATATAACACACGGACAGCTTAAAATGAATAGCATAGTGAGTGCCCTGACTACTCATATATTTGTTTGTGTCATGTTTTTTCCAACTTATGGTAACTACTGCAAATGATAAGAAATTGCCGTACGACATGACCTCGTTATAATTATAAATATGTGAATATGTGAATGGCAATGTTAAACTTTTAGAACGGCTCTTAATTCTAATTTACTTCTATTAATCACCTACACTTCATAGTATTTGAACCCTTCACCTCTTAGACAGAGAAGAGAAACCTTACCACCAGGATGTCCCTTGGGGACACGCCAATATCAATTAAACACAGAAAACAGATAAAAACTAAATAATGAATTTGTGATCTCAAAAGACGTAAGCAGATAAAGACAAACAACAAATAGTGGTAACAACATTTTTTTAAACATCAACTTCTTGATTTTATAGGATAAATATATCACAACATCCACATCGCAGGATCTGAAATACCATTTTTTTAGTTGTGAAGCATCACTTAATCAAGTTTGTCCCTTTGAGAACAAATCCACCAACTAAAGATAAAAAGTTGTGTAAATATGTTAATCAAATTCACAATTTATGAAATAAATAAGTGAATAGAAAACATGGCTTGAAAAGTAAAGAGTTAATAGCCAAAATGGTCCCTGAGGTTGCTCACTTTTGCCACTTTAGTCCAGATTTAAAAAATTTGGAATTTGGACTAAAGTGGCAAAAGTGAGCAAACCTCAGGGACCATTTTGGCTATTAACTCAAAAGTAAATAATAATACAGTGTGCTAACAGCTATATAGAAAAGTTGTCTAGATTAACTTTGGGCCAATATAGACAACGGGCCGGAAGTTACTGTTGGGTCCAAGACATTAAGGAAAGCCCACGCGACAAGAACTTAGGTTGCAGAAATATATATTCAACTTTAGGACTTGAATGAGATAATACAGATGTGTATTAGTGTATATAATGTATAAACTAGGTGTATAAGTTATTTGTTACCTTCCTTGCAAATGAAAAATATACCGAAAATTCTATGTGTGAGATGTGGATGCCTTCTATAGTCGACTGAGGTGTTGGTGTGACTTCGGGGTGGAGGAGATAGATAGTGATGTTTGTTTCTTGTTTCGGAATTAGTTTGGGACCATTATCGTGACATAGAGAGAAAATGAGCTCAAATTTGGTTTTGGTTTGACTAAACCACGATGAAAAGAAAATTGAGTATTAAGAGCTATTGTGTTCATTGGTTCGACCTATGTATATGTTTCTTACTGAGATAGTGAGACTATACTATGTCAAGATAGATGCATTTACCTTATTGTATGTAGTTGTATCGGCCATCTTGTTAAAATGTTACATTTAAAATATAAATGGTGTTACATTTTTAAATCTTGTTGTTCAATTTTATACTTATAATAATAATAATGTTTTGTTTGTTATGATGAAATGGACTTGTACTAAAGAAGTGATGGGCGGTTGTTTTATCAGATGGGCCGGAGGTGTGCAGCTGTTGGGCTTTTGTCAAAGATAGGGGCTGTTTGGTAGCCTCTTAATCCATTCAGAGGCTGTCTCTTAATGAAATCATTTGTGGCCCATACGTCTGAATGAATAAGAGGTAACCTTATGTCTGACTAGATAAGAGGTAACATCTGAATGGTAAACCATCACATGTCACATTCTTCTACATTATCTTTGTTAAACTCTTAAATGATTTCATTAAGAGGTAGCCTCTTAATGTCATTCAGATGCTACCAAACAGCCCCATAGGCTGGTGACCTTTGACGGTCTCGTTATTAAAAATGCTTCACATATCGCATTATTGGTTCATTCAGTCAAGATCACATTCAGATAGTTTTTACAAGTTCACATCTCTCTCTCGTGTGTGACGATTAGGGATTTCTGTATAGATTCTGAGTTCATCTTGAACCAGATTATAGTGATTCTTGTCTAATTATTGTCATATAAAGATTATCGTTGTGGTAATCTTTGAGGGTTATTTTAGAGATGTTAGGCTTGTATCTTGAATCGTTCATTGTCATTTTGTTTATTGTCATATTTTTGGGTAATGAATCATTGTGGTTTAGGTATTCATTGTAATTCTGTAGATGTAGATCTCGATTAGATATCATGTTTTTTTTTACACATCTATGTACTAATGAGCGTTTTTAAGCATAAAAAGAAATAAAATGGGTGCCTGAAGCGCTTCAGTCCCCATACATTCACAAGTTTTTTTTTTTAACTTTATATTGTTCATCCCACGTTGTTTTTTTATTATTATTTTAACATTCTTTATTTGTTATATTTATAATTGATTTTAGCATATTTTATTTTTTTTTCTCTTATAACTCTCAAAAGAGTATGTTTTCAAACCTAATTTTCGTGATAATTTACAAGTCACTAAACCACAATCATATAAACCTGCTAACTTGCTTTATGGTTTCGTTTACCTTTTACTCTTCCTATAATAACCTTAATATATGATGTTATATAGAGTTCAAGATTTGTCACCACGACATGTTTTTATCAACATTTGGACGTGATTTTTTCATCGAAACTAAGTTTTACAAATTTTCACACCCTCACTGTAACGTGCATGTTTCTTCCCCCGATCCACTGTAACTCTCGGGTGATTCACACTAGTTATATTATATATGCTATTAAACAAGAAACTTATAACTGTTAGGAACTGAGGCTCTCATGATTGTGTTTGTTTGTATGATTTGAACAATGAATGAATATGAAACAATGTAAAGTGCAGCGGAAATGAATAACAAACTTCGTAAACACAATCAAAGGAGAAAATCGATTGATAAACAAATGCTTTTCATCAGTCAAAAGATTACAAAGTAATTCAAAAGAATACAAGCATGCTTACAAACTAAGCTCCCCCTCAGCCTGATACTACTGTGGTTAGATTGTACAAGGTGAAAGGATTGAATTGAGGAGAAGAACTCTCTCAAGACGAATCAAATGTAACAGTACAGGGTACTGTTCCATTTATAGACAAACCAAACCGCTGAGGCATCTCAGCTGACGTCACCATGAAAGCGACGTCTAACAGCCTAACAACCTGTAACAACTGTTCTCATACAAACACTGCTAAACCTAACCACTGACAATACATAAAATAGATGATATACTAAACTACTGCTCTCTCTTTATGTCAGTGCTTTCCTCAAGGTTGATCAGTCCTTGATTGGGCAGTGCTTTGTCATCAGTAGGTTGTACCAGCAGTCTTTTCTTCTCATCAGTAGATAGAAGAGCAGCAGCAGTTGTATCCGGGCAGTGGATGTAAGACCATCAGATGTTATAATCACTTTCAAAGGAGAAGTCTTAGTGTAAACTGCTGCTTATTGTGAATCCACTGTCATGATCCGGTTTTGGCTTTCATTATCTGTTCCTCTGGTAGGGTTCAATCCCAACAATCTCCCCCTGGAACAGATAATGCCAAAACCCTTCATTATTCTGGATCTTTATTCCTCATCAGTAGTTCATTAGCTTGTCTTTTGAATTCTTCTTCAAATTCCTTGGAACTTAGATCATCCCCATCCCTGCACAGTGTAAGCTCAAGGAGATCTTGTAGATCTTCAACACCCAGGCCTAGTGCTTGATTCCTTGATATATGCTTCACTTCTCCATTGGTTCTGATCAGAGTCAATACATGGGTCTTTTGATCAGAGAGCCACTTTAGTATTTTTAAACCAAATGGGTTTCTTGGGAGAGATTTATTTGCAGATGAGTTGGGAGATGTTGGCCTTGTGAAAACTTGTAGACTTCAGACATTCTTTTAAAAGCTTCTTCTATGACTTCATTTGCTGCAGCTATATCTTCTGCAACTTCTTTGTCAATCAGCTCTTGTCTCTGTTATTGATCAAGCTCACTGTCTGTGATATCTGCTGATGATGATTGGCTCAAAACCTTTTTGGCAAGATCTTGTAGCTTTGCTAATTTTTCTTTATCTAAAGCCATTTTTCTTGATGGCTTCTTCAAAGTGATCAGTTTCTTTTTCTTTTTCTTCTCTAACAGTCAGTTGTTCCCTCTTTTCTTTTCTCAACATTGTGAAAGAGGTTTCTGCTGCATTGATCTGTGTTTCAAGAGTCTTGATCTGCTCCTTTAGCTTTTTGTAGTTAGACTTTTTAGGAGTGTCAGAGACTGTCATCCTCCTTTTCTTAAGCCTTTCATAAGCTTCATCTGTTTGCTGCTTAGTCCATTTTGCTATGGCATTTGCAGTATTTACCCTTGCATCCACCAGCTCCTGCTTCTTTCTTTTATATTCAGAAGTAAGATCAGCTATGAGCTTCCTGTATTTGTTCCAATTTGGAGCTGTCTTCTTCTTTCTTGGATCATTTTTAATATTTTCAATTCTGTTAGCCTCATGCTTTAATGCAACTATTGGCCATTCTTTGAATTCTGTTTCTTCAACAGGATAAAACTTTTCTTTCATTATGTATGCAAGATATTCTTTTCTCAATTCTTTTCATTGATCTGCTTCAGGAGATAGGCTTGACATTTCTTTGTTCAGATCACTTGCATATTCTTCTATTTGCTTGACTTTGTTGAGCAGGAATTCCCTTCTTTCCAAAATGGCTTCATCACCTTGATCCTTGCATTCAACTTTGGCTCTTATCCTTGCTTGTCTTGTTTTCATTTCGAGATATTCATCCATGTTTTCTGGAATTATGAAGCCTATGAGAGAAGGAAATTTCCTTTTTGAAGGATCATCCTCAGTGTAAAATTGTTTCATCTCATTTTTCACAGCTTCTAATTCCAGTGGATATTTAGCAGCAACAGGATCAAACTTTTCATCAGTAGCCTGAGTTGTTTCTCTTTTTCTTTTGTGAAGCTTTGGAGGTTGTGGTGTAGGAATGATGAGAACAGTGGTGGATGGTTGACTAACAGCTGTTGAAACAACTGGTGGTTCAACATCTGTTGTCATTACAACTACTGATGTGTCAGTAGATGTCTTCTGCTTTTGAGCAGGGGTTGAAGGTGGTGAGGTTGTTTTTTATGGTGGTGATGATGATGGTGAGTCATAGGGTATGAAGACCCTTCTCCTTTTTGTTGTAGGAGAGGATGATGATGTTTTGGGTGGATCAGTGGTGGTCATATGAGTGGCAGTGGTTTGTGATTGACTAACAGTAGTTGAAACAACTGGTGCTTCAACCACTGTTGTCATTATAGCAGATGTTATAACATCTGCTGTCTTCTGCTTTATGGCAGGAGGTAATGATGATGATGTGAGGGCAGTGGTTTTGGTGGTGTGTGATGGAGTGGTGTGTGTTGAAGAGATGGCAGCTGTTTGGCTAGTAGTTTTTGTAACTACTGCTGTATCAGCTGTTTGGATGGAAGTTTGGGATTTTGTGGTTTGAGGTGGTTTGGATGGCTGTTTTTCTTTTTCTGGTTCAATATACAGCCCATCTTCTATTCCTTTCTTCCTCAACTTGATTTTCTCCCCCTTTTTGGCATTATCTGCAAGGGGGTTATCCATGAAGAGGATAGTGGAGGGAACTTTTCCACCATAGGCAGTCTTTTGTATGCTGGCCTTTATAGCCTTCATATCTGCTTGGGTATCCTTGAACCTTGATTCCACCATGTTTGTCAGCATTTGTGCATGTATAGCATGCTGCTGATCAGCCATTTGTTTCTGTTTTTCAAGCATGGGTTGGAAGAGATTCCAGAGCTCATTTACAGCAAATGCTTGTGGTGGAGCAGGTTCTTGAGGTGGAACAGCAGTGGATTGTGCTTTTTGAGCTTTCAAAATCTCTTGCACCATATCCTTTATTTCAGCAACTGAGGTTTCCAGTTTTTCAACTCTGTCCGTCAATTCCTGATATTTTGAATCATCACCTACGTTAGTAGGATCATCTGAATCCCCACCAGCAGTGGTTGTATCAATGTGTGACTTAGGAACATAGTACCAAAAATCACCCATTGATGCCCCTTGTTCTTGGTACTGGGGACTTCTTTCTTCAGCACTAGATAAATCTTTGATGGTACCAGTGGTTAGAACCAACTCACTGGTGATTACCGATGGTGCTATAGAAGAAATTGCCTTCAAGGGAGTCTTACTAATGAAACAACTGTCCAACTGAAGATCTGTTGATCCATCAGTTGTAGTTGCTGCTCCACTTGAACTACCACCGAGAGTTACTTGTAACTCAGGGGGTGTAACCTCCTTAATTGTTGCTGGGATAGCAGGAGTAGTAGCATCAGACCCAGTCACTTGTGGGAATATACTCTCAGTGACAGGTGATAGAGAGGAACTGGTTTGTGTCTGAGCTATATCAACTGCATGCAACAAAGGTAGCATGGATTGTGGTAGTATGATTGGTGAGGGTATGGGAGTTGAAAGAGACATGTCCTTGGGATCAGGACTGAGGAAGATGGATCCGATTGGGCCCAGAGCTTCATATTTTGGTGTCCCTGTGATTACAACCTGATCCTTTTGTGAGGATGCAGGAGGAGTTTTAGGCAATGGTGGAGATCTTTCTACCAACTGCTGTGAGGAAGTAGGAGCAGTGGTTTGTAGTGACATTTGTGTTGTCACAGGCAGTTGCTCTGGGATCTCATCTTCCAGAGTTGCCTTTTTCTTAGGTTTGGTGGGTTTTCTGGATGTTTTCTTTTTGGTCTTTTTGGTAGTGGCAGGTGTGGGTTTCAAAGCAGGGGTAGTGCTGCTATGATCACCTGGAGCAGTAGGCTCAGCAGCAGATGTCTGAGGAGCAGTGGTAACTGCTAAATTCTGCTCAGACACCTCTACTTTTGTTTTTATTGGTGCCAACATTCTAGTGAATGTTTCAGGTGTTAAACTTTTTATTTGAAAATAAACACCTTGTTTTGGCAAATTTTCATTTTCTTTTTCAAATTTTTGTTTAAAATAATAGCTCAGAAATCTTGGAAAAAGTAAAAATGATTTGCTATCAACATTTTTACCAAGTCATTAAAGATCTCCTGGGAATAGTTATAATTTTCACCATTTAAAATAGCATAACCCAGGCATTGAATCTTGAATGGTATTTCGTTAAAAGCTGTTGTTTTATTTGAGACACAACTCAAAAGTGTGTGGAATAAAAACCTAGGTGCAGAAGGGAAATAACCTTTTTGTAAGGTATCTACCTTTGATTGTTCTGCATACCCTCTTTTTAAGAAATCCTTTTTCAACTCAGTTTTATCAAAAGAAGGTTTACCTTTCTGATCGTCGAGTTTAAAGACTTCAGAGATTGATTGTGGAGTGATTTGAATCACTTTACCCTGTATCGAGGAGTTAATGGCTATGACTTTATCGTCTTGTTTTTCAAGTGTCGCCTTTTTCCAGAACTCTCTCTGGGTTTGTAGATAAATGGGAGCATCTGCTGTCAACAAAGTTTTGTACTTTGATGCAGAAATTGTATTAATGATGGAGTCGAAGGTGTGGTTATTGGTGGGTTTTGTGAGCAAACCCAGATAATTGTGAGGAGATTTGTATGGTATCTCGATGGATTCTTCGGCCGTTTGAGCGACCTCTTTGGAAGATGGTGTTGATTTTGGTTTAGATTTTGATTTTGATTTCGTCATTTTTGCGGAGAAGATCAAAGAATGATTTTTGGGAAGAAGGGTTGGAAACTGCTTTGAGAAGAGAATTTTAGAATTCAATTCAACAGTGTAAAACCCTGTTTGGGGGTTTTGATCAGGGTTTTATTAAAGAAAAAAATGATCGCTAATGTGGCAGCGGTTATTATGATCTGATGGCTAAAAACTGACCACGTGTCAATCACTGATGAAATGGATGAAGAGTGGAGGACAGTTGTTTTAAGAGCCACTGATGAAATAAGCATCAGTGGTTACAACGGTAATAATGTGATAACAGTGGATGATTTTTACTATCAGTGGATAGTATATCAGTGGTTGAGACACTGATTTTGAACATCAGTGCTTGTCAAGAAAATGAAGGATCAGTGGCTAACTTTCAGCAGTGGACAGTATTTAGTAAACAGACGTTTGATCAAAACAGTGGTTAGGGGTAAGATGATGGTAATGATTTGAAAGACAATTATGTCAGCAACTGTTTTGAGAATTTTCATTCAAGGTTTTGCCACATGTCAATTACAAATTTTGAAACTTATACAAGTTTCTGACAGTGGTTTAGTACCCCAGATGATGTAGACTTTTTACCAAAGCAACTCATTCTTGTTATAATATTTGAATTAAAACATGAGTGCCCAAGTATTTTAAGATCTGTTGACAATCAATCTTTTGCTTAGTGTAAGAACAAACTTGAGTTTGACATGACCTTGACAAATATACCATTTCCTTTTGATCTGTTTTAAAGACAATATAACCAACAAAAATAAAGGTTATCTATCCTGACAGGAGATTGAAACTTTTACTATCAAAAACCAGTAAAAGTTCAAAATATATCATTCAAAAAATAGAGAATAATATATCCTGCTTTATTCGAGAAAATCCTCTTTAGAAAAAAAATAATTAAAGGATTTTCTAAAAACCAGCACCAAAAGAACCTGGTAGAACAATAATAAAACACATGATCATCTCATGCTCAAGTTTATGAGAATGGTCAGTGGTTGAAGACAGTGGTATGAATTTTAACTGCACTTTGTCCACTGTTTGGTACCATTTTCTTGTAGATTGATTGACAACAGAAATGAAGACACATGATCACATGAGTTTTTCAAAATCCTGTTATAGACTTTGTTACTACGTGATTATTTAGAAAAGTTTGTCTAGTCCTCTTTTGAAAGCTTATTCACTGGAAATACCATGGTTTCCTGAACCTTTTCCTGAAACACAGATTGCACACAGTTGCTAAGTGACCATAATTACCCCAAACTTTGACTCATGAGTGTTTTATGTTTATACTCTTTTCTTCCGACTTCAAAAGTTCTGAGATAAACACACTTATGAGTTTTTATGAATTTTCTTCTTCCCTTTTTACCCTTCCCATTCATAAGTAATGAAATACTTACTGGGAGGTCTTTATTGAAGAAATACTTAATCCAGAATCATTTTGCAGTAATGCTTTAAGAGGATTAGCCATATTTGTACAAATTTTTGACCAATCTCACATTACATATGATACGGACTATCCTGTTTTCTTAATGTATTTTAACAGAGTTGATTTGTTCCTTTTGAGGATCTCAACCTGTTTTTCAACACATAAGTCCTTATGACTAAAGTTTTCGTTTCCCTCTTTTTATGTTAGCAAACACACTAATATTTTATGAACATAGGCTTTTGTTAATCTGAGGTTCATACTTTAACTTCTAATATAGTGACATCACTCGTTTCATATCAACAGTTGAAATCACTTTTGAAAATATGAAACAATCCCATAATTTATCAGATATGTTTTCAGATCTGACAACTATGTGTGACTTGTGCATGATATCACTTGTTGTGTGAGACTTGTGTGTCGTATGACATCTTGGTTGATTTACAGAGTTTTTGAATAACCATTTTGATCATGGTTTACTCGTTACTCTGTTTTTCAACAGAATACAACCAGCCTTAGTATCAATGAATTTTGAGCCGAACTCTTATGTCAAATTGATTGTTAGATCGAATTTGACTGTCCAGGCTCTGATACCAATTGTTAGGAACTGAGGCTCTCATGATTGTGTTTGTTTGTATGATTTGAACAATGAATGAATATGAAACAATGTAAAGTGCAGCGAAAATGAATAACAAACTTCGTAAACACAATCAAAGGAGAAAATTGATTGATAAACAAATGCTTTTCATCAGTCAAAAGATTACAAAGTAATTCAAAAGATTACAAGCATGCTTATAAACTAAGCTCCCCCTCAGCCTGATACTACAGTGGTTAGATTGTACAAGATGAAAGGATTGAATTGAGGAGAAGAACTCTCTCAAGACGAATCAAATGTAACTGTACAGGGTACTGTTCCATTTATAGACAAACCAAACCGCTGAGGCATCTCAGCTGACGTCACCATGAAAGCGATGTCTAACAGCCTAACAACCTGTATCAACTGTTCTAATACAAACACTGCTAAACCTAACCACTGACAATACATAAAATAGATGATATACTAAACTACTGCTCTCTCTTTATGTCAGTGCTTTCCTCAAGGTTGATCAGTCCTTGATTGGGCAGTGCTTTGTCATCAGTAGGTTGTACCAGCAGTCTTTTCTTCTCATCAGTAGATAGAAGAGCAGCAGCAGTTGTATCCGGGCAGTGGATGTAAGACCATCAGATGTTATAATCATTTTCAAAGGAGAAGTCTTAGTGTAAACTGCTGCTTATTGTGAATCCACTGTCATGATCCGGTTTTGGCTTTCATTATCTGTTCCTCTGGTAGAGTTAAATCCCAACAATAACCTTGATGCACCATGGTACAAGTCATTTTTTTTAATCATTTGTAGTCCTTGGATAATATAAATTTTTTTAGTATGTTATAACACGCATACATTTATCTATGTTTCTGTAACACCCCGAAAAATATAAAACTTTATATTAGAATTATAAAGTATAAATAAACAAGAATTTACTAACTAGGAATTTTAACCTAGTTAGTTAATAGTCTAGAAATAACTTATAGTAGGTTAAAAAGCAACCAAATTTCATGTTGATCATAGTGGAGAGGTTTAAGTTGTTAAAACTGAAACTTGATTTTTATTAAAAAAATAAAAACAAACCAAACACCCCATTTTGGGGGTCTGGTCGATCAGAACAACAGGGGGCGACACCCCACTTTCAAAAACCCTAGAATTCTACTAAAACTCTCAAATTGGAGGTGCAAATCTGGTCCAAACGAAAATCCGAGCTTAGAATCGTGATCCTCATCGCAAGAGGATTACAAGGTATGTAAATTTTGATGAAAACTCTCAACTTGAAATTCTCATGAAATTGGGAAAATCTGAAATTATGGTTGCATGTGTGTCTTATAATGATCTATGAACAACTATAGTGTCTAGGGACAAACCCTAGACAAATATAAGTTGAAATCATGTGAAAATTTAGTGAAAATTATGAACACCATTGTAGGTGATTAATGGGTTATGTGTAAATTGATGAACACTAGGGTATTGGGTGTTGATCTTGTGTAATTTGACAATTTGGAAGTGATTCAGAAATCTAGAAGCTAACAATCATGTAAAATGTTGATTGAGGTGAAATTAGGGCTAAATGATAAGCTAGAAACTTGTCATATAATCATGTGAAAAATCTGCCCTTAAGGTGTTTGTGAAAATGCCTCAAAGAAGGCTTAAAATAGAAATTTAAAGATTAAACGCATAATTATGATGTTTCGGTGTATTATGCGATGTAAGGTTTAAAGAGAGTTCTAAACATGTCTTGAATTGAACTCTATAGGAAAGGATACCGGAACGTCGAGTGGACAAGCCGGTGGTGATTTGCGGTTGAAGGGCGTACACTAAGGTATGTAACTTGACCCGTTACATTTGATGAATTATTGTCAAACTATGCGTTGTTGATTAAAAGTTGTGTTGATTGTAGCGACTTTGTTCGTTATTTAATTCGTAGGTTAAGAATTGGGTTGTAGTCGTTTGGTAGTCATTAAAATGGAGGATTTCCGTAGATGAACCAAACGGGTCAAATAATGATACATTGTAGTAATAATATTGTAAGTAGATAGAGATGGCGAAAATGATCACAAGAGCATGAAGCCATAGTGTTGGTAATGAAGTGCCGGTGATTATAAGCCCGGAAGTTGGGTAACAAGCGCCTTAGGTTACTAGTCAAATGGTAGTAAAATAAGTAGAGTTATAATGGGTCGAATAAATGCATAGCGACATTTAGTGGTTCGGTCCGTAAGTTAAATTTTCGGTATCAAAATTTTATTAGTTATGTCGGTAATGAATTTGCAGATGCATAGCAAAAAGAATCACTTAAAACGGACAACCGAGCGGAAAGTTATGGCTGTTTAAGTCTAAAAATCAGGATTTCCGGAGCTGGCAGCAATTGCAGGTCAAAAACCTGCACCTGCTGGAAAACCGTTCCTTCCGCGCCACGCGACAGGATCTTATGATCCCTCCGCGACACGCGACGTCCGCCGCGACACGCGAAAAAACTATCGGAACCTGCCACGACACGCGGCAGGATAACTTTTGAAAACTTATTTTGTTTTTCATGTTCTGATGCTAGAACTTGTTTGTATGATCCAATTCATTGTCAAAACTAACATTTTGGGTTGTTTTGACTTTAGGTAATGTTGGAAATCTTACGGATGGCGATCAAGCGAATGTTGAAGAACCGAACACTATTTTTGAAGCTTCCGCAATGTTTTAAATCTTTGGTAGACTTGTGTATGGGTTGTGAACAATTTCTAAACAACTTTTGAAACGTTTTACCTTAGTCGTTAATTGACTAAGGTTGATGCTACTTATGAACTTCTTTAATGAAAGTTATGTTACTTAAGCAATATTTTATTTGAAATGGTATATTATTAAAATCAAGTAAAATTAGACGGGTGTTACAAGTTGGTAATCAGAGCTTAAGGTTGTCAACAAAGTGTTCGGTTCAAGCTTGATCGATTGTCCGGTAAGAATTAACTTATTATGTTAAGTAGATTATGTCTTGTGTAAGGAATAAGAAACGAATTGTTATGCATGGGAAGAGCGTGTTAACACACTCAAACCCGGAAAGTGCATTAAATGTGAACGGTTAAAGAAAGTTAGGAACTTGGCTAAACCGAAACAAATGAAACAATGCCATGAATGAAATGATTAACGTTTGATGTAAACATTTCAGTTTCAAGATGTCGAAAGAGAGCAATAATGATCCGGTGCCGACAAGCACCGAACAATTGAAAGAAATGATTACCGAGGAGGTAGGAAAGGCAATTGAGGGCAGTCTATCCGGGTTTATAGACAAGATCCAAAGCACAGTGTTGTCGCTTGTAGAAGAGCGAGTTAAAAGGTTGGAGGATACTGTCAACCTTACGAAAGACAAAATGGGAGAACGTAAAGGGTGCTCATATAAGGAATTCATGACGTGTAAACCGCGAATCTATAACGGGGAAGTTGACCCGATAATTTGCCAAAGATGGATAAGTGATGTTGAAGGGGTGTTTGAACGGACCCATTGTGATGTAGGCGACTTTGTTGCTTACGGAATGGGCCAATTGAGAAATCAAGCCAAGGATTGGTGGGATAACAAAAAGAAGGAAATGGGAGCCGAAGCGGCGAGGGTTATGACTTGGGACGAGTTTAAGGTACCTTTCCTTAAACACCACAGTCCTGTCACACCCCGAATTTCCACGTATTACCGGTGGGCCCGGTAGGGGAGTATCGTGACGTGGTTGGTAACATAATAGTCAAACAACACAATATTTAAATGCACAGCGGAAGCAAAGTATAGATTCATTTCAACCAAAAAATTATTGTAATATTAATTATCACAAGTAGTCAAAATAAATCCACAGGTAGATAAAAAATAAAAGAAAACCAAGTTCAACAGTCTATGACATCCAAGCTTGCGAGACTTATTGTGGATGCTAGGAGAAAAGCCAGCCTATTACACTTAGTACCTGCACTTAACCTTTTTAAGAAAAATACGTCAGTTTACACTGGTAAATACAATCAACCGACTCATTTTGAAAAGAGTTTAAGAAAATGCATTTAAGGCACAAGGCACAAATAATATTTTATAACTTGGGATAATTATTTGAATATAATACTTGTAAAGGATTTACATGTTTCTTATGCGTTCAGAAGTCCGGATCAAGCCGGGTTAAAGATCAATAGACACACCACATTATGTATATGAGACACTGACAGGTGTACGCCTACACCTGTGTGCTAAGGTCGTGGCCATTTCGTAAAATGATGCCAGGGATATCCGGGACATGGTCATTAACCCACCAAAGGCTTTAAGTAACAAAACAATTTAAACGAGACATATCAATACTTTAACCATCAAACAATTAAATATTCAATGCCCGACCAAGCGGTATTTTATATACCGTACCCCAAGCCCGTATAGGGAAAATAAGTTAAAAGTATTTACCTGAGCAAGTATAAATCAAAATCAGTGAGTGCAAGTATCTTTTACCGGTTCTCCTAATCTGGAACGAAGGTTTATAACAACCTATTAGAATCCTAACGGGTCTTTAGTTAAGCTTAAGCCGGTTAGTTTTAAAGATACGGTTCGTACGCACGATTAAGCGAAGACCGGATAGAATGTGATTTAGACCCGACAAGTTTGAAGACTTTCTTAATATGGGTATATTATACACATTCTGGATTTTGAGATAAAACCGATAAGGTTTGACCCGCTTCGGCTAATTTATGTAAACTAGTTACATAAACCGAACCGAACGCGCATGAAGCGTAACGGGTAACCATAAGAGTCCTAAACATGTTTCCTAAGTTAACATGCCTTAAATATGTTTTGATATCAGTAGGATACCTTCCATTATGCCCAAAACGAGTTTAATCTCATATTAAGCCCCGTATGGGTATTTTGGTCATTTTAAAGATTATAAAAGGGATCAATTAAGCTTCTGTGATCCGGGTCTGAATAAATCAGTAAAATATTTTATTTTAACAGGTTATAACATTTGGTTATAAGTCTTATATGCCAAAATAGTTTTAAACCCAAACTATGCGTATAATACGCGTATAAAGCCGTTTTAAGCGACGTACGGGTTAAAATAGGATTCTGAGTTTTCTGATTAGTTAAAATGGTTCAAAACACTTCATTTATTATTTAAAGAGAGAAATGCCCGGATAGTCCCTGTGGTTTCACCTTTTTTCAGCTATAGTCCCTATCTTTCTAAAACTACTTGAATAGTCCCTGTGGTTTACCGTTTTGTTCTCGGATAGTCCCTGGCTCTAACTTCAGTTACTTTTCTCTGTTAAGTGACCCCATGTGCATATCACGTGAGGGGTATTTTGGTCAGTTTACTTGTTTCTTTTCTCCCGCCTATTAAATATGACCCTTTTTCCCACAAACCTAACCATCAACAGCATCGATTCCATCATCTTCTCCACTGTTCATCTTCCTCAGGTCGTCTTCCTCAGCAGCCTCGATTCCATCATCCTCATGGTTCTCTGCAATTGTGGCCAAGATGCAATCATAGTTACGTCATGGACTGATCTCAACCCTGGTCGCCGATTCTACTCTTGTCCAACCATGGTAATGTATACTTTTACCGATTTTAATAGTCTAGGGCTTAAAAAGTTTGATCCTTTCTTCTTTCTCTGAAGAATCCCAACTGTAGAAGATTCATAGGGTGGGTAGACCCACCAATGTGCAGTCGTGCAGTGGCAATTATTCCTGGGCTTTTAAGACACAGAAACCAAGTTGATGCTGAGTTAGCCAAGATGCAGGAAAAGAATCGGCTGAAGAACAAGATCATTACGGGTCTTTTGATACTTTTAGGGTTTGTGTTTTGGATGTATGTTAAGGGTTGAATGTATTGGATATTGTAATGTTTTTAATGTGAAGGATGTTGTAATGTCTTCAATGCAATGGATATTCCCAAAGTTTTTTGAAAATATGATGCATATACATAGCAGTCAATGAGTAGGTTGTATGAATTTGGTTGTTTGGAAGTAATTATGTCTTAAATGTGGTTGGTGAAATATGGATAGCATTCAATGAGTAGGTTGATTCAATGAGCAGGTTGTTTGAATGTGGTTGTTTGGAAATAATTAGGTATGGTGCAAAATGTATCGTGCGAAATGTGTCGTTTAAATCTATTGTGCGAAATGTGTTGTTTAAATCCATTGTGCAAAATGTGTCGTTTAAATCTGTTGCAACAAATGAACACAATAACCTGTCCAAACATTTTGACCAGATTTAACATTCGACAAACATGAAACTAAAACACAAAATAGTAAACCACAAACTTTTAACTACTGACCATTAAACATCCAACCATACACAATATCCTACATTAATATCATCAACATAACAAGTCCAAAATATGATGATAATTGTCATAGTGTTTTAATAAGCTAAATAGACACAAAAGACTGCATGATTGTTTTAAGACAACCCAAAAACCATAACCCGACAACCCGAAGAACCATAACCCTTAAACACTTGGACCTTCCTGACCAGCCTCAGTAGCTTGATTACCATCTTTCTTCTTCGTTCCTTTCCTCCCTTTCTCCGGCCCGGCAACTTTTTTGGTCCTTCCACAAGTTCTTTGGTTGTGGCCCTTTTCACCACACTTCTGGCACTTCACCGACTTCCATTTTCTTGTGAATTTGCCACCAACCACAACCTCCTCCTTATCAGCTTGAGCAGCCCTGTTTCTCTTGTTTCTTGCTTGTGAAACCCTTTCAACTTCATCCTGCAACTCCACAGCATCCTTCCTTCTTTTCTTCTTAGGTCTGCCGATAGGTCTGTGGTGCAGAGGTGGGGTTAGGTTGGTTGGAACCTGTGATTTTGGCCATAATTCTCTGCCATTGATGGGACCAATGGTATGACTGTAAACCCTCTTCCATGTTTCAAGATAATAACATTCATTAACCCATGATTCCGGGGGTCCAACCTCTTGGCCATTCATTGCCATGTCCCAATTGACAGCCACAACATGCCTACAAGGGATTCCTGAAACTTCCCATTCTCTACAAGTGCAAACCCTATCCACAACATCCACAACATACTGTTTATGTGTTGCAGCACCATCCACTGTGACCTTACCACTGACTTGATACTTTGTCCCACCACTCCACTTAACATTATAATTTGCAGCTAATTTCTTTGTGTTTTCAAAAATCTTTGCAACTCTAGGAGTAAGTGGACCATTTGTCTGCCGAATCTTCCTGAGAACATTCACAATCCTCTGCATTAAATACTCTCTGACAAACTCCAAAGCAGAAATTATAGGCTTGTCTCGACCATTGACTGTCCTTGCATTCAAGACTTCACACATGTTGTTCAGCACCACATCAGATTGTGCCCTACCTGTATATCAAATTGCCAAACTCAATGATCAATATATGAAGAAAGACAGCAATAAACAGCAGTTATAAGGTTGGAAACAGCAATAAACAACAGTAAACAGCAATAAACAACAGTAAACAGCAATAAACAACAGTAAACAGCAATAAACAGCAACAAACAGCAGTAAACAGCAGTTATAATCTTGGAAACAGCAATAAACATCAATAAACAGCAGTAAACAACAGTTTTGATATGCATATACCTGTAAAATGAGACCTGCTCCAGTGAATGGGTGGAATACTTGCCAACCAGTTATAAGCTTCAATGTTGTACAACCTCAACTCCTCCATTTTTGCTTCAAAATCTGGAACTGTATAAGCTTTGGATGCATTTTGAAGACACTCCTTGAAGGCATCTCCTCTCCATTGAAGTTTCATGTTCTGCCATATATGCCTTGCACAAAATCTATGCTCAGCTGCTGGAAATACCTGAGCTATGGCTGGTATTATTCCCTGTTTCATCACATTTCAAACATTAATCATACAAAAACAGACTTAGGATACTTGCTGAATGTAATACCATACCTTTTGCCTGTCAGAAATGAAGGTGAAATTTGCATTATCTGGAAGATCCAAGTCATCTTTAATACACTGTAGGAACCAGATCCAGCAGTCTTTGTTCTCAGCCTCAACAATTCCATAAGCTAAAGGATAAATGCCATTGTTGGGATCTAAACCAACTGCAGTTAGCATCTGCCCAGGGTAGGGGCCTTTCATAAATGCCCCATCTAATCCCAACAGTTCCCTCCTACACTCTTTAAACCCTTCTTTCAGTGGTCCCAGGCAAACATAAATCCTCTTGAAGATCCTTGTGGGTGCATGTGGGTTACACTCAGGCTCAACAACAAATTTAACTGTTGTACCTGGATTGGTCCTGTGCAGTTCCATGACATAGTCCCTGAGGCTTGCATACTGAGCTTTGAAGTCCCCTTCAATCTTCTTTGTAGCCTTCATCTTTGTTCTGAAAGCCTGTAATCAGTTTAAACTTAGTTAATGGTCTGTAATTAAAGAGAATAAACACAAGCAGAAATTAGGGTTTATACCTTCATTGTTGACACGGCCAGCTCATACTTCCTCCCAAGCTCTTCTTGTAGCCTACTTACTGAAATATTAGGGTTGCCTGCAATCTGATTCACCACAAACTCTTGTTTAGCCAAGAAGGTAGAACTGAAAGGTTGTATTTTTCTGGATGTGAGACACTTGTGATCTGGTTGGTAAGTCTTTACCACCCAAGTCTCATCTTCATCACTCAATCTTGACAAGTACAAAACCCAAGGACAATCTACACTATTTAACCTACCCTTCCTTTTATCATTGCATTCTACCAATCCCTTTTTAAACCCCTTTTTTGTCCCACTTGCAGAAGATTCCTTGCCTTTTTTGCAACTTTCAGATTGTATATGGATACCTGGCCCACTTTGGCTGGGCCCAGTTTGATTCGGCCCACTTTGGCTGGGCCCAGTTTGATTCGGCCCACATGTGAAAATTGGACATCTACCCTAATTCTTTTTTTATCATTTCTCAGAAAAGACAGTGACCTCCTTGTTTCAATTGCATGTTTGTTTATCTTGTCTTTTGCCACTTTGGCTGTTGGAAACAACTGACCAACATAAAAGGTCACTTGGGATGTTGATGGTCCATCCCTGTTTTTCCTCCTCAACTCTCTTAATTTCAAACTTCTCCTAGTTTCGAAATCTTCCATTTCCTCATCAGTCAAGCTGTCAAAAGACTCATAACTTAGATTTTCATCATCTAATAAGTCATCACTAGTATCCACATCATGGTTGCCAACAGACTCTACTTCAGCTCCCATAAACTCCACACCCCTGTCAACATTTGCATGGTAGTCCTGCATGTCATACTCAGCCTCATCCATACTATCTAACCCCTCTACAAAGTCACTATCATCTGAATCATCACCCTCAGATGATTCATCATCATCAGCCTCAGCACCATCAGTTGCCTCACCACCCTCATCATGCTCAGACTCACCACCCTGATCATGCTCAGCCTCACCACCCTCATCATGCCCAGACAAACCACCCTCAGCTTGCTTAGACTGACCAACCTCAGACTCATCACCCTCCGCTTGCCTAGACTCACCATCTACTGGAAAATCAGTTGAGAAATTTGCATTGTCAAAATCATAGCTAAAACTGTTAGTGAACGATGCATTCTCCACAACTACATTAGCCTCTACACCACCTACATTAGCCTCTACACCACCTACATTACCTGCATTACCCTTTGCATTACCTGCATTATCAGCAGCCTCTAAACCATCTACATCAGTTACATCTTTCCATTGAAGTAAGGGATTTTTTGATACCCTAAGTTTCTTTCTTCTAGGCCTTTGAATGGTATTAACAGCACCCCCCTCATTTTCTAATTCTTGAATAACTACCTTCGACGCATGTGTAGGACTACAGTAATTTTTAACCTTGGTTTCACCATGTTCTATAAAAACCTTAATAACTTTGTTTTTTTGCAACACATTTGGCCAAAAGCCTAACATCACCATCATTACCTAAAGGACATAATCCAACATCTAAATCTAAATCAGGAATCTTAAAATGGTAATACAACTTCACATCAGGAACATATAGTTGAAGATCTCTCACCATCCAATCGATTTCATGCACTGAAAATTCCTCAATGTTGCAGTAGTCAACAAAAGCAGCTTTACCAAAAGCATATTTTCTTCCTGGTGACGGAGTAAACACACCACCATAAAGAAGTTTTATGCTGAAAAAGTTCTCAAAACCATCTGCACATACATTAAACTCACATTAGGGTATAAAATTAGGGTTTTAACATTTTATTTGTCTATATTGCATGTTGTTGAACCTGTACCATTCTTGCACAATGAAGCTAGGGTTTTAACGATACATACCGTAAACACTCTCTGGTACAAACTGCTTCACATACTCAGAATTGGACCGGAAATTCCACTGACGGTTGTTGTTTGGATGTTGAGGAACGTCGTCCTTCATTTTCGTGGGAAGATTATGATGATCAATCGATCAGATTTAGGGTTTAGATTGTGTGAAGAGATTAGGGGAAGATGATGAGCCGGATTCGCCTTACGGAGGGAGGGAAAACAACTGACAATTAGGGAGTAGGGGTGCAGGCATACTTTTAAATGCTAGAAACAAGTAAACTGACCAAAATACCCCTCACGTGATATGCACATGGGGTCACTTAACAGAGAAAAGTAACTGAAGTTAGAGCCAGGGACTATCCGAGAACAAAACGGTAAACCACAGGGACTATTCAAGTAGTTTTAGAAAGATAGGGACTATAGCTGAAAAAAGGTGAAACCACAGGGACTATCCGGGCATTTCTCTCTTATTTAAAATCAGTAGCAATTGGATTGGCATCAAAAGGATTTGTAAAACTCATTTTATGGCTTAAAAGGGCATATTCGGTATTTACCGAATTAAGGCACTAATCCTAGCTTATGATCAGTTTAAAAATAATTAAAAATCTTCAAAAATCCCAAAATATTATATTACATTAGTGGGTAAAAGGTTTGGTGTCAAAAATGGGGTTTAGATAGGCTTTACGCTAATGACGTCGTTTAATCACTAAGAAGCGTTCTAATTACGTCATTGAGCATAACTCCTAATCTATATGTCCAACTGATGTAAAAATTTACAGACATGTTTAATAATCAGTAACTAAGATTATTGTACTTTCATATTTCCAAAATTCTCGTTGTATGGTCATAAGGGCATTATGGTCAATATTTAAGCACTTAACGGAGACGTCGGGCAATTAAGGGTTTAAGTGGTATAAACGCAGAGGGTTATACACACATGTAACTAGGTCCTAATGGAACTTTAAGGCATGTCTAAACCTATCAAAATCGGGTTAGAATCGAGGTCAAAGCAAAAAGTCAAACTATGCGACTTTCGGCTCCGAATCGGTTCAAAACAGAAAGTTGTCGAATCAAACAAGCGTAGACAAGTTTTTATACTTATTATCAGGTTATATGAATGATAAAATAGGTTACACGCCTTTTACAATGCTAATCACGTGTTAATTCGAAAATAACAATTATGTTGACTTTTTCGGACAACGTTTGACTCGTCATTTGACCTGGTTAGATCGGGAATCAATGAGTACTCTTTTAAGGGTTTATTACCCACTTAATTACCTACTTATAACAACTTTCATATAGGCAAAACACTGGACCGTTTGTGTTTTATCGTTAAGTCAAACCGTAATTACGACAGTTTGACTTTTAAGCTAAATACTAATCAAAACTTAATTAAGAAGGGTCAAGGGTACTTACACGCGTCTAATGGATGATTAGGAAGGTCTTGGTCTGCTATTGTGCTCCTCAAATGATCAGAAGTTGAAGTGTGGTTGCATGTTGCAACATAAGCCTTATATATGAACTTTGATCTTCATAGATTGTTGCCATGCATGGCTACTAGTGATATAAGATGCATCCAAGTGCCCCCTAGAGTCTCAAAACCATCATAGGCAGCCCATAGAATCGAAAACTTGAGTTTTAAGTCGGTTACAACATCAACAGGCAGCTGCCTGTTTGTTTTGTCACTGATAGCTGTCACGCGGCCCGCGTAAAGGTCTTCATGACCTTACGCGGCCCGCCTTAGTCCCCGTATCAGGTTACAATGTTTCCTTTAATTGCACTTTTGGCCCTTGGTCCCCCGAAAGGTCATTTTCACATGGTTTCTTGCATTAAGGGGCTTTTAATTTGACATAAAGGGGCATTAAGGCTTATACCATCTTTGTCAAGTCCTCGGGTAACTTTGTGATCACCCGAGAAGCCCTAATTTTCAATGTTGACGATTCTAACCCTCACACACGAATTTTATCATAACTTTCTCATACGGTAACGAAACTTTGTGAAATTTTTATGGTGCATTCTAGTGAGCATAATTAATTGTTACAAAGCTTCGGGTTTGCTAAAAGGTCACTCAGAGGTATATCTTAACATGTTGACACATTTAACCCCTGTAGTTTGTAATCTCTCACTTTCTTTCACAATTCGCTTCGTATGATCCATGATCCATTCGTTTAAGGTTATAAACATCATGTAGGGTTATTGTAAAGTATATTTATTCATTGTTGACACTTTGAACCCTTATATTTACACAGTTTCATTGTTTGTCAACTTTAGTCCTTCAAGAACATTCTTTCACACGTTCAAAGGTTATGACACGTGTCAAGACATTATAGGACATAAATTTTCGAGGTGTTACATCCTCACCCCCTTAAAAGAAATCTCGACCTTGAGATTTACTGAAACAGATAAGGGTACTTTTCTTTCATCGTGGACTCGACCTCCCACGTATACTCGGGACCTCTACGGGCATCCCATTTGACCTTTACAATCGGTACATGCTTCCTTCGAAGCTTCTTAACCTGTCGATCCTCGATCGACAATGGTTTTTCCACAAATTTTAAGCTCTCATCTATATGCACATCTGTATGTGGTATGACCAGTGATTCGTCAGCGAAACACTTCTTCAGATTGCAGATGTGGAACACATTGTGTATACTACTAAGCTCTTCTGGTAAGTTTAGCTTATAGGCAACTGATCCGACACGTTCGATAACCTCGAAAGGTCCTATGTATCTCGGGCTTAGCTTGCCTTTCTTACCAAATCGCATCACTCCTTTCCAGGGTGACACTTTAAGTAAGACTTTATCACCTACTTCAAAGTGAAAAGATTACGCTTGGGATCAGCGTAGCTCTTTTGCCTATCTCGGGCAGCTTTGAGACGGTCACGAATTTGGACAATCTTGTCCGTCGTTTCAAAGACTATCTTCGGTCCTGATAACTGGACATCTCCAACTTCCGCCCAACAAACGGGTGTTCTACACTTTCTACCGTATAAGGCCTCGAAAGGCGCAGCTTTAATGCTGGTGTGGTAGCTATTGTTGTAGGAGAATTCAATTAGTGGTAGGTGGTTATCCCAACTACCACCTAAATCAATCACACATGCACGAAGCATGTCTTCCAACGTTTGAATAGTACACTCACTCTGACCGTCTGTCTGAGGATGGTAAGCCGTACTAAAATTCAAACGCGTGCCCAAAGATTGTTGGAAGCTTTTCCAAAAATGTGACGTGTATCTAGTATCTCGGTCAGAGATAATAGACACATGTATTCCATGTAAGGCTACAATCTTATCAACGTATAACTGGGCTAACATGTCGGAGCTATAAGTCTCCTTAATGGGTAGGAAATGTGCTGACTTAGTCAGTCTATCAACGATCACCCATATAGTATCATTGCCTTTCCTTGTCTTTGGTAGCTTGGTGATGAAATCCATCGTCACCATCTCCCACTTCCATGTGGGAAGCTCAGGCTGTTGTAGCAAACCTGACGGCTTTTGATGTTCTGCTTTGACTTGCGCACACGTCAAACATTTAGCTACATAGGTAGCTACAGACTTCTTCAAGCCTATCCACCAATAGTTTGCCCTTAGGTCCTGGTACATCTTATCTGCTCCAGGATGAACGGAGTATTTGGAACTATGGGCTTCCTGGAGGATAACATCTCGAAGTCCTCCATAAATTGGAACCCATATTCGTCCACTCAATCTTAATATTCCGTCCTTGCTAAGTGTTAACCGCTCCTCAGTTACCCCTAGCTTTTCGTTAGGATAGTTAGCTTCCAACACAGCTTCCTTCTGTGCAGCTAACAACCTTTCAATCAAATTGTTCTTTATTTCCATGCGCTTGGCATTTATTCGGATGGGTTTCATCTTCTCCTTTCGACTCAAGGCATCGGCGACTACATTCGCCTTGCCGGGATGGTATCTTATTTCACAATCGTAATCATTCAGAGTTTCCATCCAACGGCGTTGCCTCATGTTCAAGTCCTTCTGATTGAACAGATGTTGAAGGCTCTTGTGATCAGAATAGATCACATATTTGATTCCACATAAGTAGTGCCTCCACAGTTTTAGTGTGAATACAACGGCACCCAACTCCAAGTCATGGGTGGTGTAATTCTTTTCGTGCACCTTTAACTGGCGAGAAGCATAGGCAATGACTTTGCCTTTCTGCATAAGCACACATCCCATCCCTGTGTGCGATGCATCACAATAAACTACAAACTCCTCTATTCCATCAGGCAATGTCAGAACTGGAGCATTGCTCAACTTTTGTTTCAGAATATCGAAGGATTCCTGCTGCTTAGGACCCCAGTCAAACTTAATCTTCTTACACGTCAGCGAAGTCAGGGGTGCAGCAATCCTTGAGAAGTTTTCAATGAATCGCCTATAGTATCCTGCCAAACCTAGGAAGCTACGTATTTCTGTAGGCGTCTTTCGCTCATGCCAATTCATGACAGCTTCAACTTTAGCGGGATCTACTTGGATACCACGCTCACTAACAACATGTCCAAGAAATTGGACTTCCCGAAGCCAGAATTCACACTTCGAGAACTTGGCATAGAGCTTTTCTTTAAGAAGTAGTTCCAGAATGCAGTGAAGATGCTTCTCATGGTCAGCTTGGTTCTTCGAGTGGATGAGAATGTCGTCGATGAAGACGATGACGAATTTATCTAAGTGCGGTTTGCAAATGCGATTCATGAGATCCATGAACGTTGCCGGTGCATTAGTGAGCCCAAAAGGCACCACTAGGAACTCGTAATGACCATAACGAGTCCTAAATGCAGTCTTGTGCACGTCTTCATCTCTAACCTTCAGTTGGTGATAGCCTGACCTTAAGTCAATCTTCGAGAAGAAACTTGCCCCTTGAAGTTGATCGAACAAATCGTCGATTCTGGGCAAAGGATACCTATTCTTGATAGTGACCTTATTAAGCTCACGGTAGTCGATGCACAGACGCATCGATCCATCCTTCTTCTTGACAAATAAAACTGGTGCTCCCCAAGGAGACGAACTAGGTTTGATGAAACCTTTGGCTAGCAAATCATCTAACTGTAACACCTCGAAAATTCACGTCCTATAATGTGTTGACACGTGTCATAACCTTTGAACGTGTGAAAGAATGTTCTTGAAGGACTAAAGTTGACAAACAATGAAACTATGTAAATATAAGGGTTCAAAGTGTCAACAATGAATAAATATACTTTACAATAACCCTACATGATGTTTATAACCTTAAACGAATGGATCATGGATCATACGAAGCGAATGGTGAAAGAAAGTGAGAGATTACAAACTACAGGGGTTAAATGTGTCAATATGTTAAGATATACCTCTGAGTGACCTTTTAGCAAACCCGAAGCCTTGTAACGATTAAATATTCTCACTAGAATGTACCATAAAAATTTCACCAAGTTTCGTTACCGTATGAGAAAGTTGTGATAAAATTCGTGTGTGAGGGTTAGAATCATCAACATTGAAAATTAGGGCTTTTCGGGTGATCACAAAGTTACCCGAGGACTTAACAAAGATGGTATAAGCCCTAAAGCCCCCATATGTCAATATTGAAGCCTCATAATGCAAGAATTGTAGTGAAAACGACCTTTCGGGGGACCAAGGACCAAAATTCAATAAAGAAAAACATGTTTACCTGATCAGAAGGGCCATGCGGCCCGCCTACGATATATCCAAATCTAAAGCGGGCCGCTTGCGACTGCCAGATGCAGAATAAACAGGCAGGTGCCTGTTCCAGCCTTCTAACCGACTTTAATTGCAAGTTTTCGATTCTATGGGCTTCCTATACTGGTATATAGCCTATAGAAGACACATGTATCAATCCTTGATCAATGGTAGGTCCATTTGGCATCAATCTAGCATGATCAAAGTCAATATATAAGCTTCATAATGTTGCAACATTCTTCCATTCATCATCTGATCAACTTCTGGAGCATAAGGACCATTCTCAAGCTTCCTAATCATCCATTAGACACGAGTAAGTATGTTTAACCCTTCTAAATTAAGTTATGCTTAGTTTATAGCCTAGAAATCAAACCGTCGTAACTACGGTTTGACTTAACGATAAAACACAAACGGTCCAGGGTTTTGTCGAATCGAAAGTTGTTATAAGTTGGTAATCATGTGGGCTTTAAACCCTTAAAAGGGCACCCACTGATTCCAATCCTAACTAGGTCGATTGTCGAGTCAATGGTAATTAGAAAAAGTCAACAGAATTGTTATTTTTGATTTAACGCATGATTAACGATGTAAAAGGCGTATCACCTATTTTATCATTCTTATAACCTGAAAATAAGTACAAAAACTTGTCTACACTTGTTTGATTCGACAACTTTCTGTTTTGAACCGATTCGGAACCGAAAGACGCAAAAGTTTGACTTTTGCTTTGACTTGAGTTCTGACCTGGTTTTGATAGGTTTAGACATGCCTTAAAGTTCCATTAGGACCTAGTTACATGTGTGTATAAACCTCTGCGTTTATACCACATAAATCCTTAATTGTCCGACGTTTCCGTTAATCGCCTAAATATTGACCGTAATGCCCTTATGACCATAAAACAAGAATTTTGGAAATATGAAAGTAAAATAATCTTAGTTACTGATTATTAAACATGTCGGTAATTTTTTACATCAGTTGGACATATAGATTAGGAGTTATGCTCAATGACGTAATTAGAACGCTTCTTAGTGATTTAACGGCGTCATTAGCGTAAAGCCTATCTAAACCCCATTTTTGACACCAAACCTTTTACCCACTGATGTAATATAATATTTTGGGATTTTTGAAGATTTTTAATTATTTTTAAACTGATCATAAGCTAGGATTAGTGCCTTAATTCGGTAAATACCGAATATGCCCTTTTAAGCCATAAAATGAGTTTTACAAATCCTTTTAACGCCAATCCAATTGCTACTGATTTTAAATAATAAATGTAGTGTTTTGAACCTGTTGAACTGACCTGGAAACTCAGAATCCTATTTTAACCCGTACGTCGCTTAAAACGGCTTTATACGCGTATTATACGCATAGTTTGGGTTTAAAACTATTTTGACATATAAGACTTATAACCAAATGTTATAACCTGTTAAAATAAACTATGTTACTGATGTATTCAGACTCGGTTCACAGAAACTTAATTAATTCCTTTTATAACCTTTAAAATGACCAAAATACCCCTACGAGGCTTAATATGAGATTAGACTCGTTTTGGGCATAATGGAAGGTATCCTACTGATATCACGACATATTTAAGGCATGTTAATTTAGGAAACCTGTTTAGGACTCTTATGGTTACCCGTTACGCTTCATACGCGTTCGGTTCGGTTTATGTAACTAGTTTACATAAATTAGCCGAAACGGGTCAAACCTTATCGGTTTTATCTCAAAATCCAGAATGTGTATAATATACCCATATTAAGAAAGTCTTCAAACTTTTTGGGTCTAAATCACATTCTATCCGGTCTTCGCTTAATCGTGCGTACGAACCGTATCTTTAAAACTAACCGGTCTAGGCGTAAGCTTAACTAAAGACCCGTTAGGATTCTAATAGGTTATTATAAACCTTCGTTCCAGATTAGGAGAACCGGTAAAAGATACTTGCACTCGCTGATTTTGATTTATACTTGCTCAGGTAAATACTCTTAACTTATTTTCCCTATACGGGCTTGGGGTACGGTATATAAAATACCGCTTGGTCGGGCATTTCGACCTTAATCGTTTTGGGGGTTAAGTATTATCGAGATGACCGTTTAAATTGTTTTGTTTGCTTAAAGCCTTTGGGAGGTTAATGACCATGTCCCGGATATCCCTGGCATCATTTTACGAAATGGCCACGACCTTAGCACACAGGTGTAGGCGTACACCTGTCAGTGTCTCATTTACATAATGTGGTGTGTCTATTGATCTTTAACCCGGCTCGATCCGGCTACTGAACGCATAAGAAACATGTAAATCTTTTACGAGTATTATATTCAAATAATTATCCCAAGTTATAAAATATTATTTGTGCCTTGTGCCTTAAATGCTTTTTCTTAAACTCTTTTCAAAATGAGTCGGTTGATTGTATTTACCAGTGTAAACTGACGTATTTTTCTCAAAAGGTTAAGTGCAGGTACTACGCGTAATAGGCTGGCTTTTCTCCTAGCATCCAGAATAAGTCTCACAAGCTTGGATGTCATAGACTGTTGAACATTGTTTCCGTTTTATTTTGATTTACCTGTGGATTTATATTCAACTACTTGCGATACTTAATATTACAATATCGTTTGGTTGAAATGAATCTATACTTTGCTTCCACTGTGCATTTAAATATTGTGTTGTTTGACTATTATGTTGCCAACCACGTCACGATACTCCCCTACCGGGCCCACCGGTAACACGTGGAAATTCGGGGTGTGACAGGTTGGTATCAGAGCCAACACTGAGTGAATTAAACACTAGCCTTTTGTGTTTAATCTCAGTTACACAATTGCACATTCCTAAATTTTCGAGTATAGACAAAGAACTTAGGAATAATCCAAAATGTTTTATTTTAATTTTAACTTTGTCCTTTATTTTTCCTTGTTGTTACCTTTGTTTATATGGACAGGTTTAACAATGCCGCCAAGATTCAGGCGAGGAAGTCGAGGAAATGAGCCAATGAGCGCCCCTAACGACCACGAGGCCGGGCCTTCAGGCCGGCGAACTCCTTCTTCTACAAGGAGTGCAGATCCACGAGAACCTTGGAGGGTTTACGAGGAGCCTTCCAGACGATCCACGTCACATAGCTCAACGCCTCCATATCATCATTCCTTTGGGCCTCAGTCCGAGAATGAGCCCAACAACCCGCAACCTTCATACATACCGTTACAGCGATCCTCATCGCAAGATTCCTTCCGCGACCCTACTCCTGTCTTTCAGGGCCAGTTTAACCCAGCAGACTACCTACCAGAACAAGTTGGCTTTAACCCACTAGGACCGGAGGATCACTTTTCTGGTGATCAAGATATGGACGAGGACACAGATCCCGTCGAGGCTTCAACCGGAACCCTGAACCATCCTTTTGTGATCTCAGATGGTTCGTCTTTTCACGGAACACCATACCAAGGTCCGGATAGTCACCTGGCACGGTTCGAACGGTGTGAGTGGTATTATACACCATCTTACCACTCATCGCCTCACCAGCAGTCGCAACAGCAGCAGCAAGATCCCTCTGGGGATCCACGTTTCGAGGCAGTCACGCCACCGCCTCCACCGCCGCCAGTTCATCTAGAGCCTCAAGAAGCACCAAGACGTAGGAGGACTGGCGCACGGATCTCAGCACGAGGAGGGGAGTTTCATTTCAGTACCCCTCAACACTCTAGCGGCAGCCACTACCCGCCTATATATGAAGGCCCACAAATGGGTGGACCTTCAGTTCCAGTTTCAGAGGTGAATTCGGCACCTATTGCACCGCCATCACCGGGTTTTGGTAACCCTATCCCTGCTTATACTGTTCTGGCAGCTTACAACCCATACGGACCGCCAGCATACCATAACTATAACTATGCCGAGGCCGACCCATACCTAGTGGCAGCAAACTACCTTGCCCAAAATCCTGAGGGACCATATGGAACCCCTTGGGGAATAGGACATCCAGCTCGAGGGTATCAAGTACCTGCTCAGCCGCCGCCACAGTACCAGCCGCCACGGTTTTCTCCACCAGAGCAGGAGGATCTCCGACAAAGACTGGGCAGGGTTGACCGAGACCTCCAATGAGAACGTAAGAAGAATGAGGGATTCATGAGTGGTTTGGCAAATTTGCTGAAAGGAAAGAAGAAACGGGATCGTTAAATCCCAATATGTATTATTGTATTTCCTTGTTTAAATCAAGTCCCTACGTGGACATTTATTTATGTGTATATGTAGTCCCTGCGTGGACATCTACCTTTGTACTTAGTCCCTACGTGGACTTGTCTCTATTAGTCCCTGCGTGGACATTTACTTTTGTAAACAGTCCCTGTGAGGACATGTATTATCTGTATAGCTCCTGCGTGGGCAAGTGTTTATGTGAAAAGTCCCTATTTATTGATGATTTAACCCATGATTCAGAGATCATTTAGTTGGGTTAGGAATCTTTGAAAATATCCCTATATAATAATAACACGTGTGATTTTTAACGAATCATTTCTGCCAGGAGTGTTAACATGTTTTCAGATGTTAACTGGGATTTGAATCTTTTTAACGGGTTTTACCATCTGGGCCAGGTCTTAAAATGACATGCAGGCTAGGTTATACCTTTAAGATCCTTAATTAAAAATTAAAATAGGCAGATAGATTTTTAAAAGGAATGATTCCGATTTATTTATTTCCTATAAAATTTAATTATGCATAACATAGCAAAGATGAAATTTATAAACTTACATTCCATTAAAACTTAGAAGTAGTACACTTTGCCCTAAACGGGACTTTTCACAGAAACACTTGCCCACGCAGGAGCTATACGGATAATACATGTCCTCACAGGGACTGTTTACAAAAGTAAATGTCCACGCAGGGACTAATAGAGACAAGTCCACGTAGGGACTAAGTACAAAGGTAGATGTCCACGCAGGGACTACATACACACATAAATAAATGTCCACGTAGGGACTTGATTTAAACAAGGAAATACAATAATACATATTGGGATTTAACGATCCCGTTTCTTCTTTCCTTTCAGCAAACTTGCCAAACCACTCATGAATCACTGATTCTTCCTACGCTCTCTCTCGAGGTCTCGCTCAACCCTGCCCAGTCTTTGACGGAGATCCTCCTGCTCTGGTGGAGAAAACCGTGGTGGCTGGTACTGTGGCGGCGGCTGAGCAGGTACTTGATACCCACGAGCTGGATGTCCCATTCCCCAAGGGGTTCCATATGGTCCCTCAGGATTTTGGGCAAGGTAGTTTGCTGCCACTTGGTATGTGTCGGCCTCGGCATAGTTATAGTTATGGTATGCTGGCGGTCCGTATGGGTTGTAAGCTGCCGGAGCAGTATAAGCAGGGATAGGGTTGCCAAAACCCGGTGATGGCGGTGCAATAGGTGCCGAATTCACCTCTGAAACTGGAACTGAAGGTCCACCCATTTGTGGGTCTTCATATATTGGCGGGTAGTGGCTGCCGCTAGAGTGTTGAGGGGTACTGAAATGAAACTCTCCTCCTCGTGCCGACATCCGTGCGCCAGTCCTCCTACGTCTTGGTGGTTCTGGAGCCTCTAGATGAACTGGCGGTGGTAGTGGCGGTGGCGTGACTGCCACGAAACGTGGATCCCCAGAGGGATCTTGCTGCTGCTATTGCGGCTGCTGGTGAGGCGATGAATGGTAAGATGGTGTAAAGTACCACTCACACCGGTCGAATCGTGCCTGATGACTATCCGGACCTTGGTATGGTGTTCCGTTAAAGGACGAACCATCAGAGATCTCAACAGGATGGTTCGGGGTTCCGGTTGCAGGCTCGACGGGATCTGTGTCCTCGTCCATGTCCATCGCTTGATCACCTGAAAAATGATCCTCCGGCCCTAGTGGGTTAAAGCCCCCTTGTTCTGGTAGATAGTCCGCCGGGTTAAACTGGCCCCGAAAGACAGGAGTAGGGTCGTCGAAGGAACGCTGCGATAAGGATCGCTGTAGGGGTATGTATGAAGGTTGCGGGTTGTGAGGCTCATTCTCGGACTGAGGCCCATAGGAGTGATGATATGGAGGCGTTGAGCTATACGACGTAGATCGTCTGGAAGGCTCCTCATAAATCCTCCAAGGTTCTCGTGGATCTGCACTCCTTGTAGAAGAAGGAGTTTGCCGGCTCGAAGGCCCGGCCTCGTGGTCGTTAGGGGCGCTGATTGGCCCTTTTCCTCGATCTCCTCGCCTGAATCATGGCGGCATTGCTAAACCTGTTAATATAAACAAAGGTAACGACAAGGAAAAATAAAGGACAAAGTTAAAATTAAAAATAAAAAAAACATTTTGGATTATTCCTAAGTTCTTTGTCTAGACTCGAAGATTTAGGAATGTGCAATTTGTGTCATTGAGATTAAACCCAAGAGGCTAGTGTTTAATTCACTCAATGTTGGCTCTGATACCAACCTGTCACACCCCGAATTTCCACGTATTACCGGTGGGCCCGGTAGGGGAGTATCGTGACGTGGTTGGTAACATAATAGTCAAACAACACAATATTTAAATGCACAACGGAAGCAAAGTATAGATTCATTTCAACCAAACAATTATTGTAATATTAAGTATCACAAGTAGTCGAAAATAAATCCACAGGTAGATCAAAAATAAAAGAAAACCAAGTTCAACAGTCTATGACATCCAAGCTTGCGAGACTTATTGTGGATGCTAGGAGAAAAACCAGCCTATTACGCTTAGTACCTGCACTTAACCTTTTTAAGAAAAATACGTCATTTTACACTGGTAAATACAATCAACCGACTCATTTTGAAAAGAGTTTAAGAAAATGCATTTAAGGCACAAGGCACAAATAATATTTTATAACTTGGGATAATTATTTGAATATAATACTTGTAAAGGATTTACATGTTTCTTATGCGTTCAGTAGTCCAGATCAAGCCGGGTTAAAGATCAATAGACACACCACATTATGTATATGAGACACTGACAGGTGTACGCCTACACCTGTGTGCTAAGGTCGTGGCCATTTCGTAAAATGATGCCAGGGATATCCGGGACATGGTCATTAACCCCCCAAAGGCTTTAAGCAACAAAACAATTTAAACGAGACATATCAATACTTTAACCATCAAACAATTAAAGATTCAATGCCCGACCAAGCGGTATTTTATATACCGTACCCCAAGCCCGTATAGGGAAAATAAGTTAAAAGTATTTACCTGAGCAAGTATAAATCAAAATCAGCGAGTGCAAGTATCTTTTACCGGTTCTCCTAATCTGGAATGAAGGTTTATAACAACCTATTAGAATCCTAACGGGTCTTTAGTTAAGCTTAAGCTTAGACCGGTTAGTTTTAAAGATACGGTTCGTACGCACGATTAAGCGAAGACCGGATAGAATGTGATTTAGACCCGAAAAGTTTGAAGACTTTCTTAATATGGGTATATTATACACATTCTGGATTTTGAGATAAAACCGATAAGGTTTGACCCGCTTCGGCTAATTTATGTAAACTAGTTACATAAACCGAACCGAACGCGCATGAAGCGTAACGGGTAACCATAAGAGTCCTAAACAGGTGTCCTAAGTTAACATGCCTTAAATATGTTGTGATATCAGTAGGATACCTTCCATTATGCCCAAAACGAGTTTAATCTCATATTAAGCCCCGTAGGGGTATTTTGGTCATTTTAAAGATTATAAAAGGGATCAATTAAGCTTCTGTGATCCGGGTCTGAATAAATCAGTAAAATAGTTTATTTTAATAGGTTATAACATTTGGTTATAAGTCTTATATGCCAAAATACTTTTAAACCCAAACTATGCGTATAATACGCGTATAAAGTCGTTTTAAGCGACGTACGGGTTAAAATAGGATTCTGAGTTTTCTGATCAGTTAAATAGGTTCAAAACACTTCATTTATTATTTAAAATCAGTAGCAATTGGATTGGCATCAAAAGGATTTGTAAAACTCATTTTATGGCTTAAAAGGGCATATTCGGTATTTACCGAATTAAGGCACTAATCCTAGCTTATGATCAGTTTAAAAATAATTAAAAATCTTCAAAAATCCCAAAATATTATATTACATCAGTGGATAAAAGATTTGGTGTCAAAAATGGGGTTTAGATAGGCTTTACGCTAATGACGTCGTTTAATCACTAAGAAGCGTTCTAATTACGTCATTGAGCATAACTCCTAATCTATATGTCCAACTGATGTAAAAATTTACAGACATGTTTAATAATCAGTAACTAAGATTATTGTACTTTCATATTTCCAAAATTCTCGTTGTATGGTCATAAGGGCATTATGGTCAATATTTAAGCACTTAACGGAGACGTCGGACAATTAAGGGTTTAAGTGGTATAAACGCAGAGGGTTATACACACATGTAACTAGGTCCTAATGGAACTTTAAGGCATGTCTAAACCTATCAAAACCGGTTCAGAATCGAGGTCAAAGCAGAAAGTCAAACTATGCTTCTTTCGGCTCCGAATCGGTTCAAAACAGAAAGTTGTCGAATCAAACAAGCTTAGACAAGTTTTTATACTTATTATCAGGTTATATGAATGATAAAATAGGTTACACGCCTTTTACAATGCTAATCGCGTGTTAATTCGAAAATAACAATTCTGTTGACTTTTTCGGACAACGATTGACTCGTCATTTGACCTGGTTAGATCGGGAATCAGTGAGTACTCTTTTAAGGGTTTATTACCCACTTAATTACCTACTTATAACAACTTTCATCTGGGCAAAACACTGGACCTTTTGTGTTTTATCGTTAAGTCAAACCGTAATTACGACGGTTTGACTTTTAAGCTAAATACTAATCAAAACTTAATTAAGAAGGGTCAAGGGTACTTACACGCGTCTAATGGATGATTAGGAAGGTCTTGGTCTGCTGTTGTGCTCCTCAAATGATCAGAAGTTGAAGTGTGGTTGCATGTTGCAACATAAGCCTTATATATGAACTTTGATCTTCATAGATTGTTGCCATGCAAGGCTACTAGTGATATAAGATGCATCCAAGTGCCCCCTAGAGTCTCAAAACCATCATAGGCAGCCCATAGAATCGAAAACTTGAGTTTTAAGTCGGTTACAACATCAACAGGCAGCTGCCTGTTTGTTTTGTCGCTGGTAGCTGTCACGCGGCCCGCGTAAAGGTCTTCATGACCTTACACGGCCCGCCTTAGTCCCCGTATCAGGTTACAATGTTTCCTTTAATTGCACTTTTGGCCCTTGGTCCCCCGAAAGGTCATTTTCACATGGTTTCTTGCATTAAGGGGCTTTTAATTTGACATAAAGGGGCCTTAAGTCTTATACCATCTTTGTCAAGTCCTCAGGTAACTTTGTGATCACCCGAGAAGCCCTAATTTTCAATGTTGACGATTCTAACCCTCACACACGAATTTTATCATAACTTTCTCATACGGTAACGAAACTTTGTGAAATTTTTATGGTGCATTCTAGTGATCATAATTAATCGTTACAAAGCTTCGGGTTTGCTAAAAGGTCACTCAGAGGTATATCTTAACATGTTGACACATTTAACCCCTGTAGTTTGTAATCTCTCACTTTCTTACACAATTCGCTTCGTATGATCCATGATCCATTCGTTTAAGGTTATAAACATCATGTAGGGTTATTGTAAAGTATATTTATTCATTGTTGACACCTTGAACCCTTATATTTACACAGTTTCATTGTTTGTCAACTTTAGTCCTTCAAGAACATTCTTTCACACGTTCAAAGGTTATGACACGTGTCAAGACATTATAGGACGTAAATTTTCGAGGTGTTACAAGTCCCAAAGCGGTTATTAACAGGATCAAAGAAGAATTCATCCAGCTAAGATAGAAGGGTGAAACAATTGATAAGATCACGGGCATCTTCATGGATAAGCTGAGGTTTTGTGACGAGTTAGTCACCACTGAAGAGCAAAAGATATACTACTACTACAACATGTTGAGTGCCGAGTATCGGGAGTTTATGACTCCGTCAAAATACGAAACCCTCACGGAGATTATCAACACCGCCCGGGAGCGGGAAATCGAGTTAAAGAAACAAGTGGAAAGAGGTGAACGAAGGGAACATGATGTGAATCCAAGCCCTACAAAGAAAGATAGAATTGCTGAATCGGGAAAGAAAGGGGATGCTAAAGGCGGGTCGCCAAGTTGCAAAGTATGTGGAAAAGGGCACAAAGGTGAGTGCCGCTTCAAAGACAAGCCGTGCCCAGTACGTGGGAAAACGGGGCACACTACATCACTTTGTCCCGGAAAAGTTTCTGTTTGTTACAAATGTTATCAACCCGGTCACAAGAAGTCTGAATGTCCCGAGTTGGTGGGAAAGAGAGATGTTAAAGAATCTCCAACAGAAGCTCCCAAAGCGAAGGCTAGGTCCTTCCAACTTACCGCGGCTGAAGCAAAGACAGAACCCGATGTGGTTTCAGGTATATTCACAATTAACTCAATTCCAGCACGTGTATTGTTTGATACGGGTGCGAATAAATCCTTCATTTCGCATGGGTTTATTCGACATCCTTCATTTGTATTGATGAAATTACCTGTGCCCTTAGAAGTTGAAATAGGGGACAACAAAACTTTTATAGTTTGTGATGTTTGTCGAGGCTGCAAATTAAGCATCGACGATGAGGAATACTGGATAGACCTAATCCCGATGTCAATGGGGGAATTTCAAGTTGTCGTTGGGATGGATTGGCTAGCCCAGCACCATGCAAAAGTCGTGTGTTTCCGTAAGGAGATAAAACTAACATCTTCGAGCGGGAAACACGTCACCATTTATGGCGAAAAAAGAGGCAACCCCATAGTGTGCTCAATGTTGAAAGCTCACAAACTTATGAAGCGAGGATGCAAGGCATTTATGATATACGCGAATGAGCCCGAGAAAGAATCACGGAAGATTGAAGATGTACCGGTAGTACGAGATTATGAAGATGTGTTTCCGGAGGATTTATCGGGGATACCGCCTGAACGAGAAGTAGAGTTCGGGATCAAATTGATTCCGGGCGCAAAACCCGTAGCAAAAGCACCGTACCGACTTGCACCGTCAGAATTACAAGAGTTGATGTCCCAAATTCAAGACCTGCTTGACAAGGGATTCATAAGGCCGAGTGTGTCTCCTTGGGGCACATCGGTATTGTTCGTGAGAAAGAAAGACGGAAGCATGCGTATGTGTATCAATTACCATGAGTTAAACAAACTCACGGTAAAGAACCGATACCCTCTTCCGAGAATAGATGATTTATTCGACCAATTACAAGGTGCGAACTGGTTTTCAAAAATCGACCTTAGATCTGGGTATCACCAACTAAAGGTCAAGGAGGAAGATGTGCCAAAGACGGCTTTCCGCATGAGATACGGACATTATGAATTCCTCATGATGTCATTTGGGCTAACAAACGCACCCGCGGCTTTCACGGACCTCATGAACCGGGTTTGCAAGCCAATGTTGGATAAGTCGGTCATCGTGTTTATCGATGATATCTTGGTGCACACCACTTATAAGAAGTGTTAGAGACACTTAGACGAGAAAGGCTGTATGCGAAATTCTCTAAGTGTGCCTTTTGGTTACGAGAGGTACAATTTCTTGGCCACGTCATAAGTGCCAACGGAGTATTGGTGGATCCGTCCAAGATCGAAGCTGTGTCAAAATGGAATTCCCCGAAGAACCCTTCGGAAATTAGGAGCTTTTTGGGGCTTGCGGGATAATATAGGAGATTCATTCAAGATTTCTCCAAGATTGCGTCACCGCTAACAAAGCTAACCCAAAAGAAGGAAAAGTTCATTTGGGGTGTCAATCAAGAAAAAGCGTTTCAAACACTAAAAGAAAAGTTAACTCAAGCTCCGGTACTGACATTACCCGGCGGAGTCGAAGATATGGTGGTTTATTCGGATGCTTCACTATCGGGGCTCGGGTGCGTTTTGATGCAACGGGATAAGGTGATAGCTTATGCCTCGAGGCAATTGAAGATACACGAGAAGAAATATCCCAGGCATGATCTTGAGTTGGCTGCGGTGGTATTTGCCTTAAAAATATGGAGGCATTACTTATATGGGGTAAAGTGCACCATATTCACCGATCACAAGAGCTTAAAATACTTCTTCGATCAGAAGGAGTTAAATATGCGACAAAGGCGATGGCTAGAAACGGTGAAAGACTTCGATTGTGAAATACATTATCACCCCGGAAAGGCTAATGTGGTGGCGGATGCTCTAAGCAGAAAAGCGGACTATGTCCCAATACGAGTAAGATCGATGCAACTCGTGGTGACCTCAGGTATACTTGAACGAGAGGCGCAATTTGAAGCAATGAAAGAAGAGAATTGGAAGAAAGAAAGAATAATCGGTCAATTGAAAGATTTGTCAGATGGAAATAACGGGTTGAAGACTCGATCCGGAAGGATATGGGTCCCACATACTTGTGGAGTGAAGGCGCTTCTACTTAATGAAGCTCATAAATCCCGTTATTCAATTCATCCGGGTGCGACCAAGATGTACAATTATTTGAAACAAAATTATTGGAGGCCTGGAATGAAGAGGGATGTGGCGAAGTATGTGGAAAAATGCTTGACATGTTTACAAGTCAAGGCGGAGCACCAGAAACCATACGGCAAACTCCAACCGTTAGAAATTCCGGTTTGGAAATGGGAACATATTACAATGGACCTATTAACCAAGTTGCCTAAGACGAATCGTGGTTTCGATGCCATATGGGTAGTGGTGGATAGATTGACGAAAAGTGCTCACTTCATTCCGATTCGTGAGACTTATACGTCAGAAAAGATGTCAGAAGTTTACACCAATGAAATAATAGCACGTCATGGAGTGCCGGTATCCATCGTCTCTGATAGGGATACCCGGTTTACTTCGAATTTCTGGCGAGATTTCCAAGAGCAAATGGGAACCAAATTGTCCATTAGCACTGCATACCATCCTCAAACGGATGGACAGAGTGAAAGAACGATACAAACATTGGGGGATATGCTACGGGCGTGTATAATCGACTTTGGAGGAAGTTGGGATGTTCACCTACCGTTAGTTGAGTTTTCGTATAATAACAGCTACCAATCTAGTATTAAGATGGCACCGTACGAAATGCTTTATGGTAGGAAGTGTCGAACCCCGGTATGTTGGGGTGAAGTGGGTCCACGTGAACTCGCCCACCAAGATATAGTACGAGCCACGAATGAAAAGATCGATATAGTTCGGGCACACTTGAAAGCGGCTCAAGACAGGCAAAAGGCGTATGCTGATAAAAGGAATAGGCCAATCGAATTCCAGGTTGGCGACATGGTCATGCTAAAAGTTTCCCCATGGAAGGGCGTTATTAGATTCAGAAAAAGGGGGAACCTAAGCCCGAGGTTTATTGGCCCATTTAAAATTATCGGAATTGTTGGCAAGGTAGCTTACCGTCTTGAGCTACCGGAGGAATTAAGTGGGATTCATGGCACGTTTCACGTGTCACAATACTGCTCTCTCTTTATGTCAGTGCTTTCCTCAAGGTTGATCAGTCCTTGATTGGGCAGTGCTTTGTCATCAGTAGGTTGTACCAGCAGTGTTTTCTTCTCATCAGTAGATAGAAGAGCAGCAGCAGTTGTATCCGGGCAGTGGATGTAAGACCATCAGATGTTATAATCATTTTCAAAGGAGAAGTCTTAGTGTAAACTGCTGCTTATTGTGAATCCACTATCATGATCCGGTTTTGGCTTTCATTATCTTTTCCTCTGGTAGGGTTCAATCCCAACAATAACCTTGATGCACCATGGTACAAGTCATTTTTTTAATCATTTGTAGTCCTTGGATAATATAAATTTTTTTAGTATGTTATAACACGCATACATTTATCTATGTTTCTGTAACGCCCCGAAAAATATAAAACTTTATATTAGAATTATAAAGTATAAATAAACAAGAATTTACTAACTAGGAATTTTAACCTAGTTAGTTAATAGTCTAGAAATAACTTATAGTAGGTTAAAAAGCAACCAAATTTCATGTTGATCATAGTGGAGGGGTTTAAGTTGTTAAAACTGAAACTTGATTTTTATTAAACAAATAAAAACAAACCAAACACCCCATTTTGGGGGTCTGGTCGATCAGAACAACAGGGGGCGACACCCCACTTTCAAAAACCCTAGAATTCTACTAAAACTCTCAAATTGGAGGTGCAAATCTGGTCCAAACGAAAATCCGAGCTTAGAATCGTGATCCTCATCGCAAGAGGATTACAAGGTATGTAAATTTTGATGAAAACTCTCAACTTGAAATTCTCATGAAATTGGGAAAATCTGAAATTATGGTTGCATGTGTGTCTTATAATGATCTATGAACAACTATAGTGTCTAGGGACAAACCCTAGACAAATATAAGTTGAAATCATGTGAAAATTTAGTGAAAATTATGAACACCATTGTAGGTGATTAATGGGTTATGTGTAAATTGATGAACACTAGGGTATTGGGTGTTGATCTTGTGTAATTTGACAATTTGGAAGTGATTCAGAAATCTAGAAGCTAACAATCATGTAAAATGTTGATTGAGGTGAAATTAGGGCTAAATGATAAGCTAGAAACTTGTCATATAATCATGTGAAAAATCTGCCCTTAAGGTGTTTGTGAAAATGCCTCAAAGAAGGCTTAAAATAGAAATTTAAAGATTAAACGCATAATTATGATGTTTCGGTGTATTATGCGATGTAAGGTTTAAAGAGAGTTCTAAACATGTCTTGAATTGAACTCTATAGGAAAGGATACCGGAACGTCGAGTGGACAAGCCGGTGGTGATTTGCGGTTGAAGGGCGTACACTAAGGTATGTAACTTGACCCGTTACATTTGATGAATTATTGTCAAACTATGCGTTGTTGATTAAAAGTTGTGTTGATTGTAGCGACTTTGTTCGTTATTTAATTCGTAGGTTAAGAATTGGGTTGTAGTCGTTTGGTAGTCATTAAAATGGAGGATTTCCGTAGATGAACCAAACGGGTCAAATAATGATACATTGTAGTAATAATATTGTAAGTAGATAGAGATGGCGAAAATGATCACAAGAGCACGAAGCCATAGTGTTGGTAATGAAGTGCCGGTGATTATAAGCCCGGAAGTTGGGTAACAAGCGCCTTAGGTTACTAGTCAAATGGTAGTAAAATAAGTAGAGTTATAATGGGTCGAATAAATGCATAGCGACATTTAGTGGTTCGGTCCGTAAGTTAAATTTTCGGTATCAAAATTTTATTAGTTATGTCGGTAATGAATTTGCAGATGCATAGCAAAAAGAATCACTTAAAACGGACAACCGAGCGGAAAGTTATGGCTGTTTAAGTCTAAAAATCAGGATTTCCGGAGCTGGCAGCAATTGCAGGTCAAAAACCTGCACCTGCTGGAAAACCGTTCCTTCCGCGCCACGCGACAGGATCTTATGATCCCTCCGCGACACGCGACATCCGCCGCGACACGCGACAAAACTATCGGAACCTGCCGCGACACGCGGCAGGATAACTTTTGAAAACTTATTTTGTTTTTCATGTTCTGATGCTAGAACTTGTTTGTATGATCCAATTCATTGTCAAAACTAACATTTTGGGTTGTTTTGACTTTAGGTAATGTTGGAAATCTTACGGATGCCGATCAAGCGAATGTTGAAGAACCGAACACTATTTTTGAAGCTTCCGCAATGTTTTAAATCTTTGGTAGACTTGTGTATGGGTTGTGAACAATTTCTAAACAACTTTTGAAACGTTTTACCTTAGTCGTTAATTGACTAAGGTTGATTCTACTTATGAACTTCTTTAATGAAAGTTATGTTACTTAAGCAATATTTTATTTGAAATGGTATAATCTATTATTAAAATAAAGTAAAATTAGACAGGTGTTACAGTTTCAATATTTTTTTTCATCATATAACTTTTAAAATACAGTGTTATATAATACTTTACTATTATGTGATGGCGAGTACTTGTGATGTGCATTTTTTAATCTATGGGGCTGTTTGGTAGCCTCTTAATGACCATTCAGATGCTACCTCTTAATGGTTTAAAACCTCTGAATGAATAAGAGGTAACCTCAAGTCTGAATGGTTAAGAGGTAACCTCTGAATGGTAAATCATCACATGTCACATTCTTCTACCTTCTCATTGGTAAAGTTCTTAATGGTTCCATTAAGAGGTAGCCTCTTAATGACCATTCAGAGGCTACCAAACGGCCCCTATGTCTTGAGATACATTTTTACAATCTATATAATAGAAGATTATTTATATAAGACATAGGCTAGTTTAGGTTTGACAGTTTGATAGCCTAAATAAGCTCGGAACGAAAATATACGAGCTTTAATCTAAGCCTAAGTTCTGATTTAAGCTCGTGTAACTTTTTTTTAAATCATACTCTTAGAGCAGGCGGGGTGGTCCGTTATGGACTCCTCATAACGCTTGATCCCACCACCAACACCGCCGCCGCCCCTCCTATAACGCGTGATAAACAAAACGCGTTGAAACTATAACGCGTTGAAAAGTTTGAAAAACCCAGATCGACGAACCTTATTTCTTGATGAACCCTTCTTTTCTGTGACGAACCCTCAATTTGACGAACCTTTAATTGCGACGAACCCTCAATTTGACGAACCTTTAATTGCGACGAACCCTCAATTTGACGAACCTTTAATTGCTTAGACGAACCCTCAATTGGGCTTTTGGGTTGTTCATCAATTTGGGCTTTTGGGTTCGTTCATAAATTAATTGAAATTTATAATTTTAGTGTGGCTCGGTCATTAATTTAAAATAAAAAAATTAGTGAAATTTAATTTAGTGTTTAATTTCTAATTTTAAAATGAAAATTAAAAAAAATTGGGAGTGATAGAATTCCATCACTAGAGATACCACCCCCACTACATTTCTATCATTAGTGATAGAATATTTGGTGATGATATGGCATGAGTTGATTGGTGCTTGGTAGTGATAGAAATGTATCACTAGTGACCACCCCTCCTCCCCTTAGGTTGGTGTGGGTGTGGAGGTGGTCCATCACTTTGTAATAGACCAGCACGTAAGCGACCACGTCACTGAGGGTTCGTCTAAACATCGCGTTCGTGTACAGGTGTAACACCCATGTTAATATTTTAAGGTTTTCGTATAGTTTACGGAAATAAACTTGTAATTATGGTTACACGTACTTTGAAAAATACGGTTAATTTAAAACTTTTACAAATGAAGGTTTATATACATCGTAATGAATTTAAGTTCGTCGTTTAAAAGTTACGACGAAATATCGTGCGGAAGCTTTTAACTTTATCGAGTTCGGTTTCTCATCGAGCTTGATCTTAATCCGGGCACTCTTGACATTCACCTATGATCAAAACCAACTTAAAAGTTAGTTTTGGTAGTTAAATAACAAGTTTAAACAAGTTATGTGGGTCAAACAAACAAAATTAAACAATTTTCGGATTCAGGGGGGCTAGACGCTACACCTAGCCCCTTTTTTTACAGCAAGTTCCTTTATTTATTGCTGCATTTGCCCAGCTCCATTTTTTATCAAAATTTTAACTTCAAAGCTTCATAACTTTTGATCTAGATGTCCGTTTTGCGCGATTCTTTTTCCTACGCGTTCGTAATTAAATTCTCCATCTTATGGAGTTAAAACCCAACATCCGAATTCACAAGAATTTAGATTTCAAGCTCTCGGCTTGAAATTCGACTATGACACTTTTTGACCCATTCATGATTTTATCAAACAAACTTGTTTGTTACCTTTAAAATATCATGGATCTCACATTATATCGATTTACTATTATTCAAGGTTCAAACTACGGGTTTCTTATGTATTTCAAACATGTTTTGCATATCTATTCATTTTGACCCGTTAAGGGTATTTAAACACCTTCAAGTTTAACTCACGATTCTTCTTGGTTTACATCCTATCGCCACAATTAATTTTCAACTTGTCGTCCACCACATTATATATGTGGTGGATTTAGCGTAGTGAACCATTTATTTCCGAGTTTTACCCCTCGGTTGCCATTTTACAAAAAAATACTCAATTGCATTCATTGGACACTAAGGTTCCGTATCGTGCCTCTTTATACTTAACATAAAGATTCTATTTATCAAAATGCTTGTTCCCCCATAACTTTTTAATGTCGTTTTCCCGATTTACCCAACAAGGGCTTTTTGGTCAATTTCAGTCCCTCATATTACGACAAAGGGCTTTCATTAATATTTGACCATCATATTACTTCTAACTATAATTCAAAATATGCGTACCTGGCTCGGGTCAAGTATTGACCCGTTTTAATACCTTGCATTAATGACTTTGCTAATTTTAAAGTAAATGCAAATTTTCGTAAGCCGTTTTTATCCTGTGAGCATTTGACTTGACAATACTTATTAGTCGTTATTCGTCAAATGGCGCTAAAATCACCATTTAACCCTTTTGATCTAAACGACCAAACATTTTGCATTTGTATTTGAATGGTATACATATAAATTTACCATTTTCGTTATTTAACCCATTTCGGCTTACGCCATATGGTATCTTTTAACTTTAACTTACGTTTGTCAACACGCGACTAATTACCATCATATTCCTATCATTATTCTTAGATTACGCTATAAGGTAATCTTAACGAAAACTCATAAATTCTTAGTCATTACATGACTAATTTATCGTTTCGTCCTTTTTACCATGAACCATGGTCTTTATCATTTATGTTTGTTCCGACCCGTATCGATACGTGTCGGAAACCATATTTCGAATAATATCTATATCATATTCATAACTTGTAGAACGTATAGGTATTCTACAAAAGAAGTGTAAGATTCACTTACCTTGTATCCGGATTATGCTCTTTTCCGCGTATACGATCCGTTTGACCCGCTTCTTTCCCCAAGCCTCCATCTAGCTTGTCAAGAGTCAAACTAGCATCATAATTCGTAAGATGGTTAGATTAGTCATCATTATTATGACTATTTCATCTTACAGATCTTATGTCGAAACTTCTATTCGACTTCATCATAGGTTTGTTTGACTTTCTAAAGTCAACTACCTTTAATCATATAATATGCATGATTAATGCAAATCAACATTATGATTAGGACCCGTTTTATCCTATATCTCATGTAATTAGTCAAGCTTGCCAATTACGCGTTTCACTTGAATTTCAACACTTTACTTCTCATTTAGGCATTTTAACAAACACCTAATGGGCATAATTCTACACATTTGCTAACTAGTTCATAACTAGTCATTTTTACCAAGATTAACATCAAAATTCAACCATTATCACTTATGATCAAATACTCAAACTTGCAAATTGTTTAAGTATTTCCTGATTACTTAACATGCATGATGATTCTAATCATAATCATATCATCAAATCCATCTTATGACTAATACCCACTTAGCCTAGTGTGGGAATTCATTCAATCATTCAATTCATATCATGTTATACATGATTTTCACTTAGGGTTTTGTTACTAAACATGTATACATCACTAATTCAGTCCTAATTTCTACGATTCATACCAAAATCGCATATAGTGATGTTCATCCAATTTTTACAACTTCATGTAACAACAAAATTTTACATACCTCTTGATCCCCTCGACTTGGTAATCATTTGTATGCATTCGTGCCTTTGATTCGAGCCCGATTTGGCCTTAAATTTGATTGATTTTGTGTATGCTAGGGTTCAATGTAGAGAACCCCTTTTTCTCCTGTGGAAATCTCGACCAGAACACACACTATAGTGTATGTTGTGGTGTTTTATTTTTAATAAATTAAAAACCATTTAAGCTCTTTGTCAACTTTGGTCCCTCCACTTATTCAAGTTTTATAAAGGGTGTTTTAACCAAGTTTTCTTATTATTCTTAAAACACTTAACTAACTAGGTTGATATTCCTAGTTACTTAGTGGGTCCCGGGAGTTATAAGCCGGTTTATTTTAAGTCCCGTTAACTCGGGCTCTTATAAACTCAATTCCTTAAAACTTTGATTCGCTTGTATTTAATATTAGGATTTCTTATTTAAATCCAAATATTTACCGGGTTATTTTTACTACTAACGGTATTTTACCCGTCTTTTAGTATTAACGGAGTTTGATTACCAAACCCGTTTTCGGGGTGTTACAAGTCTACCCCCTTAAAGAGGTTTCGTCCTCGAAACCTTTTCTTACATAATTCATTGAGTTTAAACTCAATGTATTTGAGCTGAGAAATCTTTTAAACATTACTTATACTTTTAATCGATTGTTAATATTACCAGAAAAGTATGGTAACATCTTTTTGGTTACTAATTGTCTACGTATCTCATACGACATAGTGCAACTCGAAATAACGTAATCTCGTTATTTCCACTAGTTTAGTTAACTTAGCGATATTCATCACTTTCATATACTATCGAATTCTTTATGAATCCGTTACTTTGACCCGTTTAAAGGTCTTTAGTGAAATCTTTCACTTTTAGCAACAAATTCTTTTGTTTTCAAATTTATTTATTCGGTTCAGTTATACCGAATCCACCGCTTTCAAGCAAACCAAATTTCTTGATTGAATTGTTGACCTTAACCGGTCTCATTAACTAGACTTATTAGTCCAGTTACTTTTTACCGCTCGCCTGGTTATAATGTGATTCTACTTCACATTGCATTTCTTGACCGTTGATGTGTGTAAAATGCAACATATAAATTACATCAAATGAGGCATAAAACTAACCCCTTTTTAGTACTAATGTTGGAAAAAGTGTGCTTTTGTCTTATTTTTGTATTTTCAGGACCAAATGAGCTTAATTGAACAAAAGGAACAAATATACAGCCAAAACGAAGATAAATACAAAGAAAAGGAAGAAACGTGGCATGCCCAACCCCTCGACAACATCTCCCAAGGCAAAAAACAAGTAGAAAGCTGAGCATGGGGCTGTGCCCAGCTGAACACGGGGCGTGCCCAACTGAACACGGGGCGTGCCCAGCGGACACGGGGCCGTGTCCGGGGTAGTTAGCCCTGGCACAAAAGACAAACCTTTAGAAGCTTCTATTTCCCAACACGGGGGCGTGTCCAGCGGACACGGGGCCGTGGTCAACGCAAAGATACGCAGAATCTTTCCAAATCTGATAGTACAGATACGATTTTGAGCACGGGGCCGTGCCCAGCGGACACGGGGGCGTGTGGAGCTAATAAAGACAAATTGTATTAATGTAGAAAGAGAAAAGGGTGGACACGGGGCCGTGTCCGGTGGGCATGGGGCCGTGCCCAGGCTTCTGTACAGGGTATAAATAGGGGTGCTTGGTTCACTTCAAAGGCATCCCTTGGCACACCACCTCTCTCACACTTCACCCACCACCCACCACCACCATAACACCATCATCCACCACCATCATCCATTGTCCATCATAGAGTGTGTGAGTCGTCTCGGGATCCAAGATTGATCGTAAGAGTTCTTGACAATCAAGGCCATGTTTGCCTAAGTCTCTTATATCACTTGGTGAAGACAAAGTGTTTAGTGTAATACTTTTTATTTTTAATCTTTTCTCACTTTTTACTTGGTTATGTATTAATGACTTTAATAACTAGTTTCTTATGTTGAAGGTGATTTTTCCTTATCATTTGTCTGTGGTATCTTGGCATTATTTTACTGTCTATATAAAATAAAAGATTTTCACCATTCATATCTCCACGGTCTATATGGAGGTATGTTGGCTACCTGGTCGGGGGTTAAGGGAACGGTTTGGTAAAGGTCTTGCCTTGTTCAGTGTATAGATCCTGCAAGGACCTGGGTCAAATTTAGTAGGACCTCCTTCAATACTTAACGGTATTGGATGGCGGGGGTCCAAACTCTTTGACCCCCTCATATGTAAGCTACTATTAATACTATAATCCGGCTATTTAGGACTGTATCGCTGCTGACCCAGACTACTTAGCCGAGGGTGACGTCACCTTCAAAAGAGGGGCCTACCATAATTTGCATTAATAACTTAATTAATTATCTTTCAATAATCCGACCCTTTAGGATTGTATCCTTGCTGACTCAAACTACTGGGTTGAGGGTAACGTCACCTCCAAAAGAGGGGCCTACTACAATAACTAAGATAATCTCTTAAATAGTGCAAAAGTACGGAAATAATCAAAGGTTACACTATACACGAGTCAGAACCAAGTGATTCATCTTGTCTATCTGTTTTTATTATTATTTTTATTTTCAGCATTTTAGTTAGGTTTTATTTTTCTAGTTTAAAAACCTTTTTTCTAACTTTTTGATTTGATTAGACGTTGAGGATAAACTGGTACTAAAAGCTCTTGTGTCCTTGGACGACCTCGGTATCTTACCAACACTATACTACACTCATGATGGGTGCACTTGCCCATATGTGTGTTTAGTGTTAGTATATATCGTGTTTTATAAATTTAAAACTTGGCTAAAGAAAGTGTAAAAGGGCTTAAAATAAACATTAAAACTATAACACACTTAACGCACATCAACCGTGATCGTGTCACATCATGTTTAATTTATATCAACCTTTCATTTTTGAAAATATCACTTTTCGAATATATCGTCTTGCGCCTATCAGTGTCAAGACTTGTATCTTTCATGCTTACTATTTAAATTCCTATAAGAATTTATGTTTGTAAAAACGTTATTTCTTACTAAAACCGAAGTTTTAGTTTTATGATCTTCTCTTTAACATTTTTCAATTATCCATACCAGGATATTGACAGTCCATAATTTATTCTTTTACAGTCTTAGTTTTATGCGGGGATTCTCAACCGATTCCCTCGCTTTATCTAATTAACCCATAGGTTTTTATCACTTTGCCTTATGGACTATTTTGATTTGTCACACCCCGATATTTCCACGTATTACCGGTGGGCCCGGTGGGGAGTATCGTGACGTAGTTGATAACATCATAGTCAAACAACACAATATATAAATGCACAGCGGAAGCAGAAGATAAAAATATATCACAATCCGATTCAAAGTAATATCAAATATTACAACGGAATGTAAGATGGATCCACAGGCGGATCTTAAATAGAAAGATAATATCGTTCAACAGACTTTAACATCTAAAGCTTGCGAGACTTGATTATTGATTCCTGGAGTAGCCAGCCTATTACGTATAGTACCTGCATTTAGCCTTTTGGAAAATACGTCAGTTTACACTGGTAAATACAATTAACTGACTCATTTAAAAAGGTTTTAATAAAATTGATTTGAATGCACGTGGCACAAACTCTTTATAACTTGGGATAATTATTTAAATATATAAACTTGTAAAAGAATTACATGTTCCTTATGCGTTCAGTAGCCCGGAGCGTGCCGGGTTAAAGATCAATAGACACACCACATCAACTATTTATGCACTGACGAGTGTACGCCTACACTCCGCGCTTAGGTCGTGGCCATTTCGTAAAATGATGCCAAGGATATCCAGGACACGGTCATTAACCCCCAAATGTTATTTGTTATCAATCAATACAGATTAAAACGGGATTATGCAATTTAATCATCTCCGATTAAAAGGTTTCTACACCCGACCAAGCGGTATTTTTATAATACCGTATCCCAAGCCCGTATAAGAAAAAATAAGTTAAAAGTATTTACCTGAGCTAAATATAAATTCAATCCCAGCCGTATATCAAATCAGCAAGTACAGATAGCTTTTACTGGGCTCCTAATCTGGAACGAAGGTTTTTAATAACCTATTAGAATCCTAACGGGTCTTTAATTAAGTCTTGACTTAGACCGGTTAGTTTTCAAAAGGAAGATACGGTTCAAACGCATGATAAGGCGAAGACCGGAATAGAATGTGATTTAGACCCGAAAAGATTGAAGACTTGCCTTATATGGGTAATCTAGGCACATTCTGAATTTTGGGGTAAAACCGATAAGGTTTGACCCGTTTCGGCTAATTTATGTAAACTAGTTACATAAGCCGAACCGAACGCGCAAGAGGCGTAACGGGTAATCATAAGGGTCCTAACCAGGTTTCCTAAGTTAATATGCCTCAAATATGTTGTGATATCAGTAGGATACCTTTCATTATGCCCAAAACGAATTTAAACACAAACTATGCCCCGTAGGGGTAATTTGGTCATTTATAAGGTTATAAAAGAGTTTAAGTATTAACCTGAGTTACAGGTCTGATATAATCAGCAAAAATACTTAGTTTACTAAGTTATAACAGTAGGGTATTGCATATGTGGAAATGTATCAATTATAACCAAACTATGCACCGTAGGGGCATTTTGGTAATTTCACATAAACCGAAAAGCTCAAAACTGAAGTCTGAGTTAAACAACTTTTGCTTACTGTTAAAATATTATAATTTACCTAAAATATCGGGTTGAACATGCTTAGACATGTTCTTACACTAATTACCAAGTTATATTAATGATCAACAGGTTGTATGGGTTCTATATTGATAATTATGTTTTAAATCGTAAATTAGAATCCTGTTGACTTTTTATTAACAACTTTGACCAGACAAAAGTCCTAGTTAGAGTGGGAATCAGAGGGTGCCCTTTTAAGGGTTTATTGCCCACATAATTACCAACTTATAACTACTTTCAATTCGACTAATCACTGGACCATTAGTGATTAATCGTTAAGTCAACCGTTAATTACGACGGTTTGACTTTTAAGCTAAAACTAAGTAAAAACTCAACTAAGGAAGGTTAAGCAAACTTACTGAAGTCCTATGCACGATTAGGAAGGCTTAGGGTCTGCTCTTATGCTCCAAGAAGCTCCCCAAATGCATATGGAATGGTGTGATCACAATATTGCAACTATGAGGCCCTTTTATAGTGTTCTTGAATCAATTTGATGATGACAACTAAGTCTAAGGGGTGTTCCAGATCATTGATGTCACACCCCGACCGCGTAAAACAACAAATCGCGGCGGAAACATCGGGGCGTGTTGCAACAGAATTAATGTTTCATAACCATGGATACCAAAAAGTGTTTCGTTTTATTAAACATTGAATAATTACATTGTCTGGAAATCTAAATACACAATTTAAACATAGTCTATCATTATTATTGAGTCACTAAGGCCTTGTCCAGTCCTATGTGAGCATGCATCCTATCAATCGATATCTTTCAACAATACCTGAAACATATGTGAAAACGAGGTCAGCAAAGAAATGCTGGCGAGTACATAGGTTTTGTGAAAAATAAGATTCATGACTTCTGTTTTAAGAAAATGTTTAGTCATGAACCTTGTAATTTGCTTTGTCTTTGTAAATCATTTGAAAAATAATAAGTTCAAGTGATATGTATAAATAAGAGAATAATGCATGATTAAATGAATAACCATGTAAAATGAGTTTGTATAAGATAAGTTGTTTGTAAATAATTGTCTTGTGAAAAGTATGTTACTTGTATAAAATGTTCTATGTCTCAAACTGAAATGATTCAAATAACGTTACAATATGTAATACCATACAAACACTTATATATAGGAAGTACCAGCGGCGTATCCACCATGTTTGTATCATATTACACACGCATCGTTACTTAATCACTTAATCAAACCAAACCACCAAAGTAATGTTCATGCCCAATGTAAATCATGTAATATGTATAACCAAAACCCAATCGTATATCGCTTTGAAGCCAATCGTTTACCCAATCGTTAAAACATCGTGTGAAAACCAATTGTTTACCCGATCGTTAAATTCGTTTTAAGTCGTGAAACTACTTAAATGGTCGTCTCGCTAATAACATTCAAACCTTCTTGACTCGCATTAATAAACCCTTACCAAAGGATAGATTAACAATTCGCATTAATAAACCCTTACCAAAGGATAGATTAACTACTCGCATTAATAAACCCTTACCAAAGAGTGAATTAACAATTACAGATTCAGTCGCTACCCACAACACCCACACATAACTATGGGTGTAGTAACTAACGGGATTTGTCAGATCCTATGGTACCACAACCTAATACTGGTCGGCTTGATCATTGCTAATGAATGTCATTTGTTATGTAACCCAACCAACAAGTTTGTTCACTTTATTGAAATCGTTATTAGTTTTGTATAAATCGTCTTAATCGTTTTTGAAACCATCGTTATAACATCGAAAATCGTTTTGTTATCATCGTTAAAGCCTTGAAAACATTTAGCACATATGAGTCACCCCAAAACAATTGAAAGCAGTAAAATAGGGGAATAATGTACTCGCCTGAGAATGCTTAGAGGTCTTGAACAACAACCAAACAAAGCTAGAGAGAGCACGGAATCAGTCGACAATCTAAAACTATATAAATAAACCGGACTTAAATCGGGAGATCGGATAGGATGAGGCTTGGTAAACCAAATGAGTATTGGAACTCATATGATATGGTTTAACAATGCCTACATACTACAATGAAACCAAACCTAAGTGCTTTCGACCCATCGCGACCCATTAAGGTAGCTTATGCTACTTTAACGCGTCGTGTGCGTGAAACGCGTTCGGACCGCCTAACTAGTCCTATGACAAGTAGAATATGCCTAAACATGTTACATAATCAGTTATGTGACAAAGGTTTAGGTTACATATGCTTAATTACCAATTATACATGAAAAGGGTATTCTGGTAATTTACCTAAGGCATATAAACTACCTATCATACAACTACTCAAACGATGTGACCATAGGGTATAACCTCGGAAGGTTATTCCCTACCTACTATGGTCACCTAATGTATTTGGTCGGATCCTAATGATCGACCAAATGGGTCGGGTTCGAGGTATAAGCGATTTATTAGATCGCTTACCCTACGACCCTAGACAACGTGGTAATCAGTAGGCATAGTCCCAAGGGACTATAACCAACGTGATTACACTCACGTTGCGAAGTTCAAACGAACTTCGCATTGACCATAACTGGTCAATGTAGAAAGTCAAACAAAGTTTGACTTTCAGACTCGAAAGACTCGAAAAGCAATAAAAGAACGAAAGAATACTTACGAAGGGTCCCCGAATGCTAATTTCGATCCGAGAATCTCAGGTATGAAACAATGGTTTCAACTTAGAGTTTCTAAGATCAAAATTCTAGTGATTATGAAGCATGGGGGGTGGGGTATTTATAGTAAAAGGTCCACCGTTAAGATCGTTTCTTGGAAACCGTGCTTTGATCTTGGCCTTACACCTCAAGATAATGGTTTTACAAAACCATGTGAGCCCATGGTATTTCCCAAAACCATGTGCACCTCAAAACAACCCCTAGTATTGCCCAAAACCATGTGCAAAGGTGGTATAGACCAGATTCAATGTTTCTTCACAGAAAGTTTTAAAAATGGCAGATTTGGTCCCTGTAGTGTAATAAGGCCTTTTCCGACGCGTTTAAGGCCCGTTAACCCCATTTAAAAGCTCTAAAATGAAGTTAAAGTAAAGGGAACTTAAAATGTTCTCAAAAATATCTCGGATGTCGGTTCGTTTAGCCGTACAGTTGCGTTGTTCGGCTAATTACGACGGAATGCGCATAAGCGCGAAAAACGATCCAAATGACGCGACGAATGGATTTTTCTTAAGCCAAACTCTAAAGCATAATATAGTCATGCTTACATAAATTTTTGGATGTACGGATGTATTCAGAACGTAAGTTATGCGCGAAAGTGCAAACTTGTGCACTTTTTGACACTTTTAGTCCCTGAATGACCCAAAAGTTTATTTTAGCACACCGAACACCTCAAAGCTTATTTCTAAGCTATGTAAAGGATATTTATGGTATGTTTAACTTATGGTCATGTTCCGGAATGTCTGTTACAGTTCAAATTGGCATACTTTCGCAGTTTGTCAACTTTAGTCCCTGTAAGCGATTTAACTTGATTTTGCCATACCAAAGCCTTCAAAACTTATTTCTAAGTTATGTAAAGGTTATTTAAGGTATGTTAAGCCTATTTCACTATTCCGGAGTGTTTGTTGCATTAAACTGGTTATATTTACGCATCGGTGCGCGTATAACCTTCCAGAAAGCGATTTAGAGTTTGAAATTGAACAAGAATTGATATGTGCAAATGATACACATATTTTTACAAATCCCAAGTATGAAATATAATATTTCATTGGTTTGGTATTTGTTTGATGGCCGTGGAGGCACAGGTGTTACAGTCTCCCCTACTTTAGGAAATTTCGTCCCGAAATTTATTTAGAGGAAACTTGTGAGAGTTTAAAACATGAAGTTGAAAAGATCGAACAACATTGGTTAGGGTTCTGAACTTCTAGTAACCTTAATAACATTATGCTTGCAATGTAAGAGGGATACTTATATACAAGTATATGAAGCGTCATTGGTGCGTCCACCGTACCTCCATTACATCATTCTCATTTTGTTATTGTTGTCACTATCGGTTCTTACACATAATAAATCCTACTGGGTTTCTATGCACTAAATTTCATAATTATGTACGCGTCCATAATTAGACAATTCCTTGCACAGTTCACACAGTCTATTTTATAATGTGTAGGGTAAAACCAAATGAATAAACCTGTGATGAGTGTGATTGGACCACCATAGGGTCCTTTCAGCTGTATCATCACATGCCATTCTTAACCAGGTCTTGAATCAATCTTTAACTAGACCACTCAAGGGTCTCTCATCGAATCATGGAATGGTACTATATAACCCAAGGGTCTTAACTACCACGTAGAAGCCCATAAGGATTTAAGGTAGTACCTTTTGAATATCCTACTATGAATCCCTCATATGAAGATATGAAAGATTCTATGAGGATTTGAAAATCGTATCACACAAAAACATAGAGGAGAACACCTAAACACATATCACATAATCGCATAATCGTATACTCGCATAATTGTTTAATTTGACCTTTAAATTTGTTATCTTTGGACACGGGTATTTAAAGCATACTAGGAATCAAATCCTTAATTGCAGCAATTTGGATGGATCCATATGAATACCCTGCTTGTTGACTACATGACCCAAAAACTGAACTTCTTTAGGCTAAAATTTCCTCTTGGAGGATTTAGCGAAAAGTTTGTTCCTTCTTTAAGGGTTCCAGTGTCAATGAAGGTGTTGATCGTGATCGGCTCGGGACATGAATAGATCAAGATGTCATTAATAACAACAATGACTAACTGATCCAAATAAGGCTTGAAGACTCTATTTATTAAGTCCATGTAGATGGCTGGAGCATTTGTCAACCCAAAAGGCATGACTATAAACTCGTAATGGCCATACTTCGTGCAGAAAGCCGTTTTGATAATTCCTGCATCTCGAACGGTGCAAGATGATAAGGTGCTTTCGCAATTGGCTTGGCATTGGGTACAAGGTCGAAAATGAAACTCGACTTGACGAACTGGAGGCAAACCAGGCAGTTCATCAGGAAACTCCTCTGGATAATCCCGAACAATCGGAAGATCCTGAATACTCTTGCTCTTGCCTTTCTCCTCGATGACATGTGCTAGAAAAGCAACATATCCTTTTCGTAAATAACTTTGGGCTTTTGATTTAAAAGAAATAAGTGTTTAAGGTTCTTAGGGAGGTCACAAGTGATCATAAAAAAGAAATGACAGAACCACACGAGTAGTTTGTCTTTGTGTTGACATCATAAGGTTGGATCAAACATTCATACAATTGCATTATTGTTGTTGTTGTTGCCTTTGTTGTATATCTCGTGGACTTGGGTTACAACACCGGGAAGTACAGCAGCCACTTGCTGAGAGACCAGGGTTGCGAGTTCTTCAATAGTAAAAGTTCGAGCATCGGTTCGAGCATCGCGTCGAGGAGGCATTGTCCAACAAGGAAAACAAGGAAGTCGAGTGAGGTTTGAAAATTTGGAAAAACAAAAGAGGTATCGACAAAACACAAGGAAGGAGATCATTTGTTTGTTACCTCGAACAAACAAACGACACGAAGTGACTAATCAAAGTAAATAGATCAAAAATAATGTATCGCGAAGACATGCTCGCCTATAAGTGAACACTCATCCCAAGAATTCCCAGGTAAGCACAACTGGTCTCGCGTCTGATGAGATGTATACGAAGTGCTTGCCTAGACAGAAAACCCAGAATACAGGCATTCACCCTTCCAGTTTGCACGTGTTCACATTATTTAAGACTCAAAACTTTGGCAAGAGTTTGAAAATTCCAAAAGGGGTTCAAAACCTTATAACTGAGGGTTCAAAACCTTGAAATCAATCATCCTAGAACAGATGATTAGTTTTCAAAGCGGTTTTGAAATTTATGTTTTTGTTGTGGTCGTCACCTAAGGATAGGTGACGGTATTGTTTTATGACTAAACGCAAGTAAACTCGCGTTAGGGTCCTAAGAAGGTTATAGACTAGGTCAAAGCATTACTAATAACCTAATTCCCTATAACCATTGGCTCTGATACCATCTTTCTGTCACACCCCGACCGCGTAAAACAACAAATCGCGGCGGAAACATCGGGGCGTGTTGCAACAGAATTAATGTTTCATAACCATGGATACCAAAAAGTGTTTCGTTTTATTAAACATTGAATAATTACATTGTCTGGAAATCTAAATACACAATTTAAACATAGTCTATCATTATTATTGAGTCACTAAGGCCTTGTCCAGTCCTATGTGAGCATGCATCCTATCAATCGATATCTTTCAACAATACCTGAAACATATGTGAAAACGAGGTCAGCAAAGAAATGCTGGCGAGTACATAGGTTTTGTGAAAAATAAGATTCATGACTTCTGTTTTAAGAAAATGTTTAGTCATGAACCTTGTAATTTGCTTTGTCTTTGTAAATCATTTGAAAAATAATAAGTTCAAGTGATATGTATAAATAAGAGAATAATGCATGATTAAATGAATAACCATGTAAAATGAGTTTGTATAAGATAAGTTGTTTGTAAATAATTGTCTTGTGAAAAGTATGTTACTTGTATAAAATGTTCTATGTCTCAAACTGAAATGATTCAAATAACGTTACAATATGTAATACCATACAAACACTTATATATAGGAAGTACCAGCGGCGTATCCACCATGTTTGTATCATATTACACACGCATCGTTACTTAATCACTTAATCAAACCAAACCACCAAAGTAATGTTCATGCCCAATGTAAATCATGTAATATGTATAACCAAAACCCAATCGTATATCGCTTTGAAGCCAATCGTTTACCCAATCGTTAAAACATCGTGTGAAAACCAATTGTTTACCCGATCGTTAAATTCGTTTTAAGTCGTGAAACTACTTAAATGGTCGTCTCGCTAATAACATTCAAACCTTCTTGACTCGCATTAATAAACCCTTACCAAAGGATAGATTAACAATTCGCATTAATAAACCCTTACCAAAGGATAGATTAACTACTCGCATTAATAAACCCTTACCAAAGAGTGAATTAACAATTACAGATTCAGTCGCTACCCACAACACCCACACATAACTATGGGTGTAGTAACTAACGGGATTTGTCAGATCCTATGGTACCACAACCTAATACTGGTCGGCTTGATCATTGCTAATGAATGTCATTTGTTATGTAACCCAACCAACAAGTTTGTTCACTTTATTGAAATCGTTATTAGTTTTGTATAAATCGTCTTAATCGTTTTTGAAACCATCGTTATAACATCGAAAATCGTTTTGTTATCATCGTTAAAGCCTTGAAAACATTTAGCACATATGAGTCACCCCAAAACAATTGAAAGCAGTAAAATAGGGGAATAATGTACTCGCCTGAGAATGCTTAGAGGTCTTGAACAACAACCAAACAAAGCTAGAGAGAGCACGGAATCAGTCGACAATCTAAAACTATATAAATAAACCGGACTTAAATCGGGAGATCGGATAGGATGAGGCTTGGTAAACCAAATGAGTATTGGAACTCATATGATATGGTTTAACAATGCCTACATACTACAATGAAACCAAACCTAAGTGCTTTCGACCCATCGCGACCCATTAAGGTAGCTTATGCTACTTTAACGCGTCGTGTGCGTGAAACGCGTTCGGACCGCCTAACTAGTCCTATGACAAGTAGAATATGCCTAAACATGTTACATAATCAGTTATGTGACAAAGGTTTAGGTTACATATGCTTAATTACCAATTATACATGAAAAGGGTATTCTGGTAATTTACCTAAGGCATATAAACTACCTATCATACAACTACTCAAACGATGTGACCATAGGGTATAACCTCGGAAGGTTATTCCCTACCTACTATGGTCACCTAATGTATTTGGTCGGATCCTAATGATCGACCAAATGGGTCGGGTTCGAGGTATAAGCGATTTATTAGATCGCTTACCCTACGACCCTAGACAACGTGGTAATCAGTAGGCATAGTCCCAAGGGACTATAACCAACGTGATTACACTCACGTTGCGAAGTTCAAACGAACTTCGCATTGACCATAACTGGTCAATGTAGAAAGTCAAACAAAGTTTGACTTTCAGACTCGAAAGACTCGAAAAGCAATAAAAGAACGAAAGAATACTTACGAAGGGTCCCCGAATGCTAATTTCGATCCGAGAATCTCAGGTATGAAACAATGGTTTCAACTTAGAGTTTCTAAGATCAAAATTCTAGTGATTATGAAGCATGGGGGGTGGGGTATTTATAGTAAAAGGTCCACCGTTAAGATCGTTTCTTGGAAACCGTGCTTTGATCTTGGCCTTACACCTCAAGATAATGGTTTTACAAAACCATGTGAGCCCATGGTATTTCCCAAAACCATGTGCACCTCAAAACAACCCCTAGTATTGCCCAAAACCATGTGCAAAGGTGGTATAGACCAGATTCAATGTTTCTTCACAGAAAGTTTTAAAAATGGCAGATTTGGTCCCTGTAGTGTAATAAGGCCTTTTCCGACGCGTTTAAGGCCCGTTAACCCCATTTAAAAGCTCTAAAATGAAGTTAAAGTAAAGGGAACTTAAAATGTTCTCAAAAATATCTCGGATGTCGGTTCGTTTAGCCGTACAGTTGCGTTGTTCGGCTAATTACGACGGAATGCGCATAAGCGCGAAAAACGATCCAAATGACGCGACGAATGGATTTTTCTTAAGCCAAACTCTAAAGCATAATATAGTCATGCTTACATAAATTTTTGGATGTACGGATGTATTCAGAACGTAAGTTATGCGCGAAAGTGCAAACTTGTGCACTTTTTGACACTTTTAGTCCCTGAATGACCCAAAAGTTTATTTTAGCACACCGAACACCTCAAAGCTTATTTCTAAGCTATGTAAAGGATATTTATGGTATGTTTAACTTATGGTCATGTTCCGGAATGTCTGTTACAGTTCAAATTGGCATACTTTCGCAGTTTGTCAACTTTAGTCCCTGTAAGCGATTTAACTTGATTTTGCCATACCAAAGCCTTCAAAACTTATTTCTAAGTTATGTAAAGGTTATTTAAGGTATGTTAAGCCTATTTCACTATTCCGGAGTGTTTGTTGCATTAAACTGGTTATATTTACGCATCGGTGCGCGTATAACCTTCCAGAAAGCGATTTAGAGTTTGAAATTGAACAAGAATTGATATGTGCAAATGATACACATATTTTTACAAATCCCAAGTATGAAATATAATATTTCATTGGTTTGGTATTTGTTTGATGGCCGTGGAGGCACAGGTGTTACAATTGACAAGTTCCCCTAAGTCCTAGGAACTATTAGGGGTCGCCCATGTATGAGGAAAATCGTTTTTAAGTCGGTTGCAACGTTTTAAACAGCCAACAGCCAACTTTCTGTCGCTGGGCAACCCTTGCGCACCGTAAGGGTATGGCTTACGGTGCGCAAGCCTTCTGCAGCAGCCAACAATTCTTGCAACTTTTGTATCTTGGCTCTTGGTCTTTCCAAAGGTCATCCAAACTTATTCTCTTGCATTTTGAGCCCCTCAATTTTACTTATAAGGGTTTCAAGACTTGTTTAAACATTGGCAAGTCCTTGGTTAACTTTGTGCTTACCCGAAAAGTCATAATTTCCAACGTTGACGCTTTAACCCCTCTTATACGAATTTGATCATAACTTTCTCATACGATAACGAAACTTTATGAAATTTTTATCATGCATTCCAGTGAGCATAATTAATCGTTACAAAGATTCGGGTTTTCTAAAAGGTCACTCAGAGGTATAACTTAAACATGTTGACACATTTAACCCCTGTAGTTTGTAATCTCTCACTTTCTTTCACAATTAGCTTCGCATGATCCATGATTTATTCGTGTAAGGGTATGAGCATCATGTAGGGTTACTGTAAATTATATCTATCCCTTGTTGACATTTTGAACCCTTATATTCACATACTTTCCATGTTTGTCAACTTTAGTCCCTCTAGAGTATACTTTCACACGTTCAAGCTTATGACACGTGTCAATACATTAGAGGACGAAAATTTTCGGGGTGTTACATGATTAGACTTTCACCTCTTTAGGGCGAAGTCCTTATAACTTCTTTCTAATCATGACCCGTGGGTCGTTTTAGTCTCGTAGACCTTTCATTTGTTTATAACCCTAAAGGTTATGTTGATCCCGTAGATCGCTCCTTACTCATGTCATTCTTAAGATACATGTTTGGTGTCAAAACACCCTGTTTTTGTTCGAAGAATCAATTGGTTTTAAGCTTAGGTTCCGTTAACCTTAATTGTAGTTTCATGGCTACAATTGTTTTCTTTCGGACAATTTTTCTGATTTTATGACTTCTCACGTCATTTATGCGTCAGTTCTTTTTATGCTTACTGTTATTTGATTTGCATATATTCTTATTTGGTTATGTCCCATTACCGGGCTCATTACTCTTTTGCTTTTAACGTTACCATTATCCCGCTTGCGTTTACTCATGCCGTTCGGCATGATATTATATTCGACCCGTTCAACTTAAAAATAGTTGAATATAATTTATTCAAAATTTCAAATTACATTATCTTGTCGTCTTTTAGTTATGACTCAAAACCCGAGTCTTTTAACCTTCCATCCGAGTTCCCGTTTCTCGGTCTACGCATGTGTTAAATTCTTACCCATCAACCGGGTGTTTTACCGAAGTCGTTATTATTGCAACCCTCCCGATATGCATTAAGACCTTGCTTCATTTTTATAATTCCGACTTTAACGTCGAGTTTGACATTTTACAACAACGGCCCGCTAAGAGGCATATTTGCATTTTCCGGGTTCGAGTGTAAGTACACTCCCTCCCAATGCATATCCTAATCATTTTTACATGTTTGCATTCTCCGAGTTCGAGTGTAAGTACACCCCCTCCCAGTGCGTACCTTAATCGCTTTACATGTTTGCCTTCTCTGGGTTCGAGTGTAAGTACACCCCCTCCCAGTGCATATCTTAATCGTTTTACATGTTTGCATTCTCCGGATTCGAGTGTAAGTACACCCCCTCCCAGTGCGTACCTTAATCTCTTTACATGTTTGCCTTCTCTGGGTTCGAGTGTAAGTACACCCCCTCCCAGTGCATATCTTAATCGTTTTACATGTTTGCATTCTCCGGGTTCGAGTGTAAGTACACCCCCTCCCAATGCGTATCTTAATCATTTTACATGTTTGCATTCTCTGGGTTCGAGTGTAAGTATACCCCCTCCCAATGCGTACCTTAATCATTTTACATGTTTCTTTGTCCCTTCCCTCGGGCTCATTATCCTAATATAATACGCTTCCGTCACTCGGCTGTGCGTTTACATTATTATCAAATATTTTGCTTATCTGATTCATTTGGGTACTTTTTAATTTGTCCCGCTCACCCCGTCCTTACTACATTGGATGTAAGCATGTTCATCATAAAAAGTTCATGGTACCACGTGCTCACCATTTACTTGGCCAGAGTAAGCGATCAACACCTGGTATACATGACCTTTTTATAATTTTCACATTACACCCCATGTAAGTAATGCCTCTATTTGTTTCTCTTGGAAACAATATCCCGGATAGGTTTTCTATTCGGGTTTTTCCAAGTTTTCAATCTACATATGCAACTTTCAATCTCTACGTATTTGTTGCATATTACTATTTGTGCAATTAATTTAAAATGTGCACCTGGTAATGCTTGCCCAGATAGGCTTTTCTTGCCATTAACCTTATTCGCGATCGCTACGCGATTTAGGTCCTTGGTGAGCATGTTCTACTTGTACTTTGGACCGTTCCTTCGTCAAGTCCGTAATTTGTTAGACTCCCGCTATCTTTAGATGCGAGTGTCCTTCAACTAAAACATTTACAAAAGTTAATAATATCAACTTCAATAATCGCCCGTATTATAATACAAGGCTTTTTCTACTATACGCGTCAACGCGCGTATTTTCATCAACTATATCAATCATTTTAATTAGGGTAACGTGTATTACACGATAACCCTATGTGTTGTTTACAACACTTTAACACGCTAAACCATTAACATACATGTACTTACCGGATTTGCGATCAAGCCTCGAACCGAACACGCTTTACTCTTTTAACCTGGAGCTCTGATACCAACTTGTAACACCCATGTTATTATTTTAAGGTTTTCGTATAGTTTACGGAAATAAACTTGTAATTATGATTACACGTACTTTGAAAAATACGGTTAATTTAAAACTTTTACAAATGAAGGTTTTTATACATCGTAATGAATTTGAGTTCGTCGTTTAAAAGTTACGACGAAATATCGTGCGGAAGCTTTGAACTTTATCGTGTTCGGTTCCTCATCGAGCTTGATCTTCATCCGGGCACTCTTGACATTCACCTATGATCAAAACCAACTTAAAAGTTAGTTTTGGTAGTTAAATAACAAGTTTAAACAAGTTATGTGGGTCAAACAAACAAAATTAAACAATTTTCGGATTCAGGGGGGGGGGCTAAACGCCCCACCTAGGGGCTAGACGCTACACTTAGCCCCTTTTTTTACAGCAAGTTCCTTTATTTATTGCTGCATTTGCCCAGCTCCTTTTTTGATCAAAATTTTAACTTCAAAGCTTCAGAACTTTTGATCTAGATGTCCGTTTTGCGCGATTCTTTTTCCTACGCGTTCGTAATTAAATTCTCCGTCTTATGGAGTTAAAACCCGACATCCGAATTCACAAGAATTTTGATTTCAAGCTCTCGGCTTGAAATTCGACTATGACACTTTTTGACCCATTCATGATTTTATCAAACAAACTTGTTTGTTACCTTTAAAATATCATGGACCTCACATTATATCGATTTACTATTATTCAAGGTTCAAACTACGGGTTTCTTATGTATTTCAAACATGTTTTGCATATCTATTCATTTTGACCCGTTAAGGGTATTTAAACACCTTCAAGCTTAACTCACGATTCTTCTTGGTTTACATCCTATCGCCACATTTAATTATCAACTTGTCTTCCACCACATTATATATGTGGTGGATTTAGTGTAGAGGACCATTTATTTCTGAGTTTTACCCCTCGGTTGCAATTTTACAAAAAGAATACTCAATTGCATTCATTGGACACTAAGGTTCCGTATCGTGCCTCTTTATACTTATCCTAAAGATTCTATTTATCAAAATGCTAGTTCCCCCACAACTTTTTAATGCCGTTTTCCCGATTTACCCAACAAGGGCTTTTTATTCAATTTTAGTCCCTCATATTACGACGAAGGGCTTTCACTAATATTTGACCATCATATTACTTCTAACTATAATTCAAAAAATGCGTACCTGGCTCGGGTCAAGTATTGACCCGTTTTAATACCTTGCATTAATGACTTTGCTAATTTTATAGCAAATACAAACTTCCGTAAGCCGTTTTTATCCTGTGAGCATTTGACTTGACAATACTTATTAGTCGTTATTCGTCAAATGGCGCTAAAATCACCATTTAACCCGTTTGATCTAAACAACCAAACATTTTTCATTTGTATTTGAATGGTATACATATAAATTTACCATTTTCGTTATTTAACCCATTTCGGCTTACGCCATATGGCATCTTTTAACTTTAACTTATGTTTGTCAACACGCGACTAATTACCATCATATTCCTATCATTATTATTAGATTACGCTATAAGGTAATCTTAACGAAAACTCATAAATTCTTAGTCATTACATGACTAATTTACCGTTTCGCCCTTTTTACCATGAACCATGGTCTTTATCATTTATGTTTGTTCCGACCCGTATCGATACGTGTCGGAAACCATATTTCGAATAATATCTATATCATATTCATAACTTGTAGAATGCATAGGTATTCTACAAAAGAAGTGTAAGATTCACTTACCTTGTATCCGGATTATGCTCTTTTCCGCGTATACGATCCGTTTGACCCGCTTCTTTCCCCAAGCCTCCATCTAGCTTGTCAAGAGTCAAACTAGCATCATAATTCGTAAGATGGTTAGATTAGTCATCATTATTATGACTATTTCATCTTACGGATCTTATGTCGAAACTTCTATTCGACTTCATCATAGGTTTGCTTGACTTTCTAAAGTCAAATACCTTTAATCATATAATATGCATGATTAATGCAAATCAACATTATGATTAGGACCCGTTTTATCCTATATCTCATGTAATTAGTCAAGCTTGCCAATTACGCGTTTCACTTGAATTTCAACACTTTACTTCTCATTTAGGCATTCAACACTTTACTTCTCATTTAGGCATTTTAACAAACACCTAATGGGCATAATTCTACACATTTGCTAACTAGTTCATAACTAGTCATTTTTACAAAGATTAACATCAAAATTCAACCACTATTACTTATGATCAAATACTCAAACTTGCAAATTGTTTAAGTATTTCCTGATTACTTAACATGCATGATGATTCTAATCATAATCATATCATCAAATCCATCTTATGACTAATACCCACTTAGCCTAGTGTGGGAATTCATTCAATCATTCAATTCATATCATGTTATGCATGATTTTCATTTAGGGTTTTGTTACTAAACATGTATACATCACTAATTCAGTCCTAATTTCTACGATTCATACCAAAATCGCATATAGTGATGTTCATCCAATTTTTACAACTTCATGTGACAACAAAATTTTACATACCTCTTGATCCCCTCAACTTGGTGATCATTTGTATGCATTCGTGCCTTTGATCGAGCCCGATTTGGCCTTCAATTTGATTGATTTTGTGTATGCTAGGGTTCAATGTAGAGAACCCCTTTTTCTCCTGTGGAAATCTCGACCAGAACACACACTATAGTGTGTGTTGTGGTGTTTTATTTTTAATAAATTAAAAACCATTTAAGCTCTTTGTCAACTTTGGTCCCTCCACTTATTCAAGTTTTATAAAGGGTGTTTTAACCAAGTTTTCTTATTATTCTTAAAACACTTAACTAACTAGGTTGATATTCCTAGTTACTTAGTGGGTCCCGGGAGTTATAACCCGGTTTATTTTAACTCCCGTAAACTCGGGCTCTTATAAACTCAATTCCTTAAAACTTTGATTCGCTTGTATTTAATATTAAGATTTCTTATTTAAATCCAAATATTTACCGGGTTATTTTTACTACTGACGGTAATTTACCCGTCTTTTAGTATTAACGGAGTTTGATTACCAAACCCGTTTTCGGGGTGTTACAACAGGGGTCTGTCGGCAAAGTAATCGGCCACCAATCTACCGTGGGCACCTACACCTACGTTACAAATAAAAATATAATAACGATATAATAAGTAACAATAAAAATAAATTATTAATACAAAATATAATAGCGATAGAAAATCTATAAATACAAATATAAACTAACTTTTTCGGTCTCTGTTAATGGTTGTGACGTGATTTCTTCCTCTTCTTCCTTCGCAACGATCATCTGTGGTGGCTGCATTACAACGTTTACCAAAAAACTGGTCAGCTTCACCGGTGGATGAGGAACACCACGATAATGAAAAAGACATTTAAAAAATGAAGGGTTTGATTGGTTTATATAATAAAGAAAAATGTTTTTTTTAGAAAATAGCAATTATGATTGTTGCAAAAAGGCTCGTCCTCTTCGTCTCTTGGCCGACGCAAGTGATGCCACGGACCCCCTAGGGAGCGGTGATGCCGGGCCTTGACGGATCAGAGATGCATCCCACACCCACCAACCTTAACAAACCGATCTCGACTAGCTACTCAATGTCTTGTGTAGTTTACACGCCAAAACAATACCATTATTTATTTATTTATTTATTATCCTATATATTAATAAACCAACCTTATGAATAGTAAAATAGTAACCTCACCATTCAAATCTTGACACATATATAGACACGTGACAAGTTAATGAATAGGATAACAAACACCCCTACCCACCCGAAATACCCACCCCTTAGACGAAATTGTTGACTTTTTTCCCCTTCACCCGAAACACCCTCCCTTTTTTCCCCTTCACCCGAAACACCCTCCCTTTGGACGAGATTGTTGACTTTTTTTCCTTTTTTTTAATGAGATTACTCTATGTAATTTAATGAACAGTAACATCACTAAGTGATGAGCAAATGGTACCGGGTACCGGTATCAAATTTATCAAACCGGATGTATTTTCGTTACCGGTTCGACACCGGTATTCACCGGTTTTTACCCTCAAATACCGCAAATACCCACCCGAAATACCCACCCCTACCCACCCGAAATACCCACCCAAAACACCCTCCTTGGACAAAACACTTTTGGACGAAATGGAATGGGCCTTTGGCCCAGTAGCGATCAATTATATATTTTTTAAGATTACAAATTAAATGTTTTTAAAGAACCAACCTTATGAGCCTGATACAGAAAATGCCAAAAGTCAGTACCGGATTGAGTTTGAAAATATTTTAGTTCGGGAAATTCGGTACTGCTACACGGTACCATTTGCTCATCCCTGATCAGAGCTCTGTGGCAACCTATGCTGAAAATACCGGTTACGGTACCGGTATATGAAGGTAAAAATCGGTAGCGAACCGGTACTAGAAACGCCAAAAGTTGGTACCGAATTGGTACTTAGGATCCTTCTGTTCGGGAAATTCGGTACCGGTACCCAATATTATTTGCTCATCTCTGACCACGGGTTTCATACGAACAACATCATTAACATACAACTTTTTTGGCTGATTTTCTTTCAATTATTTTTTACAGTTTTTTACATTTTCTTTTATACTTGTTAGGGGTTTCGTGTGCAACGCGCTCGTAGTGATTTTAAAACACATGTAAACACAGACTAAATGACCAAAGAAGTTTGCCGCAACGCGGCTAAGGTGATAAACGTAGTTTCTTTTAAACGAACCGAACGTTCAGCGAATAGTTTGTGAACCGTTCGGCGGGAAGTTCATTTAAGAAATGAACGAATATGAACAAGAAATTCCGTTCGATTACTTAAATGAACGAACATGAACATAAGTCTCGTTCGTTCAATTTTGTTCGTGAACATTCGTTCATCTTCGTTTGTTTATGTTGTTCATGAGAGTTTTGTGTTTATTTTATCTAAACTTTTTATACTCTTTAACTTTTGTTTATGTTTTTTATCCTAAAACATAAAATAAGCGTGTTTATGTATTGTTCTCCTTTCCTTCCTCAACGAACACTATCCTTTGTTTCATGATTATGTCTTTAAGTTCCGGCTGCTCCTTTCGCCATCCACCTCTAGCCTCTGTTGTTTACACTGATTTTATTTGTGTTTGTGAGCTGTTCATGAATACGTTTATTTTCTTAATGATCGAACACGAAAATAAAATCTCGTTCGATAAGTGTTCATGAACGGTTCGTAAACACATTTTTTTCCTTAACGAATGAAAAAACAAGGCCTTTTTCGAATTCGTTTAGAACCCTATGAATTGAGGCTTGTGTAGTTTGAAATTGTGTTTACTTCATTGGTATTGAAAAAGTCATAAGTTTGTGATCATAAGATTCTCCAGATCAAGTGTTCATAGAAACAGCCACGTTTTATTTATATATTAACAACATGTTAGCATATTCATCAACACTTACTACAACGTTAACACTCTTTTTAACTCTCAAAAACCACAAACCGACACCGGTTTAACCGAAAGCACGGCCGCGCCTCGCCGGACCTTTAAAGAAAAGCTTCTGGTTCTGCTTTTGTATAACCCGCTTCACTTCCTGCGCTGGAAAACCGAACGTCAGCTCCAACGCCTGATCTTCCCACTGACTCAACACATTCTCCCGCCCCGCTAGCGGGAACCACTCGTTCTCATCCGAATTCAACCTGAAACCGATCACTTCAAGATTCTGCTCACCGGATGCTTCAATGACTACTGGATGACCTGCCGGAATTACAACTACCGTTCCACGTCTCAGCTCCGAGCTCACTTGCTCGTAACGCGGGTTAATTTCACCGGTGCGGGTGCGGGTGGTTTGCTCGGCCAAGTGTGGGCACGCCATTTCGAACCAACCGACACCGTTCAGAATCATCAGAACCTGTGTGGCCTTGGTGTTGTAAAAGGGTCCTGCCATTGATCCCTACAAAAGTAGCACAAATAGTGATTGTAAATTTCGTAACCAAAATAACCGAAAGAACCAAAACGTATCCGAAAAAAAGGAACAAAAATCTTTTTCCGTTCTTCGGTCCGGTTTCTAACCGTATCCGAATAAATTGGATAAGCAAACCGATTCAATTGGATAAAGCGAATAATAACCGGTTTTGAATTTGTTTTGTAACAAAGAGAATATTTTTTAAAATGATAATTTGTATAGGGGGTAAATATTATAAAATTTAATGTTATTTATGGAAGGGGATATAAAAAGTAATAAGAGGGGTACATTTAGCCTACCCTTTTTTAATTCAAATCGGTTCGGTTTTCAGTTATGCCCAAAAAAATTCAAAACCAACGGATACCCGAACCGATGAACACCCCTAATTTCGATTCAACCGGAATCTGAAGTATCGGCGGAAAACACACCCGAGTTATGTTGAAGAATGAAACGGCGACGTTGATATCTCGAAGATCCGGGAAATCTTTGGAATCAACCTCGTGGAGGATTCCGTTCTCGTTTGCAACAGATGGTTTGTTCTTGTAGATACTAGTATGTCTACTCGTCTCCTTTCGGTCACCAAGGGGCCATAATCGACCTTTATCTTCTCCGGCCAACGATCTTATTTGCTCCTTTGTTGCTTTCTTGAACACGCCTTCTTGTTGTTTCTGTTGCCCGAACAACTTTTGGGCAGATTCGCGATCAACCTACGACAATTTGAAGTCATTAAAACACTCGAAGTCGATAATTTTATCAATCTATCTACAAAAAAGAGTTGTAACTTTAGCCGAGTGTAGTGGTTTAACGCCTCAAGCCACATCAACCCAAAATAGGCGTCAAACACCTCTGGTGGGGCGTGGGGCCGAGAATAATTGTGGAAATAATTTATTCGGACAAAACGCCCCCAACTTATATTTTTTTAAATGAAACTCCAGTGAAACCATTACACACATTTAACGAGTGAAAAGTGGAGCCACGACACTAACGTGTCACCACTTTTTAGTGAAATCATTACATAGTCTTACGTTAAATGCTGCTTCAATAATTTCGTGGCTAAACGCGTTGTAGAACGATGACTCCGAGTTGCCACCTCCGACGCTGAAGATCTGGAACCAGAGATTTAATCAGAAACTAAGCATAAAAAACTGTCGAATCTGGTTGTATTCGAATCGGTTGTTAATATTTCACCTGCAAGTCACCGGGAACAGAGACCGAATGGAGTATGTTGGCGAAAACAAGTCGTTCCTTGTTGTCGGTGTTGGTTAGATACACGGTGACTCCGGCGGGTACGTGGAATAGGTCTCCGCGCTTAATGTTATGGCTTTGTCGCGAATCACGTTCGATCAGAGTAATCGTTCCCTGGCCTAACAAATTTACCAAAACCGGTTAAAAATCGTACCATACCATGGGGAATGATCCACTAAAAAGTAGATTTTGCCTAAGTAGCCTAAGAAGTATTGTGATAATGCCATGTGGCACTCCATAAAGGAAAGACATTTTGATCCTTATAAATAGGAGTGTGAAAATGACATGTAACACCCTTTCGTTTTCTAAAAATACAAAAAAAAAAATCCTGTACAAAAAATCTAGCACAAAAAATCCAGTAAAAAAAATATATCACAAAAAATCTAGTACAAAAAATCCAGCACAAAAAAATTAGTACAAAAATCTAGCACAAAAAATGTCATAAAACATAGAAATACAACACATTTTTGTGGGTTTTTTAGTCGTTATATGTAGGGGTGCTAAATGGGTTGTGTTTGCGGGTTGATGGGTTCAACCCGACCCGAACCCGAAAATTTTACACGAACCTGACTCTAACCCGAAAATCGTATCATACATATTAAACCGAACACGACCCAAAGTTTTGTGGGTTGACCCGAACATGACCCGTTCAACCCGAATTTTTTAATTTTTTTATGAAACTAATATATTAAAATTAAAATTTACTTAAAAAACACTAATTATATAACTCAGTTATATATAAATTATAAAATCTCATATTAATTTCTATTTTTAATTTATAATTATGACATAAAATATATTGTAAAAAAACTAATATAATGTAAATGTGTTAAACGGGTCAACCCGCCAACATGACCGGGTTGACCCGAACCCGACCCGTTAACCTAAACGGGTTCGTGGGTTCAACCTGAAACTGACCCGAACCTGTTTAGACTAAACCTAAACCCGTGAATTTTGTGTTAGGTTCGTGTCGTGTCAGAAATTCACACCCCTAGTTATATGTATTATAGCAATATGGTACTCAAATTAAAGATAAAAAACGCTTTATTTTATGGTGAATTTTTTGTAAAAAAAAATGTCGTATAAAAAAGTTATAAACGTTTAAAAAATGATGGTGAAACATACATGTGTTTTGCATGTGGAGAGAGAAAATCAACAAATAAGATTTTCCCAAGATACCCTACACTCCTCTTTTTTTTTTTCCTACATTTTCATGTTAACCATTGATTTGAAATGAAAAAATGAATGGTTAAGATTACTTCTCATCCTACTTAGGCAAAATGAACAATTCATTTGATCTTACCTCCATACCATTACTCGTATAGTTTACTATACGAGCAAGAACTTTATTTGAATACAACTTCGTTTACAAAAAAGTTAAAAAAAAAAAATAATATAAATAAACACGCAACGTATTCAGTTTTATATCAATTTGGTTTGTTACCATACTGGTACTCTCTATAGTAACCGAAAGATAAAGGTATATAGCAAAATGTCGAAAAACCTCTATTTTGAATATAATATTGTTACCAAAAGAGTTTGTTTATAGCAAAATGTGGGAAAAAAAAAGGTAAACACCACCGCGTATTCACTCTTTTCGAAAAAGCGGACGGATAAATGTTAAAAAATTAAAGTAGTAAAAATTTAAATTGGCTAAAAAACGTGTATTATTTCGCTGCTAATTGTTATAGAGTAAATAGATAGAAATCGATACCGTTTGCAACGAAAATCAGAGCATCGGCATCCCTATAGTTCGGTACAATGAACGTTTGCGGTTCGGCTTCAAGAAACGAAGCACGGTATTTCTCAATACCGTTAAAAAGCTCAGACCGGTCACTAAATTTCTGAAGAACCCTAACATTACCCTGCTCGGTTTCTAACCGAGCAGTGAAATGTTGGTCTTCAAAAACATATGGATTGTCGGTATATCGTTGTTGTCTATCGTTTCCCCAACCTCTTTCCGACCCGCTAGTGTCGCCGCTTCGACCGCGATCGCCTTCTTTCTCCCACTTTCCCTTCTCCTTATGGTACTTTTCGCAATTCTTGATGCACCTTGGCTTCTCATCTTCTTGATCAATACCAATGGTTTGTTCACACTTCATCTTGCAAATCATCATTTCTTGGTTACTTTCACTTGAACCAAGAGTTATGGTAGCAGAAATGAGAAGTGTTGCTACAAACAAACAAAAACCAAGACACATTTTTGCTTTAAACCCCATTTTTCTCTATGGTCAACTTTGATTGTTTGACTTGAGAACCACTATGCATGGGTATTTATATAGTTGCTCGAAAGTGGGCTTAGTGGATCATCAACTGAGGTGGCGAGTGAGAGGGTGAATCCGTACATGCATATTGACAAGTGTTGAAGTGGCTTCATACGTGTCGACATTAAGGTGTCAGGAAACAAGAAAGTCAGAAAGATATATGGTGTTTATCGCTTCCACTTTGGATTTAGGTTTATTCTATGGTTGTTCATGAATCGAATCGAACTGAGTCAAGTCAGGGTATTGGCGCAGGTTAGAAGGGCCGGGAGCCCGGGATAGGCGACGGGCGATCCTCTTAACTTTTCGCTCAGTAGTGTAATATATGTAATTTTCGTATAGAAATTTTTGGGTATATACGTTTTCGACCCCTTGATTCTATAGAAATTTGGGTTTTGACCCCCTCCCGGTCGGAAATCTCAAACTTCGCCACTAAGTCAGGGTAAGCTTGGGTTCAGCTTAATTATAAACCAAGCCGGCTCGGCTTGGCTCTCATTTGAATCTAAACTGGAAATTTAAGTTTGAGCTCGGCTTGGTTTTTAACCGAGCTGGCTAGGTTCAGCTTGGTTAGACTCAAATTTAGTAAGAACATTTAATCAGTGACGGATCTAGGAAAAAAAGTTAACATTTCAAAAATTTCTTTTTTATAGGGGCAGCAAAATCGAAAAACGTCAAATTTTTTCAAAATTTACATTGCCGCCGGAGCGTCGCTACCCATATTCAAAGGCTATATCCGCCCCTTCATTTAATACTTAGCTTTCAAATTTCGATAGCTTAAATGCATAAAGATCAAATACAAATAAACTTAACGTACAAAACGTATGAATTGAAGGAAAAGATAAAAAAGCACGGTGTTATTTTTGTAATTATGAGTAACTATCAAATTTACTCTTGTAGAGTAATTTTGTAAAATGTTCTTGTAGAGTAATTTTGATATTTTGTAGAGTAGTTTTGTAAAATGTTTTTGTAAGAGTAATTTTATAAAATGATCATGTAGCCTGTAGAGTAATTTTGATAATTACCCTACAAGACCAAAATTACTCTACAAAAGATCAAAATTGCTCTACAGTTTTGTTTTTTTTTGTTTTTTTTTTTTTTTGGGGGGGGGGGGGGGGTAGTGTAATTTTGATAATTACCCTACAAAAACAAAATTACTCTACAAGACCATTTTACAAAATTACTCTATAAAAGATCAAAATTACTCTACAGGTACATTTGTAGAGTAACTTTGATAGTTACTGATAATTACAAAAATGCCACCGCCTACTTTTTCCTTTTTATGCAATTCGTATGTTATGTACGTTAATTTTATTTTTACAATAACTTTCCCCTAGCTTAAATACCATTCAATTCTTCAAATGAATATATCTAAAATAAGTTTAATCTAAATATCTAATACATCACAAATCAAATTCAAGTTCAACTAAATACAAAATAAGTTTCAAATTTAAACGAAATACAATATAAGTTCATTAACATGCTAATTAACCCCAAATATATTATAGATATCCAACCGCATACCTTATTCAATTTGAACCGAATTCATATTTCATGGAACCAAAAACCACAAATCTCATTACCCTATATATTACCCTATATATTAATAAGGAACGGGAAATGAACAGTGAAGCTACTACATGGCAGGTTATTTGAGGATTTTGTAGATAGTCATCAAGAGAACTGCCCTTTGAGCTCCGTATATTTTACTGTTAAACAGAAGAATGCATAAAATATTAGGATTTATTTAGTTTTGTAATAGTAGTATATATCATAATATTATAATATAACTTAAAAGACAAAGTCGGTGGAAACCCTACCGACTTTACCTCCCCCTTCCCCATAGTTATCAAGAGAACTGCCCTTTGAGCTCCACATATTCTATACTATCTTAAATTACAAAGTCGGTGGCCTTAGCCACCGACCAAACCACCTGCTTCCGTACGTGCTTCACCTCAAAACCATCTCCAAATTAGTTTCTACATAGGCAGAGAACGAGAGATGGCTGGATTAGGCCTTCCGTTAGCGATCGTCCGGTGGCAATCACATGTTTTCCTCCAAAGCATTTACAAGATAAATTATGCTCCTGGAGAAACTCTGTTCCTAAAAAACCATCAGTCTCACCACCGCTTCCACCGAAGGAGAGACGAAAATGTGGTTGTTGATCCGATCGGGCGTCACGGACAACGATCTTGACTGTTTACTTTTCTTTCATCATCATCATCGTATTACTCATCTTCACTGACCAAACCGGCGGCGACAGAGGTAGAGCTAGGGTTCCGGTGATTGGTTGTTCTAAAGCGAACCCCATCAACATTTATCACAATCTTTGCAGGTATTGGCATCATTTTTTTAGTTTTCCTGTTCATTAATCTGATTAATTTCATTCTGGTAGTTGTGATAATGCTTGTAGTTGGCTTTGTTCATATATGTGTCCATTGTTTATGCAACAGATATCTTTGCAAATGCTTTAGTGTGTATAGCATCTTTCACTGGTATCATTAGCAGTAATTAATCAATGTGCTAGATTCCCTACTGTATCGATCTCTTGTAACAAATTTATACCCTAATTTTGGGTATTTCAATCAACTCTCAGATTGAGAGAAGATATTAAATAGCTTATAAGCAATCCTCTTCATTTTTCTGTGATAAATCTTTTGAAGCATGTTTAGGGAAATGTTATGTCACCAATTCATTTCGTTCGAGAAAAGAAGATGGTTTAACTTTATTGTCTTTTGTTTAATGTTTTCTTTATCCGTGTATATCATGTCATTCATAGTGGAATTTGAGAATTTATTGGTTTAGTTAGGGCTTTGTATATTTGTTGACAGGATTATCTGCAGAGATGGAATAGGAGTTTGGTTTAGGAATTTTGCTACAATCTATGGATGTTCAGGTAATTAATCTTTGGCCTAATCTTCCCTTTATAGTCATAGTTTCTTATTGCCATATATATATATATGCTTCTTTATTTCTTTATTTTGTTGTTTCTATGGATCCTTCTACCATAAAAATATGAATTATATTGTGATCTCTTTTGCTTATATGGTTTCTTTTTTTGAATGGCCAATGAATCCTTCAATAGCCAGTGAAATTCACAACATCGGGATACACTTGCCTTCCGAACCGGGGAAACCCCTCACCTAGGGCCGAAGCCCGTGAACATTCGCCCGAAGGCGCGACAGTGCGGTGAGGTAAAACCCCCTTAGTTCAAGGACCGAACTTGCGATCGCCGCCTACTCAGTTCAAGGCACAAGAGTGCTTATTTTTAAACTGATCATAAGCTAGGATTAGTGCCTTGATTCGGTAAATACCGAATATACCATTTTAGACCATAAAATGAGTTTTACAAATCCTTTTGATGCCAATCCAATTACTACTGATTTTAAATAATAAATGAAGTGTTTTGAACCTGTTTAACTGATCAGAAAACTCAGAATCCTATTTTAACCCGTACGTCGCTTAAAACGGCTTTATACGCGTATTATACGCATAGTTTGAGTTTAAAACCATTTTGTCACATAAGACTTATTACCAACTGAGGTAACCTGTTAAAATAAATTATTTTACTGATTTATTCAGACCCAGATCACAGAAGCTTATTTAATCCCTTTTAAAATCTTTAAAATGACAAAAATACCCCTACGGGGTTTATTTATAGGTTAAACTCGTTTTGGGCATAATGGAAGGTATCCTACTGATATCACAACATATTTAAGGCATGTTAACTTAGGAAACCTGTTTAGGACTCTTACGGTTACCCGTTACGCTTCATACGCGTTCGGTACGGTTTATGTAACTAGTTTGCATAAATTAGCCGAAACGGGTCAAACCTTATCGTTATTATCTCAAAATCCAGAATGTGTTTAGATTACCCATATTATACAAGTCTTCAAACTTGTCGGGTCTAAATCACATTCTATTCCGGTCTTCGCTTTATCATGCGTTTGAACCGTATCTTCCTCTTGAAAACTAATCGGTCTAAGTCAAGGCTTAATTAAAGACCCGTTAGGATTCTAATAGGTTATTTAAAAAACCTTCGTTCCAGATTTAGGAGCCCAGTAAAAGCTATCTGTACTTGCTGATTTGATACGGCTGGGATTGAATTTATATTTAGCTCAGGTAAATACTTTTAACTTATTTTCCCTTATACGGGCTTGGGGTACGGTATATAAAATACCGCTTGGTCGGGCATTCGACCTTAATCGTATGGTGGTTAAGTATTATCGAGATGACCGTTTAAATTGTTTTGTTTGCTTAAAGCCTTTGGGGGGTTAATGACCATGTCCCGGATATCCCTGGCATCATTTTACGAAATGGCCACGACCTTAGCACACAGGTGTAGGCGTACACCTGTCAGTGTCTCATATACATAGTGTGGTGTGTCTATTGATCTTTAACACGGCACGAACCGGGCTACTGAACGCATAAGAAACATGTAAATCTTTTACTAGTATTATATTCAAATAATTATCACAAGTTATAAAATATTATTTGTGCCATGTGCATTCAAATCAATCATTTTTAAACCCTTTTCAAAATGAGTCGGTTGATTGTATTTACCAGTGTAAACTGACGTATTTCCCCAAAAAGGCTAAGTGCAGGTACTAATCGGAATAGGCTGGCTACTCCTAGCATCAATAAAGAGTCTCGCAAGCTTAGATGCCTAAAGTCTGTTGAACAGTGTTATTTTTATTTTCGATCCGCCTGTGGATCCTTTACTTTCGTTGTAATACTTGGATGTTACATTATTTCGGATTGTAATATATTTATCCTTTTGCTTCCGCTGTGCATTTAAATATTGTGTTGTTGACTATGATGATATCAACCACGTCACGATACTCCTCACCGGGCCCACCGGTGATACGTGGAAATTCGGGGTGTGACAAACTTACTCCTACCATAGGCTTGCCAAGCAATCAATCCTCCTCCTTTTTAACTTATATACCTTTGTAAATATCAAGAGGACTTTGTGGGTGAAGGTTTAGGCTTGGGTTAAAGGTAGGTGGTTGGGTTGGTGGTTAGTGGTTAGTAGAAAAAGGGCGAAAAGCGTAACAAGTGTCGGTTTTCGTAAGACTTTCTATTTTTGTAACTTTTATTTTGATGAAGCTATTATTCAAACCAAGTTATTTTTGACGAACTTGTTTGTTTATTTTCTTTTGCTTCATCCTCAACACAAAATATTATATATATATATATATATATATATATATATATAGGGTAAGGATAGTGTAAAAAGGGCCTAAAGTGTGAGAAGTGTATTATAACACTATATATAATACTATATAACACCATATAAACATCGTATAACAATATGTAAGACCATATAATACCATATAACACTATGTAACACTATATATCATTATATAACAAATATAACACTATAGGATGTCTGATAGCATGTCTATGATAGATGTATAGTGTTATATTTGTTATATAATGATATATAGTGTTACATAGTGTTATATGGTATTATATGGTCTTACATATTGTTATACGGTGTTTATATGGTGTTATATAGTATTATATATAGTGTTATAATACACTTCTCACACTTCTCACACTTTGAGCACTTTTTACAGGATCCTCTACCTATATATATATATATATATTTTGAAAAGTCGTACGAAAAATCGAACTTGTTACTAAAACAAAGTGTTAAAAATAAAAAGGTTTTGGTGGGTAAAAGGGTGTTTGGTTTGGGTTATGAAATGAAAAGGTTTAGGCTCAAAGGGGCTAACTAGTGGGATTTTGGGTAGGTGGTAAAAAAAAGGAAAAATAATGTTGTAGAAATAAAAATGGTTAGTCCTAATGCCTCCATCATTTACTTACTCGGGTTTAAGTTGGTAAGGACCGGGAATGTATCGTCATGGCAAGTTCTAGAGTCGTAATAACCAAGCGGCTATTCACACAAGAAACGAAATAAGAGCATTTAGTCTAATGATATGTAATTGTATGCTCAATAAAGGCTCAAAACTCACTTTTGTGGGAATGAATTTTTATGTGATCAAGTATATATAATCAAATTTTAACTAAGCTTGTCATGCCTTTTCATAATTTTCTTATGTTGGTTCTTTTTATCACGACGCTATCGGTTGTAAATTTGTAAAAATATAACCTTTTTGAGAACTTGAATTTCCCGAGTTAAACCTAGACAAGTAAAAAAAAATGAAAATTTTTGAAAAAATTTGGGGTGATTAGCGATTCCAATAGAGTTTTGTGTAAGGCTTGTATTTAGGACTTGTAAGATTCAAGGTTTTAGCATCCCCCCCACACTTAAATTACACATTGTCCTCAATGTGTCCCAAAAATAAGTTTTTAGGTTGATTGAATGTGTAAAAAGGTGTAAAAAGCAAAAAATTTGTGTTACTGGGCGCTGAACACGACCCCGTGTTGTCCGGGCACGGCCCCGTGTTCAAGTGCAAGTAACAAAATTAAAACAAGAGAAACAGAAGTCTGGACACGGGGGCGTGTTGGGTGAACACGGCCCGTGTCCAGTTACCTGAACTGGGTCTTTTTCTGCAGACTGTGCAGCACGGGGCCGTGTTGGGTGGACACGGCCCGTGCCGAACTTTCTGTAAACGAAGAAATTTGTTGGACGGTTCTATTTTCCTGTATGGGGTGCTGGTTCAAGTTTCCCTTGCATCCTTTGCCATCTCAAGTGTGTTTTATTCCTGGAAATTAAAACTAACTAGAAAACAAGAAAATTAATCTAAACTAAGGATAGTTCCGCGGAATGCCTCCGTGGTGCGCCACGTTTAAAAGGGTCCTTGGCTAGACCCAAAGCCTGGTCACATGTTGCCCAAGTGGGATGTATTGCATCCCATGTTACACCGTCGGAGAGCGTCATCCAAGCTCGAGTCTATGACCTTCATGTATTTGACCGGGTCTTCTTCCTCTACTTTCTTTCCACATTCAAACTTCACTTCCTCATCCCCAAACTTTAATGTTAACGTTCCGTCATTCATATCCACCACTGCTTGGGCGGTGGCTAGAAATGGCCTCCCGAGGATGAGAGGGACATCGGTGTCTTCTTCCATGTCTAGGATGACAAAGTCGGTTGGAAAAACGAAGTTGTCAACCTTGACCAGCAGATTTTCAGCGACACCTTGTGGAAATTTGACGGACCTGTCGGCGAGTTGTATGCTCATCTTTGTAGGGCTTGTTGTTCCTAGGCCGAGTCGTTTGAACATTGACGTGGGCATGATGTTAATGCTAGCCCCAAGATCAGCTAATGCATTACGAACGGGGGACTTCCCAATCGAGCAAGGAATTGTGAAGCTCCCGGGATCGATTTTCTTTTGTGGAAGTTTGTTGAGTACTAAAGCGGAGCATTCTTCGCCTAAGTTAACTAATTGCAATGATTCAATTTTCCTTTTGTGAGTGAGGAAATCCCTCATGAATTTTGCATATTTAGGCATTTGGGTTAGGACCTCAATAAAAGGAATATTAACATGCAATTGTTTTAGTAAACTTTCGAACTTTGCGAATTGCTCATCGGTCTTTTGACGATTTAACCTACCGGGGTACGGAATTGGAGGAGTCTTGATGGGCTCTTGATTTGGTGAAGGAGCCTTTTCCGGTTGAGTTATAGGTGAAGTCGTGCTTTGGCTGAGTTGACTTCCTTCAACAGGTGGTAATGTGGCATCCTCGGGACCCACGGTTCGGTTTCTCAGTGTGATGAGGTGTACTTGCGCCTTTGGGTTGGTTTCGGTATTACTTGGTAACGTACCTTGTGGTCTCTCGGAGAAATTTTGAGCTAGTTGATTTAATTGTTTTTCAACATTTTGAATGCTAGCTTGTTGATTTCTAAAATTCGATTCCAATTGTTGAAATCGATCCGAGTTTTTCTTTTCGGTGTCGGAGATGAGGCGAGATACGGTATCTTCAAGCCTTTCTCTTCCACCTTGTTGTTGAGAGAAATTTTGTGGTTGTTGAAAATTAGTTCGTTGGTTTTGTTGGTTACTACTATTGCCGGGATCTCTCCAACCAAGATTTGGGTGGTTACGCCATCCTTGGTTGTAGGTACCCGTTGGAGGACCCGACGGCCTAGGTCTATTATCAATGTAGTTTACCGTTTCTGTCTGTTCATCTAATTCTTTCATACAACTCCAATTTTCATGTGACCCACCACACCTTTCACAAGCCATTACCGAGGCCGTTTTTGTCATTTCTAGCCTTTTGATTTTTGAAGAGAGGGCCACGATTTGGGCTTGTAAAGAGGTGCTTTCATCAACCTTATGGGCGCCCGGGGCAATAGATTTATTACCTCGGGGAGTGTGCCATTGAAAATTGGTTTGAGCAATTTCCTCAATTTGATTATAAATTTCATTTGGGCGACGATTACCTAGAAGTCCCCCGGAGCTTGAATCAAGTGTTTGTCTTGTGTGTGGCAACAACCCATTGTAGAAAGTGGATACTTGTTGCCACACCGCTAGACCATGATGAGGCCACTTTCTTAGAAGCTCCTTGAACCTTTCCCAAGTTTCATATAAGGATTCCCCATCCTCTTGTGAGTATGTATTAATTTCAGTCATTAGTTTAGCCGTTTTAGCAGGAGGGAAATTCTTATATAGAAATCCCAGGTGTTTACCGAGCTAACTGGGAAGGTGTTAAGCCAAGCCTTAGCTCGGTCTTTAAGTGAAAATGGAAACATCCTAAGGCGAATGGTGTCGTTTGATGCTCCATTGATCCGAAAAGTATCACATATTTCCAAGAAATTAGTAATATGTAGATGGGGATCCTCGTCCGCAAGCCCATGGAAGGTTGCGGAGTTTTGGAGCATTTGTATCAAATGCAGCCGAAGTTCGAAGTTGTTGGCTTCGACATTCGTTGCATTGATAGCGGCGCCGAGATTGCCTACGGTGGGCCGTAGGTAATCCATGAGGGTACGTTGGTCCGCCATTGGAAGTGGGTCCCCCGAAACTTTCTCTTGATTTTTAGCTTTAAGTCTTTTTCTGAGAAAGCGTTCGGGTTCTTCTAGAGGTTCTTTTATGTCTCTACTAGAACTGGAGCTCATGCACTACGTAGGAGGTTCAAATGTGGCGCCTAGGTTCCAAGTCCTGCAATAAAAACAGAAAAGAACGTTGGTCAGAATGTTCGCCACGACCCTGTGCTTGGTGAACACGGCCCGTGGTCAGAGATACAGTGATTGTTTCCAGGATCCCTATTACTGGGAGTTGGACACGGCCCCGTGTTGCACCGACACGGCCCCGTGCTCAGCTCTCTGTAACTCGGAAAATAAAAACTGCCAGTAAGGATGCTGGGCACGGCCCGTGTCCGACCAGGGACGGCCCGTGCTGAGCTCTGCAGAAGCTGAAAAATTAAGAAAAATCCTAAAAAAAATGAAAAATAAGAAAAACGATTAGGCCGTTGATTCCTAACTTTCTTAAAATCCTTGTGTCCCCGGCAACGGCGCCAAAAACTTGATGCGTATTCTAGTGTTATATTTATTAGGTATATATTTTAAGCCCCTTTAACACTTTTTAGTCAAGTTTTAAATTTATAAAACACGATATTTACTAACACTAGACACACATATGGGCAAGTGCACCCATCGTGAGCGTAGTATAGTGTTGGTAAGATACTGAGGTCGTCCAAGGACACAAGAGCTTTTAGTACCGGTTTATCCTCAACGTCTAATCAAATCAAAAAGTTTAGAAAAATGTTTTAAACTAAGAAAAATATAAACTAACTAAAATGCTGAAAATAAAAATAAAAAGAAAAAACAGATAGACAAGATGAATCACTTGGTTCCGACTCGTATCTAGTGTAACCTTTGATTATTTCCGCACTTTTGCACTATTTTAAGAGATTATCTTAGTTATTGTAGCAGGCCCCTCTTTTGAAGGTGACGTTACCCTCACCCCAGTAGTTTGAGTCAGCAATGATACAATCCTAAAAGGGTGGATTATTGGAAGATAATTAATTAAGTTATTAATGCAAATTATGGTAGGCCCCTCTTTTGGAGGTGATGTTACCCTCGACTAAGTAGTCTGAGTCAGCAGGGATACAGTCCTAAATAGCCGGGTTATAGTATTAATAGTAGTTAACTTATGAGGGGATCAAAGAGTTTGGACCCCCGCCATCCAATACCGCTAAGTATTGAAGGAGGTCCTACTAAATTTGACCCAGGTCCATTGCAGGACCTCTAAACGCTGAACAATGGCAAGACCTTTACCAAACCGTTCCCTTAACCCCCGACCAGGTAGCCAACATACCTCCATATAGACCGTGGAGATATGAATGATGAAAATTTTTTATTTTATATAGACAGTAAAATAATTTCAAGACACCACGGACAAACGATAAAGAAAGATCACCTTCAACATAAGCAACTAGTTATTAAAGTCATTAATACGAAACCAAATAAAAAGTGCGAAAAGATTAGAAATAAAAAGTATTACACTAGACACTTTGTCTTCACCAAGTGATGTAAGAGACTTAGGCAAACATGGCCTTGATTGTCAAGAACTCTTACGATCAATCTTGGATCCCGAGACGACTCACACACTCTACGATAGACAATGGATGATGGTGGTGGATGATGGTGTTATGGTGGTGGTGGGTGGTGGGTGAAGTGTGAGAGAGGTGGTGTCCCAAGGGATGGTTTGAGCTTGAGCCAAGCACTTCTATTTATAGGCTGAACAGAAGCTCGGGCACGGCCCCGTGTCCAGTGGGCACGGCCCCGTGTCCACATCCTTCTCTTTCTTCATTTAATGCAGCTTTGTCTTATTAGTTGACCACGCCCCCGTGTCCGCTGAGCACGACCCCGTGTGCAGAAGAATCTTTGTACTATGAAGATTTGCCTAGATTGTGCGAATCTTATAGTTGACCACGGCCCCGTGTCCGCTGAGCACGGCCCCGTGGTGGGCAATAGAAGCTTCTACCACTTTGTCTTTTCTGCTGACACTTGGGCACGCCCCCGTGCTGGCTGAGCACGGGCGCGTGTTCAGGCTTCTGATTTCTTGTTTTGCTTGGGAAGATGCTGTCGTGGGGTCGGGCATGTCACGTCTTGTTCCTTTTCTTGTATTTATGTTAGATTTTGATGTCTTTTTGCTTCTTTTGTTAATTTGAGCTCATTTAATCCTGAAAATACAAAAGGAAGACAAAAGCACACTTTTTCCAACATTAGTACTAAAAAAGGGTTAGTTTTATGCCTCATTTGATGAAATTTATATGTTACATTTTGAACACATCAGTCGGTATCGGTATAATACCGATACCGTACCGTACCGATACCGAAAACGCCAAAAAGTGGATACCGATCGGGATCGGGATCGGTATGGGATCGGTATGGGATCGGTATTCGGTGGCATATGCTCATCCCTATTTTAACTTCATACACAGTTCTGGAATAAAAATATTATGTCTTCTATGAAATTCTAATAATGTTGAATCTGTGATTTATTATTAGAAGTTTTACTCATATAAAAGAATACAAGGTTTATGCTTTAGCAAATGGTATAACTATTGATAGTTATTCACATCCCTATAAACGATATCTTTTATTTTGGGCTGTAAAAAAAAAAGAACAGCACTTGCCATATTCACCTATTAGCGCAATCATTACCTCATGATATTACATTGCTGCAACTGACAAATATGACAATACTTGCTTTTGAATTAAATACGTAGATCTGTGCTTTATAGTGAGTGTTCTAACCATGGACTTCATACCTAATTTGGAATGCAGTCCCTACTTCATGCATGCATTTCATTGTCATTCAAACCGTCCATTGAATCCTCAACTTTTGAAAACTGCACCAAAATGGTCACGACATATGAGATGTACCCGCGCCGCAACGCGCGCGGATAATTTTACTAGTTTTATTCTTAAACAGAAGTAGACATAAAATAGTAGGATTTATTTAGTTTTGTAATAGTAGTATATATCATAATATTATACAATAACCAAAGTCAGTGGAAACCTCACCGGCTTTGCCTCCCCCTTCCCCATACTTTTACGATTTTGTAATTTTAGCACCTTAATTTTGGTACCTTCAAAGTTTCATAAAATGACAAATTTAGTCCCTAAATTACTACTGCATTTTATAAATAGTTTGCTTTTGACACCCCAACTTTGTCGTAGTTTCCTTTTCAGCCTCAACTTTATAAAGTTTCCTTCTTACCTCAAAAGTTTATCAAATTTTATCTTTACCCTTTCTTAGCCCTTAAGTTTACGAAATGCAATTTTTAACCACTTAACTTTTTATGAACTTTGTAAATGCCACTTTGACCCCCTCGAGAGTTTTTGGCTTGACGATATAAATTCGAGTTAGTCGGGTCCCGTATAATACGTTATGATTGTATGATATAAATTTGATATACGTCATGTTTTGATCCAATCGCAATACAACTATAGGATACACTGAGTTCAATTGGATACGTCAAAACGTGCGTTTTCATATGGTTAATATATCACATAACGTTTGAACTAATATGTTCGATATTTGCGAAGTACCCGCGCCGCAACACGTACTGGTCTTATTACTAGTTCGTTTCATATTTAATCAGTTTTTACGCAACGCCAGAGTTGATAAATGTACAAAACAATTTCATTCATAGGCATCTTAAAAAAAGTGGTTTATCATAAAATAAGTTATATGTTTGGATTTGTACTTTAGTGCACTCTAGGGTCATCAATGATATCCACGTGAGAAGAAGAGGATTATCACGTGGCAATACGGCCAAAAAAACGAGAAAGGGGACAAAGATATTTTGCGGCGGAGTGTAGATATCCAGCTGCCATGATTTTTGTCTTTTTCTTCCTTTGGATTCTTCTTGTTTTTCTTTCACAAATAAAAGGATGAAGAAACTACTATATTCAATGAAGGATAATATAATTGGATAAGTTCGGTACCAACCGATGTTGGTTTTGGTACTGAAAATTTTAAAAATTGAGTACAAGTACTGAGAATACCGGTACTATCGGTATGGTTTGGTACTGGTACAGACTGGTATTTGAAGGTAAAAACCGGTACCAAAACTGTTAAATGTTGGTACCGAATCGGTACTAAAAATATTTTGATTCGAAAAATTCGGTACCAGTATGCGGTATTGCTCATCCCTAGATGGTAGGAGGCAGTGATGATATACTTTGTTTTCCTATCTTGGATCTTCGGTTTGGTACTTTATTTTGCTATCTTGGATCCTTTTGTTTGGTAAGATCTCTAGTGATAATTATATGTAGTATTATTGGGTGTCCACGAGTTAACAAGGTTCTGTCATAAGTGATGTTCATCAGTTTTCATTCGTGATGACCTTGACTATTCGTTGATATGCAGTCTGATATTTTGTATAGCTAATCTTGAATGTCTGGTCATATATCATGTTCCGCTATCTTTGATCCTTTCGTTTTGGTAAGATGTCAATTAATGTCTGAAAGGTTCCCAGACGTCCAGCAGTTAACTGGTTCCGTTTTAGATGTTCATCAAGCTATCTTCGTGCTTACCTCGATCATTATATGCTAGGTAGCCTTGTCCACAATGCCATGAACTCATTCTAGATGGATTTGGAGTACCACATGCTTGGTAGTCCTGTCCCTCGATGTCGTGAAGGTTTGGTTGTATGAAAACAATGGTCAGCGAGTCAATTTGTGAGCAGTGTCAGAGCTTGACTAAAAGTTCTGTGGGGGCGAACAGTCATGGGACCCAAAAAAATTTCCTATCGCTATGTATCGGGTTATATGTTCGGGTCATCTATTCAATTCGGATTGTCAAACAATAATAACTCCAAATAAAACTAAATAATCTTCGTTCATTCAAAGGACCCCTCATACATATAAAAAAAACTAAATTTCAACCCCCAAGTTTTATTTATATAAAAACTAATTTAACACTTTATATAAACTCGCTTCAAGTTTAAAAACAATTATAAAAAATTGACTACCAGTACAATTTTCAGACAAAATAATTGACGGAAGCGGACCTATATAGTTTTAAAATTTTCGAACAAGAAAATCAGAAAAAATACATTAGTAACCAAAACATTGACGAGAACGAGTACACCCTTTGTCAAAAAGCTCCGCCCTGCTTGTGAGTGATTGATGCAAGAGTATAAGGAGTGCATTTTAAGTTATGTTTTGGTTGTTTACTATTAAGCTGGATGTGTGACACTCGAGAAAATTTAGATATTAGAAATGAGTAGGAAAGTATATTTATTAATAATTTTATATAACTAAATAAATAAATAACCCTCAAAAGTTGTTCTAGTTCTTGTGTAGATGGAAAGAGCCAAGTTTTATTTATTTCAACATGTTAGCACATTCATTCAAACTAGCTACAAGCCTACAACGTTAACACCACCACCATAAACAGCCACCATCTAACACTTATTACAACATTAACACCCTCAACAACCACCGCAGACCGCCACGATCCGCCACTTCAAGCAAACGCACGACCACTCCTCTCTGGAGCCTTAAAGAAAAGCTTCTTGTTTTGCTTCTGAATCACACTTTGCAACTCGCTAGCCGGAAAACCAAACGTCAACTCCAACGCCTCATCCTCCCATTGACTCAAAATATTGTCTAGCCCCGTTAGCGGGAACCACTCGTTCTCATCCGAATTCAACCCGAAACCGATCACTTCAAGATTCTGCTCATTGGATGCTTCAATCACCACAGGATGACCCGCGGGAATTACAACTACCGTTCCACATCTTAGCTCCGAGCTCACTTGCTCGTAACGTGGGTTGATTTGACCGCCTCGGGTGCCTTGCTCGGCCAAATGAGGACACGCCATTTCAAACCGACCTCCACCATTCGACACCATTAGAACCATTGTCGCCTTGGTGTTGTAGAACGGTCCCGCCATAGATCCCTACAAAAGTATTTAATTTTCGTTTAAATCGATTGTTCTTACGACAAAAACGGTGAAAAATAGTCCATGTTTGCCCGACACCCCTCACCCTGTCCACGCAGGCAGTGGCGGACCCGGAAATTATTTTCTAGGGTGTGGATGAGGGGTTCAACTGTATTTTCAAAAGATGCGATCGGGTTTTTTGCCTAAAAAATACACTAATTTTTTTTTCAAGTGGTGCGCCCGCCCACCCACCCAGTCATCAACCTAGGTCCGCCGTCCGCCCCTGCAAATGCAGGAGCCTTGTGCACTGGGTTTGCCAACAGGCAAAAAAACACACCTGGGTTATGTTGAAAAGCGAAAAGGCGACGTTGATATCTCGGAGATCGGGGAAATCTTTGGAATCAACCTCGTGGAGGATACCGTTCTCGTTCGCCACGGACGGTTCGTTCTTGTAGATACTATGCGTACCCCTTCCCTTTCCTTTTCGGTCGCCAAAAGGCCATCGGCTGCTTTTATCTTCTCCGGACAACGATCTAATTTGCTCTTCGGTAACCTTCTTGAACATCCCTTGTTGTAGCTTCTGCTGCCCGACCATTTTATGGGCCGATTCGCGATCAACCTACAACAATTCGAAGTCGTTACAACACTCGAAACTAAATTAATTACTTCATCAATCTATTTACTAAAAATTGTTAAAGCTTACACCAAATGCAGCTTCAAGAACTTCGATACTGAATGCGTTGTAGTACGATGACTCCGCGTCGCCACCTCCAACGCTAAAGAGCTGAAACCGGAGATTTAATTAGAAACTTAGCATAAAAACTATCAATTTCGATTGTATTCGAATTGGTTATTAGTACTTCACCTGCAAGTCACCGGGGACGGAGACCGAATGTAGAATCTTCGCCAAAACAAGGCGTTCGTTGTTGTCGGTGTTGATTAGATACGCGGTGATTCCCGCGGGTACGTGGAAGAGATCTCCGCGCTTAATGTTATGGCTTTGTCGTGAATCGCCTTCGATCAAAGTAATTGTTCCCTGACCTACAAATTATATCAAAACGCGTTAAACAATTCGATATACATTATGAAACTAACTTTATTTTTTTTTAACATGTAGTGAGAAATCGATACCGTTTGCTACGAAAGCAAGAACATCGGCGTCCCAATGGTTTGGTACAACGAACGTTTGAGGTTCGACTTCGAGAAATGCAGCGCGGTATTTCTCGATGCCGTTGAAAAGCTCGGATCGGTCAGTGAACTTTTGAAGAACCCTAAGGTTACCATGCTCGGTTTCTAGTCGAGAGGTGAAATGGTGGTCTTCGAACACGTAAGGATTGTTGGACTGTTGGCGGTATGGTTTATCGGTTCTCCGGGTGGTTTCGGGCCGCCTAGTGTCTCCGGTTTGACGCCTTCCTTGCTCTTGGAGGCGTTTCTGTATGCATGATTGGAAGCATTGGGGATGTTGTTGTTCTCCTTGGCTCCCCTGTTGACAAAGAAATATAGTTAGTTAATGTTATTAGAAAACTTAAGGATTTAGCCAATTAAATGTTGACACATGGCACGGTTATGAGCAAACGTCTAACAACCGCTTTGGCGTGTTGTAGCGTTTGAGCCTAGCCGTTTCAAGCATGTAAGCAAGGCGTTTGAGCCGTATAAGCCGGTTGAAACGGCTAGGCTCAGACGCTACCACACGAATTGTGGCGCCAAAGCGGCCATTCGACGCTACCTCGAAAACGTGGCACGTGCCAACCAACTTTCAATTGGCTACATGGTTTAAGACGCCTCACATGTTCATTTTAGCGAAATGGGTTGGTCAATGTTTAATTTCATGATTTTCCCTGTATTTTAATCTAGTTTATTAATATGAAGTTGAACTAGATTGAAGGTTTTTTTTTTCATATAAAAATTAGTACACAGGGTAAATAAATCAAAACTAGTTAGTAACCTTAATATAATAGTTGAACGGTTTAATGATTTTTTTTCTTCAATCTTCATATACTATAAAAAATACGTTGGTTTTTTAAAAATAAATATATTTTAAATAACTCTAGTCACCTTCATATCTTTTTTTAAAGGCTAACTATGTTAGAATTTCGTGTATTACACGGGTTGAATAAATATAATTTTATATACTAAATTAAAACAGTTATTCTTTAAAAATCTCGTTTATTACACGAGTTGAACAAATGTAATTTTATATATTAAATAATAAAAAAAATTATATCTCTAAGAACCCCATGTATTGTACTGAATAAATGTAATTTTATATACCAAATAATAAAAATCCGTGTATTGTACGGGTTGAATAAATCTAATTATATATACTAAATAATTAAAAAATTATATCTTTAAAAACACCATGTATTACACGGGTTAAATAAATGTAATTTTGTAACCTTGTATACCGCAAGCGGGGCGAATATATACTAAATAATAAAAAATTATATCTTTAAAAACACCATGTATTACATGTGTTAAATAAATGTAATTTTGTATAGTAAATAATATGCTATTAGATTCGTTTAAAAAATCATAAATTTGGTTCGGTTTAATTCGAATCAAATCACAAACTTGGTTAAGTTTAATTCGAATTGATTAGAACCCCAATTTAAAAAAATCAAAAACTTATTAGCTTCTCTTCCTAATTAGTATTTATTTTGAAAGTTTGATCTAATGTCTAATAAGTTATTTTGTATATTTTGTTGTACTTTAAATTTTTTATATGAGCGTATTATTGTTTTTTAAGTTTAAGATTATTGTTTTGTGTTATTATTTGAAAAATATCTTTAATTTATAACTTAAATTTGAAGATAATATATTATTAGAAAAAATAAAATGATTCTATCCGACATTCAAAGTAAGATAAGATTTAATATTTATTGATTATTTATTGTTTAATTAATTGATATAAGATAAGTATGAAAAGACAGGAAATTACAAATATAAACGCCTTCAATAAATAACACGTGTCACTTATTGGTTTCTTTTATTATAGTAGATAGATTTTCCTACTTAAATATTACATCTCACAAAGATTGAATCTTAGTCTTTCCACAAAAGATAATTTCTCTTGATTGGTTTCTTTTATTATAGTAGATAGATTTTCCTACTTGAATATTACATCTCACAAAGATTGAATCTTAGTCTTTCCACAAAAGATAATTTCTCTTGACTCTCGACCACTAGGCTATAGCCTAAGTTGCTTTCATATCCTACTACTTGAAAGAGATTGAAGGGTTATTCATAGGGCCATTCTTTACAAGTCTTCTCGCTTTTTAATCTCATATCGTTCCACGTCATCAAGCAAACATTCAACACTATGGAAACGACTATTTAAAATTCGGGGGCTTCTCTACATACAGTGGCGTAGCTTAGTGTAAAGTGGGGGTGCACCCGCCCCTGGATGTTTTGGTTAGAACTGTAAAATTTTCTATTTTTCGTCAGAAAATTTTAAAGTTATAAAGCATTGTCCTCCAATTATTTTGGGGGAAATATTTATACAATATATAAATTGGGTCCCATGGGCCATGACTTTCCACCCCTCGGAACTTTTGGTCAAGCTCTGCCACTCTCTACGTATATATATATATATATATATTTGGGGGGAGGGGCGTGTTAACAAGCAAGCAAGGGGTGCGGGTATAATCGACCCAACTTTCATATATGAAAGTATGTTAGTTTTTTTTATAGAAACAAACTAATAAACACGACTGTTTCTCATTACCTGGCAACTTTGGTGGCACTCTCCCACCATCTTCCTCAAGCCTTGCGTTTCCTCAGCGAAAACGATGTCGTACTGACCGCCACCACCTCGTCCTTGACCGCCTCCTCTCTCCCTCTTCTGCTTCTCATCATGGTAATCTTCACACCCCTTCTTACACCTTAGCCTCTCAATCTCAACCGCACCCGGTATCTTTTCACACTCCGCCTTACAACCCCTATATTCCGGGTCCGTTTCACCCGAACCCTTCCCTCTCTCCTTCTGCATTTGCTTCTCCTCACATTCGTTTCTACACTTTAGCTTCTCATCTACTCCACCGCTCATTTTCACACACTTAAGCTTACAAGCGTAGTAATCTGAGTCGGGTTCAGTTGAACCGGGCCCGTATTTCGAGCCCAGTTCGTCTGAACCAAGACTCAGAGTAGCAGATACAAGAAGGATAGCTACAAACAACATGAAAACAAAACATATCTTCCCTTTTACCCTCATTTTTTCTAGTCAACTTTGATTGTTTAGATTGTTTGACCTTAGAAACGTCATGCATGGCCATTTATACCCTCACTGGGTAGTGGGTTTAGTGGATCATCAGTTGAGGTGGCGAGTGAGAGGGTGAATCCGTACATGCATATTGACATGTGTTGAGGTGGCTTCATACGTGTCAACATGAATGTGCCAGCAAAGACATAAAGGCAAAATTGTTGCACTTTTTTAGGTGACAGGGTTAACAAGAATACAAAAGTTTGGTATTATCAAAGATTGGAAGATCGATGTGAAATTTAACTTACGAAAATAGTCGTTGAGCACTGTAATTTTCTAAAAAAGACTACCTTATGTGTTTTTAAGCGACCTCTCAAGCACTTAAAGCGTCTATATGCACATTGACGCAGGTTTGAAGGGGCTAAGGAGGGGGTGTCCGACCCCCCGAACTTTTCACTCAGTAGTAATATATGTGGTTTCCGTATAGAATTTTTGGGTATGTACGTTTTCGACCCCTGGTTCTATATAAATGTTTTGGTATATACGTTTTCGACCCCTCTGTCGGAGATCTCAAGCTTCGCCACTGCATACGCAGAGCTCTCAAACACCCAATAAAAATGGATATGTGGTGTTTCAAATGTTGCAGGTGGGCCCAGACGTGTCCAATTCCAGACGTATCCTATGCACTGAAACATAAATATGAAGGGATATCCAAAGACGCATGATGAGTCGCTCGCAACAGACATGAGTCAATGATAATTTTTGTAATTTTCTTATGTAACTTGTATGTAAGAATTTGTAGTTTAGTGCATAGGTGGTCATGAATGGTGTCCACGTGAGAAGAAGAGGGTGGTCACGTGGCAGTACGGCCGGAAATAGAGAAAGGAGATAAAGATGTGTTGTGGCGAGTAGGGCTGTAAACCAATCGAACGAACACGAACAAGGCTATGTTCGTGTTCGTTCGTTAAGGAAATTTGAATGTCCGTGAACTGTTCGCGAACACATGACGAACAGAAGTTTGTGTTCGTGTTCGTTCGTTAAGGAATTTTGATTGTTCGCGAACAGTTCGTGAACACTAACCACGAACGCAAACGAACACAAATGAACTTTAATTTTGAAAACTAAAAAAGGCACCGTTAATCTTAAAAATTGTACCATTTAAGATTGAAGGGATGGATGATATTGGGTTCAATCGATTGGAGATAGGCTGAATGAATGAGCATGATATCAAAGAGGGAGAGGGCCAGAGAGAGTAAAAAAATTAATAAAACATTAAATTCTTTTAGAAAAAATAACACATAAAAAACCGAACACGAACGGACATAAACGAACGAACATGAACGAACATAAACGAACTATTACCGAACGTTCACGAACGCAGTCGAACGAACGAGACCTTTGTTCGTGTTCGTTCGTTAAGCTTATCGAACGAAATTTTTTGTTCGTGTTCGTTCGTTAAGCTTATCGAACGAACATAAACGAACTTCCCGCCGAACAGTTCATGAACAGTTCGCTGAACGTTCGGTTCGTTTACAGCCCTGGTGGCGAGTGTCAACTGTGCAAATGTCTTAGTGTTGCAGAATGATTTTGGCTTCTTTCGTGTTTTGGTTTCTTCTCGTTTACCTTCGCTTAGTCAATTCAAATTAGAATCAATGCAAGTTATGAGTTTCAACATAAGATCATCACCATTCCATAAACACCCAAAAAGACTTCTATCCCATCACTTTAATTCACCATCAAGACTCACAATTTTGTCACTTTCATCACAAAATTAACACATTTGACAAACACCCACAACCAAATCTACTCAACCACTATCATTCACATTCACATTCAAACAACCATAACACTTCTTAGCCAATCTAACACACTCCAACCAATGAACAATCTCCGCATTCGGATCCCTCTCAACAACCACATCCGAAACAGTAAGCTGCACATTCCCTCTATAAACACCAACCTTCCCTCGCACCCGAGCCGAAACCCCAATTTGAATCAGGGTTGCAAAACTTTTAGCCACTTCGGCAATTCGTCGAACATCTGGTGGGCATCTGCGAGAGAAATAGGGGGAAGTGAGTTGGTTGAGCCAGAGAACACATGGGATGCATCCGGTGCCATCGTCGACGGTGAATTTGAGGAATCTGTCGGGTTTGTGTTCCCGGAAAGTGATGATACCGAGGGTTTCGGCGCGGGAGAGGAGGTGGGTGCCTTTGTGGATGACGGTGTTTGGGTGGGATGGTGATGGGGTTAAAGATAAGAAGTCGAATGCTAGGAGTTTTACGTGGGTGTCGTGTAGGGATTGCATTGGAGGGTGGGGGTGTGGTGGCCGGAAAATAGCGCCGCCGTACACGGTGGAAAGGGTTGGGGGGTACGATTTGTTTGAAAAGGTTGAGTTTTTGAATATCTGAAAATTAATCACATATTTAAGGGGTGTTTGGAAATAAAAACATATTTTTTTTAATTTACGTTGTGTTCCTGAGTTAACCGAGCTAACCATATGCTAGATGACGACGAAATAGTGTCCATTGTTTCATGTTTAGGGATAAAGCAGTGGAAAATTTAAGAAATATTTTATATGTATAACTTATCAAAATAGGGTATGTGGCGGCTTTTATGGCTGCCACATCCACTTATTGTATGGGTTCGCCAAGTATATATGCTTTTATGGCAGCCACCAGTGGATGTGGCGGCTATCAGCGACAATTGAGCTAGCGGTGGCTAGGGACGGATGGCGACATAGTAGGCGTGGTCGCCCATTTGGACCCGTTTTAAGTTAACAAGTCTTAAAGAGTATAACTAAGTAGGCACAAATGGATTCTAGTAGAACCAAACGAGTTTATAACCGAACTTTTCTCTCCCTAAATCACTATTCTCAAGAATAAGTCATAACTGATGTAATATAAAACTAGAAAATAATTATAAGTCAGATTTAGATAATTGTCTTGAGATGATTTTTTACATCTTTTTTTTAACGTCTAACATAGCCTGGCCACTTGGGTATGTCTATTGGCAAAAGGCCACCCACGCCCGTGATCTTGGACAATGTTGGTGACCCGGCTTGTCACCAATTCCAGAGAAAACCTACCGTCCGAAGGTTCACTCTGATAAAACTCCTGGCTCGTGCATAACATTTTACACCTAAAAGTAGGGGTCAACTGATATAAAACTTACAAAAGAATTATTTACAATGTAATAAACCTCTTAAATCATTTTATTCATAACACATGCCGCAATTCCCTATAGACGAGGGTGGTGGTAATAAGAAGATCAAGGGCCACGACGGCGTCTGCGGATGCAGAAACAACCGGTGGCTTCATCCTCGGGCACCATTCCGCCACCTTTGCTAGTGTCTATCGCTTCCAATAACTTCACAACCTCCTCCATTTCCGGCCTCTTATCAGGATTCGCGTCCCAACATTTCTTCAAAATGCTCTCGAAAGAGCTCGGACAACACTTTGGAATGTTTGGCCGTAAATTCTGTACAAAAAGATGCATACCTTTTAGTTATAGTATACTTTTTGTTACTTTTATTCATTACGTTATGTATTTTTTAAAGTGGTTCTGCCGGTCTGACCAGTGAACCAGTACAGCTACAGGCTTAATAACCGGTATGGTTTTTTAAAACATTAGTTATTGCAAAAGTTATTATGGTACCTGATGAACAACTGCAGAAGATACTTCAGCAAAGCTAAGATCGGCGTAAGGCATGTCACAACAATATATTTCCCATAAACATATGGCAAAACTATAAACGTCACATTTCCTATTATACGGTTTTCCTTCAAGAACCTAAAACATATGAAAATTTTAGTTATCTTTTCCTCGGCAATGGCGGATAAAAAAACCAAAATCATGTTGAAGGAGCTAATACGAAGTTCGGTTTCATACAGAAAGTTGTGAAAACTTCTGTAAATTACAAAAACTGAGAGGTGGTGACTAAACTTGATGAGAATTTTCAACCCCATTACTAATGAATAAGATTTAGGTTATTCTTTTAATCACTAACGCGTTAAACGTGAAAAATATTAGCTTGAAAAGAAACATGTCAGATGTATAAAAAGTCGTCCAAAGTGTATTTTAACGCATAAAATCTCATCCTTTTATACGTAAAAAAATACCTTAAAAGAAAGAAAAAAAAAATTTTTGGCCCCACTCAATCAGTCCTTATCCATGTAAAAAAATACCCGTTATGACTTATTACCTAACCCGTCCATTTCACCACCTTTAGTTACAACGTACCTCTGGTGCCATGTAACCAAGAGTTCCTGTTTTACCGGTCATGTCCTTAGGATTTCGCGCTTCAACACGAGCAACTCCAAAATCAGCGATCTTAAGAGTTCCATTTGCATCTAACAACATATTTTCGGTTTTAACATCTCTGTGAACAATCTTTTTGGAGTGAAGATAGCTTAATCTAGAAAAACAATGGTGTATTAGTTATAAACTAAACAATACTAATGGCCGGCCCTGAGAATTTGTGTACCCTGTTCGAGCTCGAAAAAATGTGCCCTTAGGCCTTAACGAAATTGGGTATTTGGCTCAATAAAGGTCTAAACCTAATGGCAAATGGGTTAATAACTAAACTAAAATCATAATAATAGTTTTGTAAGAGGGCCTATGTTAGTGTTTGTATGGATGTACCCGATTCAAAAATATTTTACATATACATATGGGGTTTTTTTCATAAAAAACGTGCCCCTCGAAATATCGGGCCCTGGCCGGTGGTCCTCCCCGCCCACCCCCAGGGCCGGCCATGAATACTATGTTGCTAAAAATCAAACTCACCCTCTAGAGAGATCAAGAGCGAGTTGAACGACGACCTTGAAAGATAATTTCTTTCTCGAGTTTTTGATCAAGAATTTCTTGAGCGTCCCCCCTTGAAGATATTCGACTACAACACAACAAGCTCTTTGTGGTACATGATTTTGGCCCTCGTTTGGATCATTGTTTGACGGGATTTTGAGATCCGATGTCCCAACTGAAGCTCCAATGAACTACATAATATTAGATAGAAATGTTCATAACATAGAGGTGACAGATGGGCAGGTAGGGTAACGGGTCAAAACGGGTTCCTTTCAGTATGGTTGAGTTGACCACCCTCTAATGTTTTTGTCCATTTTATAAGTAGTAATTCGTGAAATATGATTACAGAAACTATTTGATAGCTAGTCGAAACGTGTTCACCTTAAAACAAGTTTTTTTAGTACAACTAGATTCGGGTTGACCCAAATAATATTTCGTACATTTATATAGCTAGTTAATACCTTAAATATTAATTAAAAACTATGTTATCACAATAATAATATAGTAGTGTTTTTAATAAAACGATTTAAGAGGCTGTAACCATTGAGAACACACTTTGACCGGCCCGTTTGACTACTCTTTTTTATTTGACCCGTTACACACACACACACACAAAAAAAAAAAAAAACCAAAGCTGGAAATGACCTTGGTGATATTTGGATGATCAAGTCCATGCCAAACAGCAACTTCTTGTTCAAATGATGCTCGAAGAGCAAAAGCCTCGGCAGCAGTAACACAACCATCGTCGCCCCAATCTAATACCTTAACTGTGAATTTAGTAACTAACTAAAATCAGGATAATTCTATAACAAAACAAACAGACGTACCCAGTAAAGTCCCAGTCATAACTCCAGAAACTTTTTTCTTAACGTGTAAAGTATAGCATCAAATGACATAAGAATCAAAACATTAACCGAAAAAAGGTACTAAAAATAATAGCACTAAACTAGCATCAAGAAAACTGTATGAAATTAACCTGCAACATCTTGACCATCATAAACACCTTTGTAAACAGTACCATAAGTACCATGAGCAACAACATTCTTTATATCCAGCTTAGTCAAATCAATCTCCCATTCTTCCTGAATTTCTCTCTCCTTTGACCAAATCTTTGCTAAATGTTTATCCAATTGCACATCCCAGTTCTTAAAATCAATCTTATCTGCCCTTAAAAACAGATCATTATCCACATCACCACCCAATTCCGTTGACTTTGAACCCAATTCCGTTGACTTTCTAGGAGATGAACCAAAACCACAAGAATTTGATTCCTTCATATCCATAATAAGATCAGGATGATAATTAATGAAACCCCAGATGAAAAAAAAAAGATTTTGGGGATTATATGGATTGAAGAAGTGAAGAGTTGACCAAAAGTCAAAGTTGTGGTTCTTGAAAAACACTCACAATTTCAAGAATTTGAAGTGGGATTGGATTGAAACTCTTGAATGGATTGGAAGTTTGAAACTTTAAAGGGAAAAGTGGATTAATTTATAATCTTTTTTGAGGAATTTTGTGAATTGAGTGGATTAATTTATAATCTTTTTTGAAGCTAATGGAAAAAAAAAGGGTGGTGAGGGAATCTTGATGGTGGAGAAGAGAATCTCCGGTGGGTCTTTATTCTTGAGATAAATAGTTGCTTTGCAGGTTGATGATTTCTGAAAAATATAAAAACAACCGGCAAAATTTGAAAAATATAGAACAAGGGAATATATAGATTTTGACTTGTATCATAGGCATAGCTACAACATTTATTTATTTAGACTTTGTACTTTGACAAATAAGATAATGGGAGCGTAGACAATAGACTTTAACTAATTTATCTTTTAATTATTACGTGGTAGTTTAATTAAATATAAAAAAGAAAAAAAATGATTGATGCATTGGAGTGGACCCACATGATTTAGCCCTCAAGGGTTTTACTTGCGAAGAAGCGAAAAGGGTGGCGAGGTAGCTGGCTTTGGCCAGTGGCGGATCCAGCCAGTTTTTTTACTGGGTTCCTTTTTTTAAATCATACAAGGTTTACACTACAAAAAAACGTTTTTTTTTCCAAATCATACAAGGTTTACACTACAAAAAAATGTTTTTTTTCCAAATCGACTGGGTTCCCGAGAACCCGGTGAACCAGCCTGAATCCGCCCCTGGCTTTGACGCCCCATGCGTTGGAGTTTAACTGGCCAAAGTGATGATGATGTGGCTTTGGTGCCCCCACAGCGGGCAGTCTTCGAGTTACGGATCTCTTAATTGGTTAACGGTAATATCTAAATAGGTGGAAGGAATCCTTTGACACATTGCTATATTCGGTTTTCCGTAACTATTGAATTCAAATTTCATCATCTGAAGCTACAATTTTGAACTTAATGGTTTTCCAAATTTTTAGTGGTTTTAACTTATTTATTTTTTAATATAATAATACAAATTTTTTAGGTGAGTAATTTGCACATTTGTTTAGATAGTTAATTTGATCCTCTTGCAAAAAAAAAAAAAAAAAATCTTTGGGGGGTGGGGGGCCTTGTCAAAACTTTGAGAGTGTGTGTTTGTTTCGATATTATACCATAGTTCTCATAAATTCTCTTTTGTATTATACTTTCCATCCATGTTACTTTTTATAGTTCTCATAAATTTTCTCTTTTGTATTATACTTTCCGTCCATGTTAGTTTTTAATGCTAAAAGTAAAAATAATAAATTTGATTTGTTATTAGTAAACCAAGTACAAACATTCTTGTGTTACATAAATAGCCAGATTGTTTAAAATCAAGATTTCAATACCCTTTATAAGATTCTCAAATTCAAGACTTCATAATCTTTGTTTGTATACTGAGACATTGAAGTAAGGATCCTTTTCCTTAAAAAAATTAAGAGTAAACTTCCGTTTTGCTCCCTGTGGTTTGGTCATTTTAACGGTTTTGCTCCAATAGTTTAAAAATAGTCATTTTCCTCCCTGATTTTTCTAACTTATCTTCATTTTGCTCCCAGCCTCTAACTCCATCAGGGAGGAAACTGACGACAAACTCGAAAGATTAGGGAGCAAACTGGCGACAAACTCGAAAGATCAGGGAGGAAAATGGCTGTTTTTAAACTATTGGAGCAAAACCGTTAAAATGACCAAACCACAGGGAGCAAAACGAAAGTTTACTCAAAAATTAAATCATTTAACAAGCTTTTTGTACAATATTAAAAATATATTTTCATATTTGCTCTTTTCAAAAAAAAATATATATATATTAAATAAATTTTACTACTATGTTATTGAGCAATTTCCTTGAAAATCATCTTTATTGATACTTGATCGTATTTTATAACATCTTGATTTAAAGTACATAATCATAAAGCACTTTAAAAAGTGAATAATCACGAAAAACATTCCTATTTTAAAACTTGTAAATTGATTTTAGTGTTATCATTTTATTTAGGTAACTAGGTTAGAACCCCGTGTATTACACGGGTTGTGTAAATATAATTTTATATACTAAGCAATAAAATAGTTACATCTTTTAAAAACTCTTGTATTGCACGATTTGAATAAACACATGTCTTACACGAATAATGTAATCTGTTAAAACATTTACTCATCAAGATGTGTTTTCTAACAAAAGGAACTTTAAGGTACTATTTACTTATTGTAACATCTCACTTTATTTTTTATTATGTTAGAGAGTTGTGTATTACATGGTTTATAACATTTTACTTTGTTTTTTTTTTATTTATTATTAGGTTAGAAACTTACGTATTACCTGATGTTGGATAATCAGCAGAAAAAAATAAAAGAAATATTTTAGTAAAAAATATTAAATATACAATAGATAAGCTGGATATTATGATTTAATATTATTATTTCATTGGAGTGTAAAACGGGATAATGAGATCCTTGATTAGAAATATGATTCTAAATATACCATGTATAAAAAAATATATATGTTCTACATATATTGAATAAATCCTTTTTACGAAACAGTTGATTAAAATAAATATTTTTATTTTAATATGTGATTATAAGTTATCCTTATCCTTATCATCAAAATATAAAAACAATTAAAACTACCAATTAAATAAAATCTTTATCTTTATAAATATTTAAAACGCTAATATATTTTTTTTTAGATTTTAATAATTAAGATATGATTATAATAATTAATATATTATTATCGGTTATCTTTGTCTTTATCATTAAAATCTCTTCTACAAATTTTAAATTTAATATTATCAATATTTGATTTTCCATTATAAATATTTAGAAAAAATAATTAAGACTGACTCATAGAACGCCATGTGTCCCTAACATGGTTTCTTTTATTATATGTATAGATTAGTATTCACTCAAAAAGATAAAATAAAAATTGGAATAAACATCAACTCGAGTTAAAAGGTGTAGAGTACACACTCAATTAACACTATTCTGATTTCAAGTATCTTGAAACTCAATGGTTTCAAGTATCTTGAAACTCAATGGTTCTAAGACCATCCGTAATGGATGAAATTTGGGGTGTTTTTTTTTTTTTTTTTTTTTTTTTTTTTTTTTTTTTTTTAAAAGCATGCTCAAACACGCCACCCAACTGCCCCCGGGACGTTTTTGAACCCATAATCGGTTTTGGCGTTTTATTTTCAACGACCTACTTCAATTCTTTTGGCCAATCACCTGTTTCCATGCTCCATTTGTCCAATAAAATTTTTTATGGTTTTTTTTTATTTAATTCTATTACACCACAATGCCCACATCCCCACTATACTCATTTTAGAAAACGCTCCATAATGCCCCATTGCTGACCGGGCTGCCACATGACGCAAAACGCCAAAGGGTGGGGGCATTACCACTACACATGGTCTAAGGGGCAAAGCCCCTAGATCATGAGGGGTTCCAAGAGAGCATCGCACCTTGGCGTGACCCGAGGATTGACCCGTGTAGGGTCTAAAAGGCATCACCTCGGGAAACAAGCTTTCCAGAAGTCCGATTGGTGCGAGAAAAAATATATTTTTCTTATTGGTTTATGCACAGGAAATTGCTTTGGATTTGCATGACCGATGAAAAATGCGAGAAAAAATGATCTTGAGATATGTAGTTGATTATCAATAGCAAGTTACTATTGATCATCAATGACAACATAGTTCAATAGTTTCAAGGAAGCTCAGTACCAAGTTAGTATCGAGCAATGACAAATTTATGGTTAGTGCCAAGTTAACATAGTAACTTAGCTCAATACTAAGTACAAGCAATGTTAATAACCAAGCAGTGTTATGTTTTTATTGAGACTTCTCATTGACGTAACAGATAACTGCAAGCAGGTATAACCATCATCTGATGTACTCTTTCATGATTATGATGGTTCGGTTCTTATATAAAAGAAATCATCTGGACTTTTGAGAACACGATTTGATCAATTCGTTTTCACATAGACTAGATTCTTGCCATAGGCCGCGCGTTGCGGCGGTAGCGACTTAGTTGTTTATAGCTAACGACACGTTATGTGATGCGTTAATCATATGAAAACCTGTGTTTCGACGTATCCAATCTAACTTAGTATAACCTGTATAAGCATTGTAGTTGCAAAAGAAACAGAACTGAACCCGGGTTGGTTCGTTTAGTGAGGGTTCCACATAACCACTACACAATCCTTATATTTGAATCAAGACCTAGCAACATCAACAATCAGTGACTCGAATTTATACTGTCAAATGACCAGAGTCCAGACTCGTTTCCAAACATAATTTACGTCAAAACATAGACCAACCAAAATCGTATGCAAAAATAAGCATTAAAACGTATTATACTTAACCAGACTTGTTTCCGAAAAAATTATGTCGTAACGTGAATTTATATCATTTACACTGAAATATGAATTTATAGCCACCCATAAAAATAAACATGAAACACATTATATTGACCCGACTTGTTTTCGAAAAAATACGTGAGAAAAGTTACGTCGAAACGTGAACTTATAACGACACGTACTTAAAAATAACCATGTAAATTTTTTTTTCTTTTAAGCTAAATAATGAAAATACGGATTAGAAAGTAGATAGCCGTACACGAAAAACAAACATCTACATACATACCTACATATATTCATCTATGTATACACGAAAAGAAAAAAATAAATAAACAACTGTATACAGGAAAAGAAAAAATAAAGAAACAAAATGAAAATAAAAGAAAATAGAAAAGAGAAAAAGGTTGAGAACAGCTACTGATAGAAAAAAAGTATATTGAGACACTACTAAGGGGCTGTTTGGCTAAGCTTATTTTAGTGACTTATTTACTTATTGACTTTTTGAAAAGTTAAAAGGTGTTTGGGTTAGCTTATTATGTGAGAGGAATAAGTAAATAAGTCATTCCATTATGACTTATTTGCTTTTCAAATAAGCAAATAAGTTATAAGTAGCCCAAAATAAGCTTAGCCAAACAGCCCCCACAAATGAAAAAAAATATCACAAAAGTGCAGTGGAAGGGAATCGTACCTGGGTGTATGTGTTAGAAGAGCAATGACTTAACCAATTCAACCAACTCTCATTTTATTACCGACTTTCAAGTCACTATAATATATATAAATAATGGGTCGGTGGCTTTGATGTGACAGCCACCGACCTTTGTTTTTAAGATTATATAAATAAGCGTTTAAGTTTAAATTTATATCAATTTTTAGAGCCATCACCTCATAGATATCATAAGATAATACACGACAAAAACTCTCTTTGATCTCTATATAAAAGCTTTTGACGTCGCTTTTATTTTGTGAGATCAGAGCATTCACATCCGGTCCATCAATTTGTGTGTGTGAAGATTTTATAATATAAAGAGTATAAAAAGTGGTTGTGAGTGGAGGAGAGAGAAAATGTTACTGTTCATCTGTATATTTGGGGGGAAACTGTTCACCCACTATAATTTTTTAATATATATTGAAAGTGGTTGTGAGTGAAGGAGAGAGAAAAATGTAATATATATTGAAAAGGAGAGAGAAAAAGTATTTGTTTTTAGTGGAAATATATTGATATAGGAGTTGTTTTTTAGTGGAATGTATGTATATTTTTAGTGGATTGGATGTGAATGCTAATATGGTATCGATCATCACATTTTGTTATTTGATTTACAATTTTTTAAGAAATTTACATGTTTTATAAAAATTATATTTTCATTAACAATATTCATGGCCGGCCCTGAAGGTGGGCGATGAGAACCACCGGCCATGGTCCGATATTTCGAAGGGCACCTTATTTTTTAAAAAACTCCGATATGTATATGTAAAAATAAATAAATTAATAAGGTATACCCATACAAACACGAACATAGGCTTACTTACTAAACTATTTTTATGGTTTAGATTAGTTATTAGCCTATTGACATTAGGTTTAGACCTTTAGCGAGACTAATACCCAATTTCGTTAAGGCTTAAGGACACGTTTTTTCGAGCTTAAACATGGTACATGAATTCTCAGGTCCGACCCTGACAATATTTATAAAACTTGTTTGGTAATCGTTACTGATTCTTAACAAATTTCATTTTTCTTTAGTAATCTTACGTAATGCGTATTGTATTTGACTTTATGGATCGTGTAACTAACTTTATTTATCTTGTAATTGACTATGGGCATTTTGTATCCAACTTTTGACGATTTTATAATTGACTTTGTTCAACTTTTGACTGTCTTGTATTATCTTTTAGGGGTCAAGTTATTCTACAAAGACTTCTAATTGTAAGAAGTGTAAGAAGGATTTATAGAGTGACAAGTGTCCAATAACCTAAAACTAAACCCACTACATCACCACCAAAAAACCTAAACACCCACCCCCACCCCACCCCCACCACCACCCAAAAACCTAACCCCCCCCCCCCCCCCCACCCAAAAAGCTAACCCCCCCCCCCCCCCCCCCCCCCCCGCAAAAAAAAAAACTATACCTCACCAAAAAAAACCCCAAAAAACCTAACCCCCCCACCCCCCACCTCCACCCCCCAAAAACCTAAAAAAAACCTAACCCCCCCCCCCCCCCCCCCCAAAAAAAAACCTAAAATAACCTAACACCCCCCCCCCCCACCCCCAAAAACCTAAAAAAAAAAATATAAAAAAAACTAAACACCCACCCCCACCACCACCACCACCCAAAAACCTAAACCCCCACCCCCACCCCCTCGGCAAAAAAAAAAAAAAAAAAAAAAAAAAAAATTTTTTTTTTTTTGGGTGGGTGATGTGGGGGGTGGGGGGGTGTTTTTGGTGGTGGTGGATGTTTAAGTTTTTTTTTTTTTTTTTTAGTGGGTTTTTTTGTGTAGTGGGTTTTTTTAGGTTATTGGACACTTGTCACTCTATAAATCCTTCTTACACTTCTTACAATTAGGATCCTTTGTATTTGATCCTAATCCTATCTTTTAGAGTTTTACCTTATTTGATCTCTTATTGACGTTACATCTTATATTATACAAGAATTTATTTTGTTCTAGGAAGATGACTATTCTATGATATTGATGCGTAAATAGTCATATATTTCATATGAGACGTTATATTATATAAATTAGTGGGTTACATCACCGCTTCACGACGGGACGATCTGATTTTTTTATACATTTTAAATGGAACGTATTTGGTTTTGGTAAAAAATAATTTAATAAAATCTTTGGGTGGGTGCTGGCTCGGTTGGTTTTCAAAAAAACAATATCGCGTATTTAGTTTTTGTAAAAGATGTGTTTGCAACACACAAAAACTTGATGTGTAAAATGTTTAATATATTTTTAAAACACCAAATTAAATGGTCAAACCATCTTAATTACACACAATCGGCAAGTGGACCGGTCGTTATGTAGTCAAGTTGATAAGACCAAGTATCAATCCGTTGACACAATGGCGCGAGATACTAAACTTTTGTCGAGTCCTAGGCTAATGGTGTTTAATGAGTGCTTGGATTTATATTAACTACTAAAATTAAATAAGAAAGCAAATACGAAAACAGAGCTAACAAATAACGAATTTAAGTGAATTCAGATGATGGAAAAGTAGCTACCTAGGCAAAATACATGTCAATTCACTCACGGTTCTCGGAATGGAATAACTAAGTTTTGGCTACCGGGATCTTAAGGTTCACTAAACAAGACCTAAACTGGCTGGTAGATCATTCTCCAAACAGGTCGCAATCTAGGGTCAAGAAAAGTGTATAAACTCACTAGTTAATGTCAGATCACCTCTTGGTCTCTCTAACTAGGTTATGGTACCCTAAATCTAGATTACATATCGGTCTCACTAGAAACAGTACATCCGGGAAGTGTAAGGGATGTACGAGGTGGTGACTCTAATCAGGTTCTAACACGGTTTGCTAAAAATCACAAGAAAACCTAGAGTAATCCACTCTCGTGCAATTAACACCCAATCTGTCTAATGATTAAGACAACCCGGCATCTAATCTCCTCTCGGCCTCAAAGATGATAGAAAATTTAACTACCAAATAGTTATTTAATTTGTTTCTAGGGTTTACTACGTCTAGCAACCACGAGATTTAGTCGAAAACACAAAGTTAACGAAATCACCTAAACCTAGAATCTATCAATACACAATTAATTTTAACCAAGAAAAGGTGGAACAAAAATAAACCATCAATTATTAAATACGCATATACATTAAAACCTAGATTAAAACACTTTTACCATAACATAGAGCCTAAACAATAATTTACCAAACCGAAAAACCGTAATAAACTAACAATTATCCATAGCCTAGTAGCTCAAAGAAGATTTGCCAACAATGTTTATAAATGAAACACAATTAAATTTAAAGCAAACAATTCCACAAAACATTGTCATGATATTCAAATTCAAAACAAGACTAGAAATATAAAACAACGTCTAACCGAAAAGCGATGAATTTTAAGATACTAGACTTTAATCTCCAAGCTTCCTTCTCTTCAAGTTCGTCTCTTATGATTGCCTCTCTTCGTTAGATATGGAATTGTATGCGGCAGTAGTTTTTTTTTTTTTTTTTTTTTTTTTTTTTTTTGTGCAGCCGTATATAAAGTATTTATATGAATTAAATCCCCATACAAAGTCACAATTTGAATCAGCTACTAACTCCACAATTTTGGGCCATGTCTAGCGGATCGTTCAAGGTGTGTGGACGAGTGGGCTTATGGTGCTACACAATCAGCGAGTGGGCCTTTAGAATCTTCATGTTTCGGCCCAAAACAACAAAGCAAATAAAATGGTGGTCAATAGAGATTTGTTCGGTCAACAAAAAGGAGCTGGGTCCCATCCACATCCAATTCAAACATTATATCCTCCCTTTATTTTTGGGCATATCTATTCATACACCCATGTTGTCTATCCACACACCCCTCAGTGTCAAGTTGTGACCAGAGCGCGGCGTTTTGTTCCGGTTAACCAGACAAAGACTGACGGGTGTCTGACGGGTCTGTTGACCTGACCAAAACGTCGAGCTTTGGCCGCGTTCTGATCCTGTCAACCAACCAAAAGACTGACCGGGTGTGTGAATAGACAAAAGGGTAGGTGGGAGTGTGTGAATAGCAAGACCCTTATTTTTTTATCACCGACTTGTAATATACAATCTCAATTTGTTAATTATAGTTTCATTTGTTTCTACGTCACCTAACACCACCAAATTATTCCATGTAGCTTTCCTATTTAATTGTTGTCCAAGGATTCATAAAATACCCACCATCAATTCCTTCTTTATGACATAGTTCCAACTACTCTAAATTGCCTTTGTTCTACATATGAAAGTAAAAACAAGTTAAGAAATTATATTAAATGCCTCATTATAATTACAAGAGTACTATAATGAATTGCAACCAAAAATTATAAATATGATTTTTCAAATTGCAAATTTATTTTCACGTTAACTCACTTTTAAATATTAATTTAATCAATTTGCTCTTTTTCATTTGGAACCTTTAAAACCCATTTATATTAAGTACATATCATATAAAACCATAAACATCTCAAAAACTAATAAAAATTATATAAAAACACATAGGAAAATAAGATGTGTTTGAAACACATCAGTAAAAAAAAGGAAAAACTATATTGTATTTATACTGATACGACAAAATTAAATGAAAACACACACCAACAGAAAACGTACATAAAGATAGCAAAAAAAAACGTATTATATTTGACCCAACTCGTTTCCAAAAAAATTAACGTCAAAACGTAAATCAATTTAAATTTATACCGACACACACACTAATAAGCAAGTTAAAACTCGAGTAGTCAAAATATCATTTTACAAAGTTTTTAAGAAGTTTGAGTCTCTAAATGTTAATATTAAAAGTTGAATGGGTGAAATTAAACAACAACAAAGGTAAAAGGAAAAAGATAAAAGAAAAAAGAAATAATACTATTCCTTCTATGTTATGGATAAAATATAAAATAAGGGTAGGGATAGTGTACATTAATTCAAAAATGTGAGAAGTGTTTTAAATCATTAGATCTTTGATCTAATGGTTGAGATCAATAGGGACCAAATTATAAATTGTGTTTTAATTATTTGGACTGATTTGAAAATTGTAGGGGTAATAGTATCTTTGTATATGTTTCAAATTAGGTGACCTCTCCAAAATTCTAACGATTCACTACTAAAATCTAGTGATTCAATTTTAAACTTATTTTAAAATTCCGACATTCTAAAAAATCCAGAAATATATAACTGCTACAAGAAATATATAACACTATACATCAATTATATAACACTATATAGCACCATATAACACCGTATAACACTATTTAACACCATATAACACTATGTAACACTATATAACACTATATAAAACTATACATCTATCATAGACATGCTATCAGACAAATATAAAACTATAACACTATATAACTCTATATAACTCTAAATAACACTATATAACACCATATAATACTATATAACACCATATAACACTATATAACACTATACATCCATCATATAACACTATATAACAGAGTGGGGATCCTACGGAAAATGTGTTTTTTCTAGAAAGTCTAGGAAGCGATCTGGGCCATCCAATGGGTGTGTTTAATGGTTGAGATCATCTTGGTGGCATTTTGGTAATATGTGTTTCTTATAAATAGGATTATTTAATTAATCAGGTGTAGATATGTCATTTAACTTGTTTTAAATATGGAAATAATTGTCATTCCATAACCACCCCACATTTCTTGCGATTTTTTTTTCTCTCTCTCTCTCTCCCTTTCTCTTTCTCTCTCTTCCTTCTATCCTTCATGAAGAAACACATCAAGAAAACACATCGTATTAATCTGCTTTCTAATCTACTTGCTGTTAAAACACAGCGTCAAGAAATCCTCCAGCATTACCAGCATGGATGGTAAAACACAACGTATGAATCTGCTTGCTGTTAAAACACAAATGTATGAATCTGAATGCTAAAACACAATTGTATGAATATGCTTGTTGTTAAAACACAATTGTATGAATCTGCTTGTTGTTAAAACACAACTGTATGAATCTGCTTGCTGTTAAAACACAACTGTATGAATCTGAATGCTAAAACACAACTGTCTGAATCTGCTTGCTGTTAAAACACAACTGTATGAATCTGAATGCTAAAACACAATTGTATGAATCTGCTTGCTGTTAAAACACAATTGTATGAATCTGAATGCTAAAACACAACTGTATGAATCTGAATGTTAAAACACAACTGTATGAATCTGCTTGCTGTTAAAACACAACTGTATGAATCTCAATGCTAAAACACAACTGTATGAATCTGCTTGCTGTTAAAACACAACTGTATGAATCTGAATGCTAAAACACAACTGTATGAATCTGCTTGCTGTTAAAACACAACTGTATGAATCTGAATGCTAAAACACAACTGTATGAATCTGCTTGCTGTTAAAACACAACTGTATGAATCTGAATGTTAAAACACAACTGTATGAATCTGCTTGCTGTTAAAACACAACGTCAAGAACATTCTGGTGGTTTCCATACATAATTAAAAATCGATACAGACCAGATAAAAGTAAACAGAAAAAGAAGTGTATTTTCCATATCCGCAATCAAGAATTGTGTTTGAAGCCATAACTATCTCTCACGTAAAAAATGATTTACGAATAAAGTTGATCAAGACTGTGAAAGGAACGAATGAGAATTTGATTGATATTACATCTGGTAGTAATTCACAAATCATGGAGAATCAGTTACCTTAAAATCATGCATAGTTAGTTAATGAGATATAAATTCCAAAATTAAAATAAAATGTCAAATTACACAATTGCCCTTTTAGTTAAAATCCTTTAATGCCATATGTCACGTTCTGATTGCTTCCTAGACTTTCTAGGAAAATAAGGCTTTCTACCAAACTCCTACACCTATATAACACCAAACAACACTATATAACACCATATAACACTATATAAAAAAATATAATACTATACAGTTCTGAACGAGATGACACAAATTCGTAGATTAATTCTTAATTCCTATAATTAAAGATGACGGTTATGGAAGGTTATCAATTAATTAAATCAATAAGAAAATTACTTGTTTACCCTTTTGAATTAATTTAGATTGAGGACACATGTCATCACCACAATATTTCTCACCTTTCTCACACTTTTAGATTAATGTACAAGATCCTCTACCTATAAAATAATCTATACATATAATAAAAGAAACCATGTTAGGGACACATGGCGTTCTATGAGTCAGTCTTAATTATTTTTTCTAAATATTTATTATGGAAAATCAATTATTGTTAATATTAAATTTAAAATTTGTAAAAGAAATTTTAATAATAAAGACAAAGATAACTGATAATAATATATTAATTATTAAAATCTAAAAAAAAATATTAGCGTTTTAAATATTTATAAAGATAAAGATTTTATTTAATTGGTAGTTTTAATTGTTTTTATATTTTGATGATAAGGATAAGGATAACTAATAACCACATATTAAAATAAAAATATTTATTTTTAATCAACTGTTTCGTAAAAAGGATTTATTCAATACATGTAGAACATATATATTTTTTATACATGGTATATTTAGAATTATATTTCTAATAAAGGATCCCATTATCCCGTTTTAGACTCCAATGAAATAATAATATTAAATCATAATATCCAGCTTATCTCTTGTATATTTAATATTTTTTACTAAAATATTTCTTTTCTTTTTTTCTGCTGATTATCCAACATCAGATAATACGTAAGTTTCTAACCTAATTATAAATAAATAAACAAAGTAAAATGTTATAAACCATGTAATACACAACTCTCTAACCTAATAAAAAATAAAACTGATAATAATATATTAATTATTATAATCATATATTAATTATTAAAATCTAAAAAAATATATTAGCGTTTTAAATATTTATAAAGATAAAGATTTTATTTAATTGGTAGTTTTAATTGTTTTTATATTTTGATGATAAGGATAAGGATAACTGATAATCACATATTAAAATAAAAATATTTATTTTAATCAACTGTTTTGTTAAAAGGATTTATTCAATACATGTAGAACATATATATTTTTTATACATGGTATATTTAGAATTATATTTCTAATAAAGGATCCCATTATCTCGTTTTACACTCCAATGAAATAATAATATTAAATCATAATATCCAGCTTATTTCTTGTATATTTAATATTTTTTTACTAAAATATTTCTTTTCTTTTTTTCTGCTGATTATCCAACATCAGATAATACGTAAGTTTCTAACCTAATAATAAATAAAAAAACAAAGTAAAATGCTATAAACCATGTAATACACAACTCTTTAATCTAATAAAAAATAAAGTGAGATGTTACAATAAGTAAATAGTATCTCAAAGTTCCTTTTGTTAGAAAACACATCTTGATGACTAAATGTTTTAACAGATTACATTATTCGTGTAAGACATGTGTTTATTCAAATCGTGCAATACACGAGTTTTTAAAAGATGTAACTATTTTATTGCTTAGTATATAAAATTATATTTATTTAACCCGTGTAATACACGGGGTTCTAACATAGTATGTAATATAATAATATAATATAAGATATATATAGGCTTGCCATGATCATGAACTTATTTGTTTATAGGGTAAATTACACTTTTCGTCCTTTATGTTTGTATCAGATTGCAACGGATAGCCTTTAACTTCAATAATTACATTCACAGTCCTTTATTTGCAAAACTCATTACACTTTACGTCCTTTAGTGTTAACCAGGTTAAAATTTTCAGTTAAGTTTATTCAACTAAGGGTATTTTGGTCAATTCATATTTTTATTTAAATATTTAATAAATAAAACCAAAAACATTACATATACACAATCATCTTTCCCAATTTCATAGCCCTAATACCCTAACCACCACATCTTGCCGCCACCACCACATCCTGCCGCCGCCACCACCACCACCACATCCTGCGGCCATCAACAATCAGGTTGTAAAAAATATAAATTAAATACGATAGTTTTTCTTTATTTGCAGTATATGGTTGCAAAAAAACAACATTTGAATTTCATAATAATTTTTAGAACAGATTCATTAGAAAAAAGAATAAGATGAAGCAGAATCTTTTTCACAGTCACCATAGATTATGATGAAGCACAAATTCTCAGAGAAGCAGAATGCATAAAATTAACACGGTGGCTAATCGTCTCCATCTTCGGTCACTGCTGCAACTCTAACTGACCTCCGTTTTCCTTTTCCGGTTACAACTGCTACTACAGTTAACCATCTTTTTTCTTTGAAACCCCAAATTACAAGTCACATATCCACATCGTTACTTCCAACCCTATAAGGTCTTCATCTCCGACACCACCAACTAATTACTACTCGCTGACAGTCATTCATCATCTCCGGCCATCAATCGCCATCCTCATCGCTCTCCACCGCCATTGCCGTCGTCGGAGCTCCGCTCCAGCTCACCCACTCCCTCTGTCACCATTTCACAACCAGAAAACTAACGAATTCCTGTGTAGGGCATCAGGTGTTGCAGCGGCCATTGGTTTTGGGGAAGGAGAAACAGGGATGCGATGGTCATAGGAAGGGGAGCATGGCGTCTGGTTGTTTGCAGCAGGGAAGGGAATGCGCAAGTTTGACCGTTTGATTAGGGTTATGAAATTGGGGATGAGGTGGTGGTGGTTTTATTTATTAAATATATTTAAGTAAAAATATGAATTGACCAAAATACCCTTAGTTGAATAAACTTAACTAAAAATTTTAACCTGGTTAATACTAAAGGACGTAGAGTGTAACGGGTTTTGCAAATAAAGAATTGTAACTGTAATTATTGAAGTTAAAGGTTATCCGTTGCAATCCGGTACAAACATAAAGGACGAAAAGTGTAATTTACCCTTGTTTATAAAAACATCACATAACTACACCAAGAAATATATTTTTTTTTTTTCTTCTGCGATATTCTAATTTTAGGTGAGAAGGGGGTAATAAAGTGGTTGTATTATTATATGTTTGGTAAACTATAATTTAGGCCAATCGTTCCATTTATTCTATTGGTGGGCTAATTCTTTTGCTCCATTTCTGATTGTTATTTAAATCATCTCATCATCTTTTTGTATCTATTCTCTTTTGCTCCATTTCTGATTGTTATTTTATTTTTTTTTCTTTTAATTTTTTTATAATAGAAGGTTAGAGCAAATTACAAATCATGGGTTGGTAGACGGGTAACAAGCTGCGCCGCCACCCCCTTTTGAATCAACTCATTATCTTTTTGTTACTATTCTATTTATATATAGGAGAAATCCTTCAATCTTTGTGTTATATGATAATAAAGTTTTGTGTACATATGTGATAATAATAATAAATTTCATTTAATTTGTTAGCAAAATAAGTACAAATACTCTTGTAAGGCAAGGTTTCATCTTTACAAGGTGTTATTCTAATACAAAATTTATATCATAAAAAATTTTTTGTAATTTTTTTTCTTGTTATAACATTTTTGTTTCGCATGGGCTCGTGAGTGTTGGACTTAGAGACGGACAATTGGGCGTGCTGGGCTTCACATGGGCTCGTGAGTGTTGGACTTAGAGACAAAGACAAGTGGGAGTGCTGGGCTTCAGGATGGGCTGCATAGTATCTCCGCATATGGGCTTGTTTTGAAGACCTACCCTAAAGCTTATCATATATAAATGAACTCATCATGTTGATGAGTTAATTCAGTCAGTCACTTTCTCTTTCTAGATTGTTCTCTTGGGTGCGTTTGGTTCGCAGGAATTCAATGAAATTTAAGGGAATTGGTGTCACACCCCAACCGATGGTGGAATCATCGGGGCGCGGCACTGAGCGAAACAGATTGTCCAGAAGTTTCCATAACAACTATATTTACCAATTATTTAAAGCAACATGTCCCATACCATGTCATAAAAGATAATACAATTATTACAGAAAAGATCTAGTCAAATTATTTTGTTCCGACAACTCAGATTTTTATTACAGACAATTGTTTATTGACCTAGGTCTTTCCTAGCCTCGATTTCACAGCAAGCTAAGCAAATAAGCATCCTAAGCACCTGTCACATACGTTAAAGTAAAGGTCAATACACATAGTGTAAAGGTGAGCATACAAGTTTAGTAGATATAATAGAGTTTGAAATTGTTACGCATAACCAGCACGTACACAGTGTAAAATGAGGCATGTTAGTTATCGACATGAACCTATCGATACCAATGACTGCGAGTTGACTGCCCGAGGCAGTTCGTAATACACACTCACCACTGTGAGCCATGTAACAAATTGTCCTTAACAACCCCTGAGTGAACATGTGCTGAGTCCAAACAAATAGTACTATCGTTGCTAAGGCAGGTAGACAACATTCCATGTGTAAACATAACAAACAAGCATTCATTAAGTCACGTATAACATGCGGTAATTGGTTAGCGATTAAAGTATTTCGTAGTGTGTTTGATGTGATTTAGAATAAGTAACGTATGTAACACCCAAAAGTGCATAAGCAAAAAGGGCTCGAGTATACTCACAGCGATTGGTGGATTGAAGGGAGCGCTAGAGAGTAAGTTAGCCTGATCAGAACGGTAGCATAACGATAAGCGAGGCGTAAAATGGTGCAAAGTGTAAGTGGGTCGGACAACAATCTGATCGAATGGTAGTCCGATCGGGTGACCGGTCGTTCGGGTGACAATCTGTTCGGATGGTCATCCGATCGGGTGACCTTTCGAGTGGATTGTTTCTCGTTTGGGAAGGATGTGTTTGTGTATGATGGCTTGACTTTTGAAGTTTTTCTTGTAGCATTTTGAAAACATAGAAGTATCTCTACCTTTCAGGTCGGTCGATCGAACGGACGTTCGATCGGACGACAACCCGATTGGTTGGACACTTTAGCGAGAACAAGTTCACAGCAGTTTGTCACTCGATCGGATGGTAGTCCGATCAGGTGGCAATCCGTTGATATTGAACATGTTGAAAATTGTTTAAGTATTGAAGTCTGAACATTACATGGTCGAGTGGTAGTCCGATCGGTCAGCACTTCGTTCAATGTTCATCCTTCAAAGTTTGAAAATAGAAGTTAAGTGTGGAGCCAGGGTGCAAGTCGATCGGGTGACAACCCGATCGGGTGACAATCCGATCGGACAGTAGTCCGATCGGGCGGCACTCCATTCCGGTGTCCCAGTCGTCTTCTTCCTTGGTCATTCTGATAGTTTGTCGTTTTATCGAAATGATTTAATGTCGTATTAGACAATAGAAAACCTCGTCAAGACTTAGTAACCTGATCAGACAAGATTCACCCAAACCCGACCAGTTAACTGTTCGAGACGGTGTTCCATGTTTAGCCCGAAATCGGTAATCTCGTGGATAGAATCCAGATCTTGAACCAACACAACCACAAGAATGAGTAGAAGGTCAGTACACGCTCCGATTTTATCGGTTTTGAGTGCATTGAGTGTAAAAGAGTTGAAAGAAAGTTGGAAAACCATCTTTCAATCCTTTTCACCATGAATATGTTTAGAACTATGAAAGATCTCTGTTTATTTGTGTGGAAATCGTTTAGATCTAAGTTGTTCTTGGTGGATTGAAGCCAAAACATGAAGTTCCTAAGAACACCATGATGACATCATCCTAGAACACCTCAAATCTAGTGATTTCACGGTTAAAAGTTAAGATTCAAAAGATAGAAATGTGTAGAATCAAGTGTTGATCATAGAAGTACAAAGATTAGGTTGAAAACTTACAAGATTTGAGAGAAATCGGAGAAAAGACGCTTGAGTGCGGCTGGTTCGAGCAGAGAGATGTCACCACTCCAAAAGTGGTAACAAGTGAGGTATTTATAGGGTTTCCCAAAGTGGAAAGGTCTGTCCGATCGGGTGGCAACTCGATCGGATGGCTATCCGATCGGTCGGCCACTCGACCCTAGTGTTTGGCGCGACGAGTTTTGTCGTTTCTATTCGTGTGTCAAGCGTTGCGATGCGATGGAGTTTCTCATTCAAATTAGTCTTAATCCCAACTACTATATCTAACATACAATCATCCCAAATTACTTGCGTTTAGCGTTTGCGATTTGATTGCGATTCGAGTTTTGATTGCGTTTCGATTAATCACCACAACATAAACATAAATAAACATGCACAAGTAACACTTAAGGCACACACACACGTAAAATAATATCCAGAATGCGTAATTCGAGTTGCGAGCACGATTGCGATAAGCGATAAAGCGATCAAATATGCGATAAAACATCGAATAAACCTCGATTATTAGTAAATACTCCACATAATACAACTAACGTAAAGCATAAAATAGACTATCTACGAGTCAAATAAGTCAAAACAGGAATTGAGCAAGGAGTGACAGATTACAATTAGCAATCTTGTATCCCTTTGACTTCAATCTTGACTTTGACTTTGACTTTCGAAACACGGGGTGTTACAATTGGAATCTGAATTCCATCTCATAAGATGTTTGGTTCACATAATTTGATGGAATTGGAATCTCAATTCCAATCTTTACGTGTTTGGTTGACAATGGAATTGGAATTTGACATGAATTCCTTCAAATTCTTTTAACTAAAGGAATTGAAAATCATTCCTATATGTGAAGGAATTAAAGTAAACTCATTGGAATCTTTGACCATTTCGACCCGCATCGTTTCGACCCGTACCGTTTCGACTCGCACCGACCTGAATCGTTTAGACGCGAACCGTTTCGACCCGTACCATTTCGACTCCAACCGTTACAACCCGTACCATTTCTACGTGAACTGTTTCAACACGTAACGTTTCTACCCGAACTGTTTAGACGCAAACCGTTTTGACCCGTACCGTTTCAACTCGAACCGTTACGACCCGTATCGTTTTTACCCGAACTGTTTCGACGCAACTCCTTTTAACCCGTACCGTTTCGACCCAAAGCGTTTTGACCCGAACCGTTTTGACCCGTACCGTTTCGACGAGAACAGTTTTGACCCTACCATTTCCACCCGAACCGTTTCGACCCGTACCATTTCCACCCATACCGTTTCAATCCGAACCGGGGGTTGTGGGTGCCCTGATGATGAATTCCAATTCATTTGACAACCAAACACAACAAAAATGGAATTGAGATTCCAATTCCAACAATTTCCAATTCCAATTGGAATTGGAATGTTTAAATTCCAAATCCAATTTCTTCAAATTCTAATTTCTAAACAAATTTCAATTCCAATTCCAAAATATTCCGTGAACCAAACGCCCCTTAGAGATCTTAATCTCTACGAACTCCTAGAGTTTACACTTTTCTTTTTTTGAACGACCAACAAAAACCTCAATTTATTATCCACCAACTAGCTAGACGCTAGCTACATATTTCAGTCATGATTACATAAACGAAACAGAAAAAAAAAGAAAAAAACCAACCACATACAAACCAATTAAGCTAAAGACCCGAGACTAAAGGACTTCCAATCATCCCAAGACAAAACTCTAGCCTTCGATTTGTTCTTCACCCAAAGGTAACTCAAGGTTTTTGACTCCTCAGTGACTGTGGACACCGTCGGGTTTTCAGACTCAAGGTTTACACTATTCTGATCTTTCTTGATGATCTTTTGTTGAGATCGTGTGTCATATTGTTAGATCTTGTTGTTGGGTGTATGCAGATCAATGTGTTGATGATTTGCCTGTGAGGAGAGTGTTGTTCTTAGTTTGTATATTTGTTTTCTGGTTGTTTTGTGGTTAATAAGATTTCAGTCTTTGATCCTTGTATTTTTGACATGGTATCTGAGCCATAATAGCTCTGTGTCTGTTCGATTCCGTTGATCGTTGTTCGATTGTGATTTCAGAGGTTATGGTTTCTGAAATTTGGGATTTTGGCTAATCTTGTTATTCTTGGTGGTAATCAAGTAGATCGACACCAGCCTTACATAAAACGCCAAAAGTCGGTACCGAATTGATATTGAAAATCTTTTAGTCCGGGAAATTCGTTACTGCTACCCGGTACCATTTCCTCATCCCTGATCAGGGGTACCGTACGAACAACGATATCGTACAACTTTTTTATTTGTTGATTTTCTTCAACTTTTAATGATTTTTTTAGTTTCAGGGGTAGGGATGGGCTCAGTGGTAACCGATACCGAATCGGTACTGGTATCGAAAATACCGGTATATGAAGGTAAAAACCGGTACCGGGAACGCCAAAAGTCGGTACCGAATTGGTACTTAAGATCTTCCAGTTCGGAAAATTCGGTATCAGTACCCGGTACCATTTGCTCATCTCTGACCATAGGTTTCATACGGACAACATCATTACCATACAACTTTTTAGTTGATTTTCTTTCGGTTATCTTTGAGTGTTTTTTTCTACATTTTCTTTTTATTCTTGTTTATGTGAATATCTTCGTGTATATTACATCAATAATTCTTTTAGAGTAAATTGCCATTTTAGTCCCTCAGTTTTGTCCAAATTTGCCATTTTAGTCCAAATAGTTTGTTTTTTTTGCCTCTGGGTCCCTGACTTTTACATTTTGTTGCCATTTTGATCATTTTGTCTAACTCCATCCAAAAACCCAGTTTGTAACAGGAGTATTTTGGGGATTTCCTTAAAAAATGTTTTCAGTTGCCATTTTGATCCAATTCCAAAAAATCAAAAAATCAAAAAAATTCCAAAAAATTCATAAAAATCTAAAAATAAAATAAAATTCTAAAAAATCATAAAAATTCTAAAAAATTCAAAAAAACCTAAAAATAAAAAAAATTCTAAAAAATCATAAAAATTCTAAAAAATCCAAAAATCATTAAATGTTTCGGCACGAACCGTTTCGACCCGTACCGTTTCGAACCAAACCGTTTCGACCCGTACCGTATCGAACCGAACCGTTTCGACGCGAACCGTTTCGAACCCGTACCGTATCGAACCGTACCGTTTCGACGCGAACCGTTTCGAACCGTACCGTTTCGACCCGTACCGTATCGAACCGAACCGTTTCGACGCGAACCGTTTCGAACCGAACCGTTTCGACACGAACCGTTTCGATCCGTACCGTATCGAACCCGAACCGTTTCGAACCCGAACCGTTTCGAGCCGAATCGTTTCGACGCGAAGCGTTTCGACCCGTACCGTTTCGAACCGTACCGTTTCGACGCGAACCGTTTCGAACCGAACCGTTTCGAATCGAACCGTTTCGACGCGAACCGTTTCGAACCGAACCGTTTCGACCCGTACCGTATCGAACCGAACCGTTTCGACGCGAACCGTTTCGATACGGTACGGGCTCGAAACGGTTCGCGTTGAAACGGTTCGGTTCGATACGGTACGGGTCGAAACGGTTCGGTTCAAAACGGTTCGCGTCGAAACGGTACGGGTCGAAACGGTTCGCGTCGAAACGGTTCGCGTCGAAACGGTTCGGCTCGAAACGGTTCGGGTTCGAAACGGTACGGGTCGAAACGGTTCGGTTCGAAACGGTTCGCGTCGAAACGGTTCGCGTCGAAACGATTCGGCTCGAAACGGTTCGGGTTCGAAACGGTACGGTGCCGAAACATTTAATGATTTTTGGATTTTTTAGAATTTTTTTTGATTTTTTAGAATTTTTATGATTTTTTAGAATTTTTTTTATTTTTAGATTTTTTAGAATTTTTAGATTTTTTTTTATTTTTAGATTTTTTTGAATTTTTTTGGAATTTTTTTGGAATTTTTTTGATTTTTTGGAATTTGATCAAAATGGCAACTGAAAACATTTTTTAAGGAAATCTCCAAAATACCCCTGTTACATACTGGGTTTTTGGATGGAGTTAGACAAAATGATCAAAATGGCAACAAAATGTAAAAGTCAGGGACCCAGAGGCAAAAAAAAAACTATTTGGACTAAAATGGCAAATTTGGACAAAACTCAGGGACTAAAATGGCAATTTACTCATTCTTTTATAATCTTTATTTAAGTACACATAAGTGTATAATACATCAATAATTTTTTTTAGGGCAATTGGATTTTAACACCTCAAACTTTGAAGAATTGGCCGATAACACCCGCAACTAACACTTTGATCTGTGACACCCCAAACTTTTAATTTTGTTTGTCATTTCACCACTCAGTTAAAAAATGAGTAACTGAGTTAGTTTTTTTATCCTACGTGTCAATTTTATCCCACGTGGCATGATGACGTGGATATGGAGCCTATTCTTTTTCCACATAGAACAATGTAACATAACCCATCATTGACTTTCATTTCATTATTCCTGTGTAAAGAAGATCAGCAGCAATGGGGTGTGTACAGAATAACCATTTCATTTCCACCAATAAATCATCCCCCTATCTCTCTCTCTCTCTACCACCGCCCCACCTGATCAACCACCACAAACCGCCACCCAGCGCCCTGCCACAATTAAAACAAGCGACACCACCATTTCCGTCGACATCTGTAGTCACCACAAACCGCCACCCACCACCCCACAACACCGCCATCACCTCCGTGTAGAAACATGAAACGAAGGTCGTGGCCAGTCTCATCCTCACCTTCGTTTATAAACCATAAACGATTCCTCCGAAGTGACAAGAATGGTGCTCTCTGCGAACAAGGTAGGAGGCTAATGCGGTGGTGGCGCTGCGGCGGTTGCTGGAGTGGCTACGGCGACGATTTCTTGGCCCGCCCATGGCAATTGATTTTCGATCTGTAACATAAATCGAAGTTGTGGGCGTTTGATAAGGGTTATTTGATTTGGGGATGAAGTTGTGGGTGTTTGTTATTATGTGGTGTTTGGGAAGATGATGATGAAGAACCGATGAAGATGATGATGCTTTATTTTTGTACAATGATAAGGTTATATGATTTGGGGATGATTTAATTTATTGGCTTCTGTACATATACACACATACACATATTGTTATGGTTTTTGGTGTTTGAGTTCGTGGATGTCGCGGATGCAGATCGCTACAGATCTGGCTTCTGGATTGGATTATATACATAATAAAGCTGGATTGAAGATTAATTTGGTGCATATAAGAATGTGAAATCGAGTAGCGTGATTTTGGAATTGTTATCCGGTGAGGAGTCGGTCAAGTATAGGAGATGAGTTATACACATGTAGTGCCACGTAATCAAGAATTTGCCATGTCATCTTGTCCACGTAATCAAGTCTGTGCCACGTAGGATGGAAGACTAACTCAGTTACTCATTTTTTAACTGAGTGGTGAAATGACAAACAAAATTAAAAGTTTGGGGTGTCACAGATCAAAGTGTTAGTTGCGGGTGTTATCGGCCAATTCTTCAAAGTTAAAGGTGTTAAAATCCAATTGGCCTTTTTTTTATAATATCTTTACTCAAGTACACATAAAAAAACACAACATAAACGTAGGCTTACGATCAGGCCATGTGTAGTGTTAACATCACATAACTTGAAGAAAGTGGGGTTATATGATACTTGTCACACACATAACATGGAATGTGCAAGTTTGATAATATTTGAGTGTAGTTGTAACGCCTAGTAACACTACGTAACCCCACAAAACACAATCCCCAACACACCTTCACCTTTCACCTTCACCAAATAACCCTGTTATCACCATCATTGGACAAAGGGAATCAGACGCATAGCGCCGAGGGGGCGATTTTCCCAACGCTATGCGGCGCCATGGCTCTATCACGCCACCATAACCTATTACACATGCTCTAATTTAGCATAAAGCTATAGTGCACACAACACAAACTTCAATTCCACTCACACCATTTTGTTTTACAATATTTCCCAAGTCACAAGCTACAAATCACTTTTACGCTGTGTTTCCAAGTTTCATTTAACGAAGGAAAAGAAAGGATTTTGAGGGAGTTAAAAAAAATGTGTTCAATAGTTTTTTAAGAAATGAAATGAAGAGAAATGAAATGAAAACTTAAGTAATTTTCCTTTATTTTAAATCATTCAAAATTGAAGAGATTTGAAAGGAAAACATTTTTAACACTTAAAATCATTAGTTTTCTTTTCATTTCTATCGAACTCGGTAATACGATATTTAATTAAATCTTTTCTTTCTACTCATTTTCTTTTCTCTCCTCCATTCATTTTCTTTTTCTTTTCATTATAATGTTAACCACTTCAATTGTAAAGCTATTGTTTTAAGTGCATTGGCGATGTTTCCCATTTCAATATCATCCAACCCTACACAATAAACCTTATTTCTGTTGGGCTAATCATGAGGCCCGAGGCTAGAAAGAAGCAACGTAATACTCGCGTCATGTTTTTAGCATGTTCTATATTCCCATTGTCCACAAAAACGACATCGTCTGCATAGAATAGATGAGAGATTGAAGGTCCACCGTTAGGTAACTTTACCCCACCAAACAACCCAAATTCAACCGCTTTATTCATTATGACATTTAGAGCCTCCATTGCCAAAATGAACAAAAAGGGTGAAATAGGATCTCCTTGACGTAACCCTCTTTCCAGACTGAAGCTACTAGTAGGAGAACCATTAACGAGGTCGAGGACCATGGCCGACCCGTATATAATAATCCCATAATCTGACATCGCCACTAAGCCTGAAATCCCCTTTGATGTAGAACCATAATAAAAAATTTTGTGGGTTTTATTGATGCATATTTTCATTAGCCAATAACCTTATTAGTGCATATCCTCTCATCAGTCAATAACACATCCCAATTCTTTTTTATTTCGCCCTGCACGGCGATGGTGGAGTTACTCGCGGAAAAAGAAGGCTGGTTCTGTTGGTGCACTAAATGTCTGCTGATTACGTCATTATCAAGTCTTGTGTCTAGGATTGTTTGAATGATCACACAATAGGTTTTTAGTTAGGGTTTTTATGGTTTAAACACAAGATTTCGCTTGAGTGGGTTATGTATGCTTGAAGCGAAATCAACACACAAGATTTCGCTTCAGACAGCCTCAAGCGAAATCATCTAGTCTATAAATAGGTGTTCAGGTCATTTGAAGCGACATCAGTTGTCATTGTGTGTGAGTCAAGGTGCTGCTGAATTTTTGTCAGAAATTCATTGTAAAGACTCAGAAGGGATTAATAGAAGGAAAATTAAAGAGAACAAAGCTGTTATGACTTTGTATACATTGATTCCGCCTTTGTATTCAAAGATGAACGCCTTAACTGACTTTTAGAGGTCGTACAAAGGTCCAACAAGTGGTATCAGAGCTCAGGACGAGGAGTTCATACCATAGCAGCGGATTATCTTCTTTCTACTCATTTCTTTTTATATTTTTCAGATCTGAACAAGTTCCAACGGTCGAAATGGTCTAATTTTCGAGTATAACGTGTAAAACTGAGTTTTAACAAAGCCTACAAAGTTTCGGATTAAAATTCAGACTAAAACATGTTAAAATTGACCTAAAACAAGGTTTCGCTTGAAAATAATTCGAAGGTTACAGGTTGATTTCGCTTCAAATCAGATTTCCTGAAGCGAAATAGTTTGTTTCGCTTGAAACTCTGAAGCGAAATTGATTTCTTGAAGCGAAATAGTTGGTTCGCTTGAACAGTTGAAGCGACACTGTTCTGTCAGATTTCGCTTGAAAGTCTGATCAGTTGAAGCGAAATAGTTGATTTCGCTTGAATTATTTTTGTTAATAGATTTCGCTTGAATCAGAACTGTTGTTGAGTTTCGCTTGAAGATTGAAGCGAAATAGTGCATATCAGATTTCGCTTGAACTTGTTGATTTCTCAAAACCTAAAAATTTTTCTAAGTGTTTGACTGATTTTTCAGGTACGTTCACAATGGATGATATTTTCTTGAACCCGTTTAGCGATATGTACGCATTCGCAGGAAACTCAGGAGATGATATTCCAACAAACAACAACAATACGAATGAGAACGAGAATACTCCGAAAGAAAAGAAGAAGGAAGCTTGGGAATCTGAAAGCGCATTCGGAACGTTCAATAAACCCCCAAAGCTTATGGCTATTGAGGAGTACAGTCGTTGGTCAAGAAAATTTGAAGACTGGTTGATGGCATTCGCATTTACTAGCTGGAAAAGTATGAAAAATGGTTATGCAAATGGAAACAAAAATGGTGAAACTTTAAGAGTAGCTGAGGAGATTGATTCATTTGTAGCTGAACAAAAGTGTGTGGCGTTGTTATTTCAGTCAGTCCGGGAAGACATTATTGCCTTGATCGACTATTCAAATGCAAAAGATCTTTGGGAAAAGCTTGAAAAGAAATGTACTGGTAGTCAAGAAATTAAGAAAAACAAAAAGAAACTTCTTAGAAAAGAGTTTGATCTGTTTGGTTATCTTAAGAATGAGTCAGTGTGTAAAATGATAGAAAGGTTCGGTCATCTGAAACTGGAATTAGTAAGACATGGTATCGACATTCCTGAAGAAGATCTTATCGACAAATTGTTCGATTCGTTGCCTGATGAGATGGATTGGAGATATTATGCACTAATGCTGAAGAATACCATCAAAGAACCAGAAAAGCTGACATTAGATTTGCTGATTGAGAAACTCGAGAGTCACGAGTTGGAGTTGAAAAAGACGAACAAAGTTAATCATTCATCTTATCAACAGAATCTGGATCTATACTATCCAAAAAGCATGATGCCAAAAGCAACTTCACCAAAAACTGCATTTTCTGCTGAGAATGTTTCTTCAGCAAACAAAGAAAGTCAAAGCAAGTCAAGCAGTGGAAGCCATAGTGGTTATCACAGTGGATCTTCGTCTTCTGCAAATCATTCTGATGCGAAGTTTTCTTGCAATATCGCGATAGATCTGAAGAACGCACAGAATTTTGATGCGGAGTCGGCCAAGCAACAAATGGTCTTTCTGGCATCTGTTTTGGAATCCTACGAAGGGTTGGTGGCCGGAAAAATCGGGAATACAAATCTGACGAAAGAAGATTACGATCAGATAGACCCTGAAGAAATGGAGCTGATCGATATTCGTTGGGCAATGGCTAGTGCAGTTCGACGTGCACAACGCTTCATGGAGATTACAGGGAGAAAAACGATCGGTGGTCCGTCTACAAAACTGGGGTTCGACAAGTCAAAGGTGACATGTTTCAAGTGTAAGCAGAAGGGTCACTTCAAAAGAGAATGCCGAAACGCTTATGCAGATGAGTCGGAGAACCCTTTCAGAGATGATTACTACAAGAAGGCGATTTATCACCAGAATAAATCGGAGCCACCTAGATTGAAGCAGGTTGAAGACAACAGAGAGAAATCTAGAGCTCTTGCGGTGATTTACGATGATGAGGGTTATGATTGGAGTAAGGAAGTTCTACCGGAAGAAGATGCGGTGGGTTACGCATTCATGGCAAGCAATGATGAACCTGTTAAATGGAAAGATGATCGTACTGAGGAACAGAAGTATCAATATCGGAAGATGATTGCTGAAAACAAAATCATTAGAATATCTCGTATCTATCTGAATGCAAGGAGAGCCAATAGATGGGATCCAGATAGAGAGTGCTATCTTGATGAGTATGGAAATATTGCAATTGATGATAGTACACTTGATATTGAAGCCATAATCCAGCAATACAAAGAAGATGATGAGTATTGGCAACACAAATGGTGGGGAACTCCAACTTCGAAAATGATTGAAGAAGAGAAAGAGAAAGAGAGAAAGGAGAAAGAAGAGATCGAGAAAGCGAAGAAGATTGATACTGGAGTTATTGACACAACGCAGGAGTTGACTGCTGAAAATCTTGGGAGAATGGCTGACAAAGTGCTAGCTGCTAAGGCACTTGAGGTAGACTCTAACTCCGTGTCTGAGTCAAAAAGCCAGGTCAGTCCAGATGTGTCAACAAATGCGTCAGGTAAGAAAATCGATGGAAATGCTGATTGCAAAAATTGCAACAAAGAGTGCAAATTTTGTAGCACAGTCACGTATCTCAACGGGAAGAAAGTTGATGATCTGACATCTAAGGTCAGAAACGTTGAGAATCAGATTCTTGATCGTGACAAAATGGTTAAAGCTTCAACTGAACGGATAAAAGAATTAACTAAACAATTGGAAAATGATAAATTTGATCATGATAAAGTTAAAAATGAAAATGAAAAGTTGATTCTTGAAAACCGTCAGATTTTTGAAAAATTTGAAAAATTAAAAAGTACTTTGAAAGACTGTGATGATCGAAATGGTAAAACTTTTAAAGAAAATGAACATCTAAGAGCAGTGCTTAGAGTCAAAGAAGAATCAATCAATCAACAACTGGATGAAATCGCTAAATTGAAACTTAAAGTTCAAGAGGGTGTAATTGAAAATGAGCGAATCCAGTTGAAGCTTAACAGTTACAGCTCCGCAAGCTTTGTTTTGCAACATATCATTCCCAAACCCATCGGGAAAGACAAAGCGGGCGAAGATGTGTATTGTGATGGAACTGGGGTGGGGTTTCATCAAGTTCCACCACCTGTTCTTGATAATTACACGAAAAAGCAGTCTGGATTGGTTGAAATTGAGGAAGAAAAAGAAGTTAAACTTCCGGAGAACATTGATGTTACTTTTTCTACATCATCTGATGATAGTGTTCAGACAGAGATTGTTAAGAGCACAGCTGAAAGCGTTTTGAATAGTGATTCAGCTGCAGATGATGGGTGTTTCTTGAACAAATACATTCAGAAATCAAAGTCCAAAAACAACTTAAGTGATGAACCGGGTCTTGTGATGTACAAGATGGCTGGATCTGATAAGTTGTATTCGGATTCTGAGTTTCCCATTGAGAATGTTAATGAGAAAAAGTTGACAAATGTTTTCAAATTGGTTGAAATTGAGCTGTCGGAAGTGAACAGTTTGAAACAAACAAAAAGGCAAATGAATTTTGAGAAAGATAAAGCTTACTACAAAAAGTCTGTTGTTCCACCAAGGTTTTATAATAATAATCGAAACAATTGGTTGGATAGTTATAGAGATGGTAAGAATTATCAGCAAAGAAGGTTTCAAAACAAAAGGTTTGCTGAAAAGAAGGTGTTTGTGAACAGTTCAAGTTCACTTTCAGATAAGGAAAATGAAATTTTTTCAAAATCAAATGAAGAGTTCTTTGAGAAAAGAGCTTCACATTATCGGTCTGAAGGCACAAGTCTAGGTGTTGATACTCGAACATGTTTTCGATGTAATCAAGTTGGTCACATTGCACGAATGTGTACCAATGTGAAGCCTAAGACTGAAAATGTGAAGTTTCAACAGAAGAAAGTTGATGTGAAGGGTAAAGCACCAATCGTTGTTGAGAAAAAGAATGTGAAAAATGACAACATCAAAGTAAAAAATGAACCTGTAATGAAAGTGGTAACTAAAAATGACAAGTTTTACAAGAGGGTTGCATTATCTCAACAAGTTTGGAAACCAAAAACAGAAATGAAAATTTTAACTTCTGAAGTGAAAAAGGCTGAAGAATCAATTACGGTTGATTATGATGCAAATTATCCACCTTTGAAGGCTAAAAATTTCAAAATTCAAATTGCTAGAGTCAAGGTTACACCTAAGGCTGATGAGGCCTGGGTGGACACCATGTTCGAATAAGCAGTTTGAATTGCCGGAGCTTCCTGTATCGCGAAGCATGAATCGGCATCTTTATTGAAGTGTTTTAAAATCAATTTGTGGTATATGCAGGATCTTCCAAGAGCCATTTCAAGATGGATCATGGATAGTGGCGCATCTCGACATATGACAGGAAAAACTGTATTATTGTATGATGTGAAGAATATCAATGGTGGTTATGTGGGATTTGCTGGTCATGAAGGTGGTCGAATTGTTGGTGAAGGAACGTTATCTAATGGGATTGTGACGTTTGAGAGAGTTAACTACATCACTGAGCTGGAGAACAATCTGCTTAGTATCTCGCAGATTTGTGACAATCAGTACACTACTCACTTCACTGATAAAGAATGTTTGATTCTGAAACCTGGTTTTGTTGTTCCTGAAGAATGGATTATTATGAGGGCACCTAGAGTGAATGATTTATATGTGTTAGATATGTCTGTAGCAACTACAACTACTGGTCAAGCACATTGTTTCGTGTCTAGAGCAACTGAGAAAGAATCCAGATTGTGGCATCGAAAAATGGGGCATATTCATCTTAGAAAAATGAATCATTTGGTGCACAATGATTTGGTATTGGGAGTAAATATCAAAGGTTTTCATCTGGAAGGGGAGTGCATTAGCTGCATCAAAGGCAAGCAGAAGAAAAAGTCACACCCTACAAAGCAAGTCAATTCAGTTTCGAGACCTCTGGAAAGACTTCACATGGATTTGTTTGGTCCGGTGAATGTCAAAAGTATTACAGGAGATTACTATTGTTTGGTCGTTACTGATGATTATTCCAGATTTTCGTGGGTTTCTTTCTTGAAGACGAAAGATGAAACTTTTGACAGTTTGATGGGTCTTTTCAGAAAGATTGAGAATTTGTACCAAAGGCGTATCAAGAAAATTCGAAGTGATAATGGTACCGAATTCAAGAACAGTAAGATGGAAGAATTTTGTGATGAAAGAGGTATTTTGCATGAGTTTAGTGCTCCGTACACTCCGCAGCAGAATGGAGTCGCAGAACGCAAAAACCAGACGCTAATCGAGACGGCTAGAACTATGCTCGCAGATTCAAAGTTACCGATTAATTTTTGGGCTGAAGCTGTTTCTGCCGCATGCTATACGCTCAACAGGGTTCTTACTGTCAAGAAGTTTAACAAAACATGCTTTGAGCTTATCAATAATCGCAAACCGAATTTGAAGTATCTAGAACCGTTCGGGTCACCTTGTACGGTTATAGAACCTTTTGGAAAGTTTGGTCCGAAGTGCATTGAGGGTATATTTGTTGGTTATTCAAATCCATTGCGACGTGTCTTCGTTCCAAGTGAGAAGCGGATTATTGAAGCTGCAAATGTTGAATGTCAAGGTTATACTATGCCGCCGCAGAATCCTGGTGATTCATGGCGTTATCATTATGACAAACTTTGGGATTCGTTTGACATGAGAGAAGAATCAGAGGATAATGAAGATTTCTTTGATGAGTTGGATATTTTGCGTGAATATGAGTCGCAGTTAAGATTCCCAGCTGAGTATTCGAGAAGACCACGGGAAACTTCAAATGATGATGAAGCAGGTCCAAGTAATGCTGGTGAACATGATGATGTCCAACAGAATGAAGTTGCTCAGGATAATCAGTCGGCTCAGAATGATAATCTAGAAGCTGAAAACATGCCCGTATTTGATCACGGTGATTCAGATTCAAATTCTGAGGGGGAGCAGATTCAGATTTCAGGTCAAACAAACCAAGTTGGTGAACAAGATGCAGAGCAGAATGTTACTAATCTGGAGGGAAATGTAGATGTTCCGAGTGAAGTGATGCCGCGAACTTTCTCATATCATCCAGAGGAGTTAATCTAGGAGAATTGCAAGCTGGAGTTCGCACTCGAAATCAGATTGATAAAGGGCTTACATGTTTTTATACAAAAGTTGCTCCTTTGCAAACTGAATTCTCATTAAGTTGTTTTATCTCGCAGATTGAACCAAGAACTTACAAAGAGGCACTTACTGAAGACTCTTGGGTCAATGCTATGCAGGAGGAACTTAGTCAATTTGAGAAATTGGGAGTGTGGAAGTTAGTTGATTTGCCGGATGGTCAGCGAAAGATTAACACTAAGTGGGTGTTTAAGTGCAAGAGAGACGATAGAGGAGTTGTTGTAAGGAACAAAGCTCGACTCGTTGTTCAGGGATTTAGTCAACAGGAGGGAATTGATTTTACCGAAGTCTATGCTCCTGTAGCACGACTAGAGGCGATCAGAATTTTCCTAGCATTTGCGTCTTGGAAGAACTTCAAAGTTTATCAGTTGGATGTTAAATCGGCGTTTCTTTATGGGAAGGTTAAAGAGGAGGTTTATGTCGGTCAGCCGCCGGGCTTTTCCGATCCAATCCACAAAAACAAGGTCTACTTATTGGACAAAGCGCTGTATGGTTTACACCAGGCCCCGAGAGCCTGGTACGAGACTTTGTCTCAACACCTACTAGCCAACAAGTTCATTCGTGGAAAAGTGGATGCCACTCTCTTCACTAAAGAGGTCGATGGTCATCTTCTGATAGTTCAGATTTATGTGGACGATATAATCTTTGGGTCGACAAATGAAAATTTATGCAAAGATTTTGAATCAGTGATGAAGCAGAAGTTTGAAATGTCATCAATGGGGGAGATGAAATTCTTTCTGGGATTACAAGTTGAACAACTTCCTGAGGGAATTTTCATTCATCAGTCAAAGTATGTTCATGATATTCTAGAGAAATTCGGGATGTCAAGTTCTACTCCAGCTGCTACCCCACTTGCAACAAATCATGGGATTCACCCAGATCTCACCGGAGACAGGGCTGATGAGACGTTTTACCGATCCATGATAGGTTCTTTAATGTACTTAACTGCTTCACGTCCTGATATAATGTACCCAACGTGCCTCGCAGCAAGATTTCAGTCTAACCCGAGAGCATCGCACATGATTATTGTGAAGAGGATATTGCGCTACCTGAAAGGAACTCCTTCATTGGGGTTGTGGTATCCTAGAAAAGGCGACTTTACGCTCGAAGGGTATTCCGATTCGGATTTTGGATGCTGCAAAGTCAATTCAAAATCAACAACTGCAGGATGCCAGTTCTTTGGTCCTAGATTGGTTACCTGGCAGTGTAAGAAACAAACGTCTGTGGCGTTATCTACTTGTGAAGCAGAGTACGTTTCTGCTAGCAGTTGCTGCTCTCAGATCTTGTGGATACAGCAACAGATGCGCGACTACGGTTTGCAGTTTCTTAACACACATCTTTTTGTTGATAATGAGGCCGCTATAAATATAACAAAGAATCCAGTACATCACGCTAAAACTAAACATATAGAAATTCGTCATCACTTTATTCGTGATTGTTTTGAGAAAAAGTTGATACGAATTGAGAAAATCCACACTGACGAACAGAAAGCTGATTTACATACCAAAGCTTTTGATAAAAATCGGTTTAAATATTTGTTAAAACTGAATGGTATGAAGCTTCTGTCGGTGTTGGATGGCATAATTGGCGTTGATGAGAGTACTGTTGCGGATGAAGACGAGAAACAATCTGCAATGGTTTGTCGAATTTTTACTTGTTTTGGTATTTAGGGGGAGTAGATGTTTGTACATAGTTTATTTTCAGAAAATACAAAAACAGTAAAAAATGCAAAAATACAAAAACATGATAAAATTTGAAAAAGAGTTGTGTATATAGGGAAAATGATAGTACATCAGCTAGACGATCATAGTATGCTAAAGATTTGAAAAGTATAAAAGAGTTAAACAATCTTACTGATGATGTGTCGATAGGTTTTCGTACATTTAGTAGATTTATTCGGGATATAAACGTAAATTCAAACTTGTGAATTCGTGGGGAACACTACTTGGATATATAGGTAACCCCTGAAATCTCGTTTGAAAGGTCTCGTAATCTGATATACTAGGTCTTTATACTCTATGATGTCTGGGGTATTATTCCGGGACTTCTGCTGAACGGTAGTTCTGACCTAGTCCCTGGCTAATACTTGCTGCAATGCTTGAAACACAGCATTAAACCCTCAGCATGCTGAAACAATTAAATTGATATATGCTGCTGTTGTAAGCAAAAAGATCCTCTAAAGGGGACACACCGAAAAGTCGAAGCTGATATCTCTCTGTGTATACGAAAGTATCGATCTGAGATCCCTCGGCCCTCGCATACCTAAATTATATACAGATATCATTGTAGTATTCTCACCTGTAAGACTGATTATTGAGATTCTGGATACGGGAGTATATTCAAGAGGTGGGACACATGAATGATCTAAGTTCTTAATTCATCTAAATCGTATCCTGAGTAAGTTGAAATTTGTGTGGGAATTTAAGAAGGATCAGTATATCGACAATCGAGGTAAATTGTTTAAATCTGAGTATGAAATGTAGCTTAATGGTACTTGTGATTTGTCTAAAAAGCTGATATGATTCCCTGACACGCTTACCAAAAATATGTTTGTAAATAGTTTACTTTGTTTACTTTCTTGCAATTTAAGTTTTCTGTATTTCATTTCTTAGTTTAGAATACTTTGATAAAATCCAAAAAGATTTTATTTCTGCTTTATTTTCCGACAAACCAATGTGGAAAGTTGATTGTTGGATTCTCAGATGTTTGAAGCAGATGCAGGAAATTCTGGACTGAAGAATGAGGAGAGCTTACTTTGAAGAAGTTTGAATTGTTTGAAATGACAAAAACAAGTTCATTAACTTGATACTTGTTATTTTCAGAAAATGTTTGAAATAGTTGTTTTTAAAATCAGTATTGATTTGTCAAAAGATCAACCAAGGTCATTAATTTGGACTTGGTAGATTAATCAAGTAATCAGGATCATTAACTTGAACTTGAGTACTTGAGTGGATTATTAAAGCTGATTGAGTTTGTGTTTTATTGTTGAAAAGATAGAATAGTTATGTTTGTTGGTTGAGTAACAGGATTGGTCTTCATAATTCCCAACGGTAGCTAATTGTCAAAGATTGAACTAGATTTCTCAGATTCTAGCATATCGAGAGGGGGAGTCTGTGAAAGGGGGAGTCTGGATCAACAGTCAAAGGGAAGATTGAAGTTTAAAGTTTAAAGATTAATGAGAGTTTTTACAATGTTTGAAGATTGTTAAAGACAAAGACTTGAAGCCAAAGACTTCATCAACATCCAAGGGGGAGTCTGTTGGTGCACTAAATGTCTGCTGATTACGTCATTATCAAGTCTTGTGTCTAGGATTGTTTGAATGATCACACAATAGGTTTTTAGTTAGGGTTTTTATGGTTTAAACACAAGATTTCGCTTGAGTGGGTTATGTATGCTTGAAGCGAAATCAACACACAAGATTTCGCTTCAGACAGCCTCAAGCGAAATCATCTAGTCTATAAATAGGTGTTCAGGTCATTTGAAGAGACATCAGTTGTCATTGTGTGTGAGTCAAGGTGCTGCTGAATTTTTGTCAGAAATTCATTGTAAAGACTCAGAAGGGATTAATAGAAGGAAAATTAAAGAGAACAAAGCTGTTATGACTTTGTATACATTGATTCCGCCTTTGTATTCAAAGATGAACGCCTTAACTGACTTTTAGAGGTCGTACAAAGGTCCAACAGGTTCCGACCTGAGTTTGTTTATCGACGATAACAAACAAGGGTTGCTTGGGCTTGGTGGCGGTGGTGAAAAAGGTTTGGTTTCCTGACAAAACGTCAATGGCGTCCATGCACTCCAGAAGCACCGATGGCCCATGGGTGGGGGGTTTTCTGGCGGTTCTAGAAACCACGCCATTAAGCGGTTTCACCGCTAAATGCCGTCCAACGCCGTTGCTGGAGCCATGGCAGTGGCGGGGTGTTGGAGATGCGAGTAGAGAGTGATTGAGAGAGAGGAGACAAAATCATATTCAAATGGGGTTTTGCTTTCTATGAAGATGAACATGAATATATCAAGACGATGGTCGCTGATTGGGGGTTTTCTTTAAAGCGAGCGGAGAAAGAGAGAGAAAATATGTTCTGGCTAGGGGTGTGAATGAGCCTCGGCTTGGTTCGAGCCTACTATTTTGAGAACGAGCTTGGCTCGAAAGTAAAACCCAAAAGCTCGAGCTCAGCTTGGCTAGAAGTAATTTGAGCATTTTTAAATGAGCTAAAAGCGACTCAAGCTTCCTTCCATAGCTTAAACGAGCCAAAGCTCAACTCAAGCTTGGCTCACTAATGTTATTAGTTAAAACCGAACCTACTCAAATGGACAAAAGTGCATACATAAAAAATATAATACAAAATTTGGTTGGGCATGTTTGGGCTCTCGAGCCTAAATGAGCTTTTTATGTAAAGCTCGAACTAGGGCTCGATAACTAACGCGTCATATTTAAGGCCAAGCTCATTAAGGCTCGGCTCATTCGAGGTTCTTACTGATCCGATACCAAGTAGCTTTCGAGTTGTTACGCCTCGTTTTAGGGGTGTGCACGGTTCGGTTTTGGGTAAAACCAAAACCGTAACCATAACCGAAATGTTCAGTTTTCGGTTTTGGAAAACAGTTCGTTTCGGTTTTTTTGATTTTTTTGGTTTCGTTTTTTTGGTTTTAGCAACGGTTCGGTTCGGTTTGGTTTTTGGAACAAAATTACCTAAAACTCAAAAAAAGTATAACCCAAAATTTAATGATCTTTCTTAGATGTTTATATTTAAGTTATTATATTTAACCTTTATAATTAATATAATTCACATAAACCTAACCTTTTAATCTAGAGTTAAATGCCATTTTAGTCCCTGTGGTTTGTATCATTTTGGCAGTTTAGTTCAAAAGTTTCATTTTTCACCTGTGGGTCCAAAAAGGTTTCATCGTTGCCGTTTTAGCCCACTGGGTTAACTTCATCTATTTTTTCTGTTAACGAGAAGGCCAATTTGGTCATTTTTAATGGCTGAATTGACCTTCTAGTTAACAGAATTACACATAAAATGACCAAATTGGACTTCTCGTTCACAGAAAAAATGGATGAAGCTAATCCAATGGACTAAAATGGCAACGGTGAAACCGTTTTGGACCCACATGTTATAAATAAAACCTTTGGACTAAACTGGTAAAATGGCCCAAACCACAGGGACTAAAATGGCATTTAACTCTTTAATCTATTTTTGTGTTTCTTCAAAAAAAAATTATTATGACATGTTCCTTTTATAATGCTTTGAAGATTATTTAATTTTTATATTAAATTTTGTTATTTCTTGTAGGCAATAGATAAATCATTTCAATTATAAATAAATATGTTAATGTTTTTATTATAAATTCTTAACATTTAAGAATAAAATTAATAATTCCTACTAGCGTGGGTTAAACACTTAAACGTAAAAATATATGAATTTGATCTATTATTGTAACTTATAGGTTCGGTTCGGTTTTTTCGGTTAATGAAAATGGTTATCCGAAAACCGAACTGAATTTTCGGTTATTAAAAATCCAAAAAGTAAACCGTCGGTTTTTGTTTCGGTTCGGTTTTTTCAGTTTGGTTTCTTCGGTTATTTCGGTTACGGTTCGATTATTTTGATTTTCTGCTCACCCTTACCTATTTACACCCCTAGTTCTAGCCTTACTCGGTTGGTTTCCTAACATTTTGTGTATATTCATCTACGAGGGTATTTGGGTCATATAATCCTATGGATCAACTATGTAAATTAATATGGGAAAGGTATGAGCTGTCTTTTCTTAAGAGTCGATAACGTACACAGTTTTATCTATAATTTGACAAAATGGCTAGGGCTGTAAACGAACCAAACGTTCAGCGAACAGTTCGTGAACCGTTCGGCGGGAAGTTCGTTTATCTTTGTTCGATTAGCTTACCGAACGAACACGAACAAAAAATTTCGTTCGGTTAGCTTAGCGAACGAACACGAACACATGTCTCGTTCGTTTGACTGCGTTCGTGAACGTTCGGTAATATGTTCGTTTGATTATATTAAAAAATAATAAATAATAAACCTTTTATCTAAACATATTGAAAACTTAAAACCCTATTTTTTTCTAAGTTAGCTAAAATTTGGACATTCTATGACATTTTTGGGGATAATTATATCTAAGTTAGTTGAACTTTATTCATCGTTTGGTGGTGTGGTAAACTTTTTGTGTTTTGATTTATCATTTGATGGTTGTATTTAACTACTTATATCCAATGTTTAATGATAACAACATTTTCATTTTTTTATTTTCAAGTTAAATGTTCGTTTGCGTTCATTTTTATTTGCTTGTGCTCGTTTGTGTTCGAGACCAGTGTTCACGAACTGCTCGTGAACAATTGAATTTCCTTAACGAACGAACACGAACATAAACTTATGTTCGGTATGCGTTCGTGAACAGTTCGCGAACATGTTAATTTCCTTAACGAACGAACACGAACATGGCCTTGTTCGTGTTCCTGCGGTTCGTTTACAGCCCTAAAAATGGCATTCTAATTCATTTTATTATAGTATTACTAGGTTAGAACCCCATGTATTACACGAGTTGAATAAATATAATTTTATATATTAAGTAATAAAAAGTTATATCTCTTTAAATCCCGTATATTGTACGGGTTAAATAAATGTAGTTTTATATATCAAATAATAAAAAAAGTTATATCTTTAAAAACATGTGTATTACACAGATTAAATAAATGTATTTTTTGTATACTAAATACTAAAAACGTCGTATCTTTAAAATACCCGTGTATAATCGGGTTGAATAAATCTACAAATAATAAAAAAAATTATATCCTTAAAAACCCTGTATATTACACTGTATAGACCTAAAAAGAGTTATATATTTAAAAACCATGTGTATTACACAGATTAAATAAATGTAATTTTGTATATTAAATACTAAAAACGTCGTATCTTTAAAAAACCCGTGTATAGTCGGGTTGAAAAATCTACCAAATAATATAAAAATTATATCATGAAAAACCTTGTGTATTACACGTGTTGAATAAATCTAATTTTACATAGCAAATGATAAAAAAATATATCTTTAAAAACTTCGTGTATTACATGGGTTATATAAATGTAACTTTGTATGGTAATAAAAAAATATATTTTTAAAAACCTCGCGTTTTACACGAGTTGAATAAATATAATTTTGTATACCAAATAATAAAAAAAGTTATATTTTTAATAAATTAGGATAACATTTAATATTAATTTATTATTTATATATTTAATATAAGATGAGTAGGGAAGAGAGATATTTGTTTTAAAAATATATTAAATTAACAATTTAGATTTAAGGATAATATTTTATTAAAGTATAATAACATTTAATATTAATTTATTATTTATTATTTATTTAGTTAATATAAGATAACTATAAATTTGAGGATACCTTCAATAATGAATGACACGTGTTTAAAAATTGGTTTCTTTTATTATAGTAGATAGATTAATTTTTTATTTGGAGGGCTTGATTTTAAATGACAAAATGACATTCTAATTCATTTTATTATAAGAGTTAATTACATAGTTAGTCTCTGTGGTTTGCCCAAATAACATACTTAGGTACTAATAGTTTAAAATCACATTATAGGGTATTAACTTTTCATTTTGTAACGTTTGGAGGTATTAACGTTATTTGTAGGTTTAAAATCACATTTTATTAGTACCTAAGTATGTTATTTTGTGTAAACCATAGGGACTAACTATGTTAATACCCTAGAAGTTAATACCTCCGAACGATACAAAATGAAAAGTTAATACCCTAAAAGGTGATTTTAAACTATTAGTACCTAAATATGTTATTTTGTGCAAATCACAGGGACTAACTATGTAATTAACTCTTATTATAATATTATAACTTTTTTATATGGAGGGCTTGATTTTAAATTAGGGCGTAACCTTTTTGTAATTAGTGAATATAGCGTCTCAGATGTTTTTTATGTGCAAAACCGAGGCCGCAAATGTTTTTTATGGTCAATTTGATGTGCTAAACTGACGCCACGAATGTTCTTCCGTCTACAATTTGATGTGCAAAACCGAGGCGCTGAACTACCACCGCAACGAACGGGTATTTTTACTAACTGTAATAAAAAAAAAAACTTTAGCAGTAATTTGTTACAATCCAAGAAACATTATACGGTAAGTGACGGTTCTTTTCTCTTCAAAGTGTTTTTTTACAAATGAATCTAATTAAACAATTGGAGATAACAAAAAAAAAAAAAAGCGTTCATACAAGATTTTCACGCACTTGAAGTCAGGGGCGTAGCTTACCGTAAAGTGGGGGGGTGCACCCGCCCCTCCAATGTTTCGGTTAAAGGAGTAAAATTTCCTAATTTTCGTCTGAAAATTATAAAAATATATAGGATTATCCCCCCAATTATTTTGCCTAAATATTTATACAATATATAAATTGGGTTCCATGACTTTTCGCTCTCTCGGAACTTTTGGTCAACCTCCACCACGTGAAGTTTCCATACTTCCTCAAGTTTAGCTACAATATCGTCCATATCTGGGCGGTTTGTTGGCTCCTCCTTTAAACAAGAATATGCTATTTCTGAATATTTGAGGGAGGTTTGCAGGGACATTTGATTCCATAGATCAGGAAGGATTATATCATGTAACGTTTCGTTTTTATAATGATTCCTCATCAATGTTGCTAGGTTATTACCCTTGTTCTTAATATATGCTTCCCATGCTTCCCCCCCGCACAACATTTCAAATAAGATGACTCCGAATGAGTAGATGTCTGACTTGTAGGTTACCCCTCCGTCCTTCACAATTGCCGGGTCCGTATACCCCGTTGCGCCTATAGGTTCACAAAGGTGGACCCTGTCCTTGTGAAATTGTCTGACAGAATTTTCAAAACATGATAACCTGGCTTCCCATTTATCGTCTAAAAAAATTGTGGCGCTATTGATGATACGATGTATAATAAGATAACCACGTCCCTCATTATAATGGAGGTAACTCAAAGCACGAGCCACACCCACACATATCCTCAATCTTTGCGTCCATGTGAGGTTTATGTTGTTTAGATACTGCTTGAGACTTCCGTATGCCTCACACGTGGTTACAATGATCTTCTCATCTTTCTCTTGACAAAACCCCATAATGGAGACTAGATTTGTATGCTTGAGATCAGAAAGCACTGAAAGTTCCGTCAAGAACTTAAGGTACCCTTCCCCATGCCGACAATCAAACCTCTGTGCAGCTATATTCATCAACCTTTCAGAGCGCAAGAGTCGTCCTTTATATGTTGTAACAAATCCACCGAGTCGGATGATGTTACCATCATAAAAGTTGTTGGTGGCCTTCACAATGTCTTCAAGTGGGATTTGTAAGTGTCGGATGATGTTACCACCATAAAAGTTGTTGGTGGCCTTCACAATGTCTTCAAGTGGGATTTGTAAGTGATGGATGATGTTACCATCCAGTGGGATTGGGGAGTGAGCACACCATGTAAATATTGTCTGTGTATCAAGTAGAAATTAGGAGTGCAAAAACAATGTGTTACACATGACTGAGAAGGTAAGATCTACTAAGGTACATGAGCAACCACACATACGTAAAAATATATACAATCTGTGCAGTGTGCATTTCTTTTCCTTTTAACTAAATACCCTTAACTTAAATGAATAGATTTGTGGTAATATTATCAAACTCATAAATTTTAAGGAACAACAAGAAGGCTTAAAGACTTCTACAACTCATTCTAATTCAAACCTTAACCATATCCAAAAAAAAATGTATGGAATACCATATTGAATAGGTATATTTATCAATCCCATATTCATTCCATATAATTATATCAAACGGGATGTGAGAGGTTTTTAAAAATAATAGATAAACTTAAAGAATAATGATCTTTTAGTTAAATTATATGGATAATAAATAATGAGATGTGAATGCTATTGCAACTTTAAAAGATACAATCTATTAAACTTGTATAAGTTTAATAAACCGGCCTGTCATAAGCATCTACATGCTATTTTTATTGGCTGCCAATTATGTTTCTAAATATTCAAATTGACATAAAATTTAAGCATTTTACCACAAAGATATAGATAATTAGAGCATAAAAAGTAAAACAATACACTAAGATATCTATAACAAAATAGTTTATATATATATATATATATAGAGAGAGAGAGAGAGAGAAAGTGTATTGTACAATATCCCTTAACGTACGCTACGTACGCGATGTGAAATACCATGTTATAAAATAGCATGTGATAATTTTGATGAAATCGCATGTGGTTTTTTTTGTAACAATTTCGCATGTGATAATTTTGATGCAATCGCATGTTGGTTTTTTGTAACAATTTCGCATGTGATAATTTTGATGAAATCGCATGTTGGTTTTTTGTAACAATTTCCATGTGATAATTTTGATGAATTCACATGTTAAAAAACCAACATGCGAAATTGTTACAAAAAACAAACATACGATTTCAATGTGGGATGAAGATCTGACGGCTGAGATGAGCGCGTACATATTATACGATAAGGGATATTGTACGTTAACCTAGGGGAAGGTTCAAATGAAAACCACTAGTTATTGTGAAAACTCGAAAACTAATTAAAAAAGCCAAAAAAACATACCAAAAGTTTTTTTTTTCCAATTTTCGCAGGTTTATGTATATAAAAAAAATTTCAAAATTTTTTTTTGTAGTACATGTGTATGTGTACTACACATGTGTACTACAAATTTTTTTTTTTTGAAATTTTTTTTTTTTATATATATAAAAACCTGCGATTTTTATAAAAAAAATTGAAAAAAAAAAATTTGGTGTGTTTTTTAGGCCTTTTTTAGTTAGTTTTCGAGTTTTCACAATAAAAATGGTTTTCATTTAAACCATCCCCCGTTAAGCTAACCCTACACACACACACACACAAACACATAAAAACACACTAGGTTATTCATCGTGAACTTCACGGAGTTAGACCATTTAAATTATATATACATCAAATGTAAAATAAAAGTACTACCTGAACTTTCTGGGCAACAAAAATTAATTTATATTAATATAATTATGTCATTAAATAAAATAAAAAGAAATGTTTTTAAACGTTATATTATTTTATAATTGTTTTGAATTAACAGTTGTAGTTTAGATAAATTTAAACTTAATTGACAAAATTTGTAAAAAAACATGTGTTAAACAATGTTTATTGACATAGTAAACGACTCCATAAAAAATACTTTAAGAAAAATATGTAGCATAAACAAACAATTTGTATTATAAAATAAACTTATAAATGGTTGTGTTCTCCTAAATCAATATGTAAAAAATATATCGAAGTTCATTATATATTAAGTAATACATTTTAAGAAATAGATTAATTAGTGTTATTATATTAGGTATAATTCGATGAAAACTACATATAATTTCCAGAAATAAAATCTTAATTAATTTGGACATTATTGGTGAATAAGTAATATTTGTAAAGTGGTAGTTTTATTGAGAAGTAATTTTTGTTTATTTTGGAAATTCGTTATTGTTTAACTGATTATTTATACCTTATTAAAAAAAACTTAAGTCATATCTAATTGCTGTAAGCACGATTATAAATGTTACGTTTGATTATCAGCATAAATCTATTTACATGTTTGTATAAAGAATATTAAAAGCAAATATCACCACTAAATGCTTAACCCAAATTATTGTGTTTCAAGATTTTAAAATTTTAAAAATATACATAACTTAATATTCAATAGAAATGAGTTTCATATAATATAAAATATTTGTTTTAAAATTAAAAGTTAGTAAAATAATAACTTGATTGTTTTTAAAGTTGCTAAGTTAGGATGTTAATAAATGATCATTACAAATTAAAGAATAATTGAAATTGATTTAGAAATCTGGCATAAATAAACGCATTTCAAATTCAAAAAATACACATAATTGAATATTTAATAAAAATGAGTTTCATACAATATAATATGTATGCTTCAAGAATAAAAGTTAGTAAAATAATAACTTGATTGATCTTAATTTGCTCCATAATTATATTACCACAATAATAATATTTTTTAGAAATTTAATAAATGATAATTACAAATTAAAAAAAAATGATTGATATTGATTTAGATATCTGCCATTAATAAACATATTTCAAAGTCAAAATTTTAAAAATATAAATAACTGAATCTATATCTATATAATATAAATGAAAATGATATAACATAATATATGAAAATGACTGGGGACACTTGGCATGTTGTGGTGTAAGCTCAAGGTGATTTGGGCGGGAAATTATCTTAACCTATGTAGACGCGGGATCCGAATGTTATTCCGGTCGGATCGAATCTGGATACCCACCTTTTGTAATCTGATCTAATATAAACCGCAAGATCTTAATTATTGAGATCATAATCTCAATTCTTCATCGACTCAGTTACGCTTCTCTCTCTCTAACCTAATTAAGTTCTTCATGTTCTTCTTGATCTACTCGAACAATCTCACAAAATCGAAGTAAGTTTGTTGATCCATTATATTATATGTGAATGTTTTCGATTATCTTTATCAAACATTGATTTTCTTCATATTAACATTATCGTTCTTCTTCTATCTTTTAGGTTCGAGCACTACAATTACATGTATTTTATAGATTCGTATTGTTTATATATTATATAGATTCGAAGTTATCGATGTTTGATTTTTGTTTTCTTTTGTTATTCAATACCATCTAATCCTTCATCATCTTCTTCTTTCTACAGTCACAATCATAGGTATGTTGTTTGTGTTTGATTTTTATGTATTCTTCCTTAATCCAAGTTACTAATGTCTTTGTTTTTATTTTTTATGTTGAAACCCTAAATCGGATGTAACAATGTTATGGCTATTCTTCAATCGAAAAACAAGTTTGTTATGTTCTATCGGTTTAATTGTTTTTTTTTGTGTGTTTTAAATCCTATATTTAGTTGTAGGTTTTTAAGTATTGGTTTTCTTTAGTTTATATATTGACTCAATGTTTGTATATATTTTATTTATATTTGTTTCTTTCAACGTCCAGTTTTTTGTTTGCCAAGATGTATTAATTCATCTATTTTTATAATATTAACAATGTAGTTTTTTTAGATTGTTCAAAATTTTTATTCATGGTTGCTTGCATTCATGTATTTTTAAAATAATTACAATATTTATGTTTTAGATCTTTCAAATTTGCATCCATGGTTGTTAAAGATTAGTTTAAGTTTTAATTATATTTACAATTTTGAAAATTTTCATTTTTTAATTTTATTAGATTTTTAAATATATGTTTTGAAATACAATAAATGTGCAGTTATTTTTGCTAAATGATATGCAATTATATTAAAGTGTTTTTTACATTTCAATTATAGCCCTTTTTTAAAAGTATGAAAATAGTTTAAATTAGAGATTCTGCACTAAATGCAATTTACTGACATTTCAATTACATTTTTCATGATTTGTGTTTAGTATTGTTAATAATTGATTATTATTATTATTATTATTATTATTATTATTATTATTATTATTATTATATAATGCATTTTTTTAATTGTGCTGGCAGATTTTCTGCAAATATGAATCCAAAGAAGATGGATCAAGCTGCGTTACAATATGCATCTTGATTATTATTATTATTTTTAATTATGGTGACAAATTTTCTACAAATATGAATCCAAGAAATCTATCATCACAATTAAAAAATGCATCATGTAATAATAATAATAACCAATTTTTAACAATACTAAACACAAATAACGAAAAATGTAATTGAAGTGTTAATAAATTGGATGTAATGCAGAATCTCTAACTGAAACTATTTTTATACTTTAAAAAAAGCAATAATTGAAATGCAAAAACAGTTTAATATAACTGCATATCATTTAGCAAAATTAACCGCACATATATTGCATTTCAAAACATATAATAAAAATCTAATAAAACTCAAATACGGAAAATTGCAAAATTGTAAATATAACTAAAACTTAAACTAATTTTTAACAACCATGGATGCAAATTCGAAAGATCTAAAACATAAATATTGTAATTATTCTAAAAATACATGAATGCAAGCAACCATGAATGAAAAAATTGAAAATCTAAAAAAATGTACATTGTTAATACTATAAAAATAGATGAATGAATGCACCTTGGCAAACAAAAAACTGGACATTGAAAGAAACAAATATATATATAAAACATATACAAACATCGAGTCAAAAGATAAACCGAACAAAACCGGTACTTAAAAACCTACAACTAAATATAGCACTTAAAAAAAAAAACAATTAAACTGATATAACATAACATAACAAACTTTAACAACATTGAACAAACCTGTTTTTTCGATTGAAGAACAACCGTAAGATTGTTACATCTGATTTAGGGTTTCATCATAAAAAATAAAAACAATGACGTTAGCAACTTGGATTAAGGAAGAACACATAAAATCAAACGCAAACAACATACCTATGTTTGTGATTGCAGAAGGAAGAATATGATGAAGGATTCAATGGTATTGATATAAATAACAAAAGAAAACAAAAATCAAACGTCAATAACTTCGAATCTATATAATATATAAACAACATGTAATAGCCCAGCGTAACCGCACCATGATATTGTCTGCCTTGGCCAGGACGAACCACCATCGTCCCACAGATTTAAAATGCGTCATGATAGTGAAGGTATCAAGCCCCTTATAAAAAAGCCTTTGTTCCCCTTCACAACTAATGTGGGATGTTACAATCCACCCCCCTTACGGGCCCAACGCCCACGCTGGCACACAAGTCCGGTCCCTGGCTCTGATACCATCTGTAACAGCCCAACGTAACCGCACCATGATATTGTCCGCTTTGGCCGGGACGAACCACCATCGCCTCACGGATTTAAAATGCGTCATGATGGTGAAGGTATCAAGCCCCTTATAAGAAAGCCTTTGTTCCCTTTCACAACTAATGTGGGATGTTACACAACACGAATCTATAAAATACATGTAATTATAGTGCTCGAACCTAAAAAGATAGAAGAATAACGATGATGTTAATATGATGAAAATCAATGTTTGATAAAGGCTACATAATAAAAAAGACATTCACATATAATATAATGGATCAACAAACTTACTTCGATTTCGTGAGATTGTTCGAGTAGATCAAGAAGAACATGAAGAACTTAGTTAGGTTAGAGAGAGAAACGTAGTTGTGTCGATGGAGAATTGAGATTATGATCTCAATAATTGAGATCTTGCAATTTATATTAGATTCGATAAATCCGACCCGAATAACACTCGGATCCCGCCTCTATATAGCTTAATATAGTTTTCCGCCCAAATTAACTTGAGCTTACACCATAACATGCCAAGTGTCCCAAATTATTTGCATTTATTATATTATATAGATATAGATATATAAAACGAACCTTTTAGTTGTAAAAAGAAAAAAAGGGTATTGGTTGATAATGGTTTTCTTGATTTCTCATAATTTTTGGTTCTCTCTTGAACTACACCACCACAAACACATACAAATATTGTATGTACAAATGTGCGTGCATATTTCTTGTTGTTAGAAGATTAATGGTATAAAAGGTTACCATAAATAACTTTTTAGAGTAAATTGCCAAAATCTTGGGCATGTTTGTCAGTTTCATGCAAAACAACTTTTTGTACCATATTGCCCTTCACGTTTGAGATTTTTTGTCATTTCATCCAAATGTCTAATTTGGGGTATTTTTTCTGGCAGATATTTGGATAAAAATGACAAAAAACCATAAACCTCAGGGACGATTTTGACAAAAAAAGTTAGTCGTTTGGATGAAAATGACAAATTAGCAAAAAACGAAGGGTAATATGATAGGAAAAAAGTTGTTTTGGATGAAACTGACAACATGCCCAAACCTCAAGGATGATTTTGGCAATTTACTCAACTTTTTATGAAGAACACAAATTAAAGTATGGGTTATATTGACACCGCTAGTTTTCATAAAACTTACTTGAAGTTCTAGTGCCTTCTTGAGTTGTGATAAAACTGCTTTGGTTGTTGGTCGTTTTTCTCTTTGGTCATGTAAGCATTGGTAGGCAATCCCTTGAAATGTAGTTAATGATTCCGGCATGATTTGTTCCCTTATTTTATTAAACACCACCTCACCATGCTTTCCTTCATGAAATTTGTTTTTTATGAAATCAGCTAGGTAGTGGCCCTCATGTTTATGGGTTGCAAACGTTGAGCGCCCACACAGGATCTCAAATAAAACAACACCAAATGAATAGATATCGGATTCTATGGTTAGGAATCCCGATTTTCTATAAAGTGGGTCCAAGTATCCACGTGTTCCACATGCATGACCGATGACATAGTCACTATCTTGAACTAATGGACTTATTAATGAAAGCCCAAAATCAGCAAGTTTAGCTTTCCAATCATGGGTTACTAAAATGTTTTCAGTTTTGATGTCCCTGTGTATCACCTTTGCTTGTTTTCCATCTCCTCTATGAATAAAATCCAACGCGCTTGCAACATCAATGCATATATTAAGCCGTTTCATCCATGTTAGAGAAGCATCATTCAAATACCTATCAAGACTTTCTTTGGGCGCATACTCATAAACAATGATTTTTTCATGTTTTTCATCACAATAACCTATAAGACCAATGATATTCTCATGCTTATACTCCAAAAGAAATTGTAGCTCACTCAAGAACTGTAGTTCCCCTTGACCAAGCCTTTTATCCAGTCGTTTTGCAACAATGATTTTAGTTCCATCATGGTCTTGAAGGTTTCCTTTATAAACCTTCCCAAAACCTCCCCCGCCAATGCAATTGACATCATGGAAGTTTTGTGTAGCATGTTTTATATCTTCAAGTGAAATTTTGGGGTTGTCCTTGTTGTTTTTCTGTCAGCATGAGACAAATACAGATAAACTCTTTAAATACAAATTGATGATTAACGATGTTGTATAAAATACACACAAGTTGATGAATGCTCATACAAAAAATAAATTATTAAAATAAGTTTTAGTGATGGAAGACTACAAATTGGTGAAAAAATTAGTGATGTCGTGGCTTGGTTGGTGTTCAAATGGTAATGAAACTATAATTGGTAAAGAAAAACTATAGAGATTTACGTTATAAAACATTGACTTACTTGAAAAGATAAAGCTATCTCAAGTCCCTTCACAACAACTTTCATCGTTGGACGCTTGTTTTGAGTTTCCGCCACACATTGATGTGCAATATTAATAAACGTGTCCAAAGAATCCTTGTTGGGTCCTCCATCTAGAATAAAACTATTTTCATTGGTTTCTTCCATTATTATAGGATCTATCATGTCCATTAGTGTTCCGTTGTAGAGGCTTTGTCTTGCCTTAGGGACCAACCCTTTGTCATTCTTGTAAATTGGGTCATAGGATGTCCTCCCGCATAGAATTTCGAACATGACTACTCCAAAACTATAAACATCTGATTCCCTTTTTAACTTACCAGAACACTCATATTCTGGATCCAAGTAAAATGGTGTGCCAGCAATCATATCAAGAGAGAGAGCGTCATCATCTTGGTTTGGAGGCAGGAATACAGAAATCCCAAACTCAACAATCTTTGCCCCCCAATTTTTGTCCAACCAAATATTGTCGCTCTTAATATCCCGATTTATTATAATCTTTTTGTCTTCCGTCTCAGAGTGAAGATAACTCAATGCATTTGCAACATCAATGCAGATTTTCAAACGTTTTTCCCATGTAAGGATAGGAATGTTGTTGATGTTTTGCAAATAATCACCAAGGTATCCATTAGTAAAATTCTCAATGACAAGGATCTTCTCAGAATCTTCAACACAAAATGCAAGTAGATTGACTATGCTATTATGCTTAACACCAGTAAGCACTTCTATTTCTTTATAAAACACTTCTTTTGCTTGCTTGTTATCCCCATCAATGATGCGTTTTATAACTACAGTGCTGGCTGATTCACCTTTATTTTTTCCATCTACAGGATTTTCTTTATCAAAATAGCCGAGTGCTGCTCTGTACAAAGTATAGTATTCAGTACTCCAATATCTAATATTGTTTGTGGAGGAAAAATTATCAGTGGCTGATTTTATATCACTGAGACAGATCTTCAAGTGCTCCAAGTTCTTTCCCTATAGATATATGACAATGGGCAAAAGAGAGTTACAACTTATACTTGCTACACAATTAAGAACGAAGCGGGGACAAAATCAGGGGAGGTGATGAGGGTGTGCGGCGAGGACCACCACACATGGTCCGTGATTTCAAGGGGCCTGTGTTTTTTTTTAATCCGACACACATATATGTTAATTTTTTTAACAATATACGCATATCAACTCCAAGATAGGCCTATTTACAAAACAATTTTTATGGTTTAGAAGTTAGTCCATTGACATTAGATTTAGTAAGCCCAATACTCATTTGATTTTAAAAGATAATAATAATAAAACATTATGGAATGGCACATTTTTTCGAGCTCGAACAGGGTACATGAATTCTCAGAGACGCCAGTGGACGAAATTGTGTGGTTGTGGTTAATATTTTTTTTTGATCCCATGATCTAGTGGTTAGTGGTATGGTGTTTGCCCCCCACAAAAGTGGCGTGGGTTCAATTTTTTTGCAAATGCAAGGTTGAGTGATATTTATTTTTGAAAAATTGCTCTTAAAAAAAAAAGAAAACAAAGACTATAAGAGCTCGTACTACCGCTGTCTTTGCTTGTTATTACTCAAGGTGTCGTTGCTTGTTATTACAGAGGATTTCTGATTCAAAATCTGCACAGTCGCATTTGGCTTCTGCTATGGCTTCTGGTATGATGGTTTCTCGATAATATTTCTTGCTCAAAGATTTTTTGTTTAATTACTTTTCTGTCCGGTCAAGTTTTAATTTCCAGTCTAAGATTTATGGAACATAACAAGTATGTTGAGGTATTTTCACCATGTTGTATAATCAGTTAGGGATATCAAAGGAATACTATTTAGGTCTTGAAGAAATGGAGGTTAACCGAGTGGTTAGTCCACGGGTCGAATCTCGTCAAGATAGGGTTAATCCCTTCTTTCCTCGATCGATGACTGGTTGATTTTGTATCTGCCGCCTGCACAATGAAAACACCATGACTTGCAACACGGAGAATGAGGCGGGGGTTGCTTCTTGTTACCACCTTTCGGCGTGAGAATCAGTGTTTGCTTAGGAAACAAGATAAGGGATTCAGTAGTAAGTTCGAGAGAGCAGATTAGCATTACCTCAAACCTGGTTCGAAGTCTGGTATTTATGGAGGAAGAGTGAAGGAGAGAGGCCAATGAGCCGTCTGATGGGTCTGACGTGACAAGTATCAGCTTATCTTTTGGTCTGTCAGGTGTGCAGACTGCAGAAGTGTCAGGTGCACGAAGGCGTAGCCGCCACGTGGCCTGTTAGCTTCGGTTGTTAGTCTGTTCATTAGCTTTATGCAAGTGGAGTTTCTTGATAGTGGATTGGGCAGCCGTCTCCTGCGCAGTCAGGCTGGCCACTATTGTCAGTGTAAGAGTTTGCAACTTCTTGATTGGACGTAGAAGTCAAAGGAAGGTTCCACTCTCATTATAATAAGATGTTGCCCTTGCGCGTAAGCCCTGTAGGCTTGCGCAAGACCGTAGCGTGTGTTGGATGAGTTCCATCGTCTAATTCTGCCCGCGCGCGCCCTCCAAGGTTGCGTGGGACTGAAGCATGTTTTTAGCCTTAAGTAGCGAAGTATACTGGTTGACAATCACTTGCGCCTAAGCCTGGCGCAAGATCTGGGACCATACCCCTTCAAGTCCCCCCAATCCAGTACTGCTCCCATGCGCAAGTTTCAGGTGGGTGGAATGCTGGACTAAGAGAAAATATGTTGTTTGTAGCTTTGTATGCTTTTGGAAGTAGCCTTGCGCCAAACCGGCGCAAGGGGTGTTGGTGGTGATAACCGTCAGTACGTGTCTCTCCAGCTGGAGAACTTTGATTGGCTGAGACGGCGCACGTTCTCTGCACGTCTGACCCTCACATCAAATTCGATGGGTATAAATATTCGACGAAACCTTAGCCATGTAGGTAATGAGTGCTTGAGGTTCTTTGGCGGTGGCTGTAGTGGGTCACCACTCACTAGGTCTTGACATTGAAAGTAGCCTTGCGCTAGCCGGCGCAAGGGGTGTTGGCGAAGACAGGGCGCGAGGTGTATAGTTAGTTGATGCGTAACTAGCCTCTTGTGCCATAGTTGAGAAGTTGGTAGGATCTGTTTATTGAAAAGGCGATGTGGTCGTGACTGGTTGCTCTGCTCGAGGCGTTACATCACTGTAGCAGGAAGGTTTGTTCGTCTGTGTCAGGCGCGTGGGAAGCCACGCGCGCGTGATAACCGTCAGCACGTCGTGTCTCGCCAGCTGGCGAAGTCTGATTGGCTGAGACAACGCACGTTCTCTGCACGTCTAACCCTTCGCTTTAAATGCGAAGGGTATAAATATGAGATGAGTTTTTAGGGTTTTATTCATACTTTGAAATTCAAACCGTTCAACTTCATCTTCTTCTTTCTCTCTCAACCCTTTGAACTTTCCGGTGACTGTTCTTCTTGTGTTCAGGCGATTTCCTGAAGTTTTCGTTGAATCTTCAAACAAGTGTTAAAGTATGTCTTCTAGTACACAATCCGGGGGTAAAAACCCTAAGAATGGCGATGCCGGCGGCGTGTTGCTGGTATTGAACTCGTCTTAAATGGCTTTTCAGACCTTGTTGTCAGACTGCCGTATATCAGTAGAGTATGGTGCTCGATATCCAGCAGAGGACGAGACTGCCGCCGACGCCCCCTCTAGTTACGTTACCTTGTTTTCCGATTTTTTCCATGACGGGAACTTTCGGTTGCCGTTGACGGTCTTCATGGCCTACCTTCTTGACTATTACAAAATCCACATCTCCCAGTTGAGCCCACTGGGGATGATTCGTGCTCGTCACTTCGAGTACTGCTTCTGGATGCAGAAAATAGAGCCGACGATCGAGTACTTTCGTCGTTTTTACTAGCTTCAGGCTCATCTAGGTTTTTACTCCTTTCTTGCGCGCAGGGGCGCGGAGAGGATACTGGTGGTGCCTCCCAAAAGTTTCCATGAGTGGAAGTCTAATTTTTTTTACATCAAGCCAACTACGATTGCCTGCAGGATCGAAGTCCGGAGCATGTATCAGAAGATTCGAAGAGAGGCATTGGCCGATCCTGAATCTCAGGAGTGGTATGGTACGCTTCAAACGCTCCCCTTGGCTGTTGTAAGCATCAAGGGGTTAACTGCTATACGCCGGAAGCCTTGCAACAAGCACAAACCGGTATGCAAGGAGAACGACAAAGGTAAATTCGTTCAACTGTGCCTCTTTAGGTTATGTCTTTATCCTTGTTATTAATTGTGTTGTTTGCGCTTTGTAGTCGCTCCTTTGTGGCGCATGTTTGCGACAGATAGCAAGGGGAAGATTTTCATAGAAGACTATGATGATGACGAAGAGGGATGGTACGACACCATCGGTGGGAACTTTTGTGTTCCCGATGCGCAGGCTCTGGAAGCGTTAATTGCACCAGGGCAGGGTATGTTTGTTCTGAACCCTAGGCCGTGCAGGAGCATGACTCCTGCTGGTGAAGAGTTGATGTTGCTTTCCAGTGATGACTCACTGGGATTTGATTCTTTTGCAGGTGTTCTTGCTGCATTGGGGGCGCACCCCACGACCACTGAAGGTCATAAGGCGTAGAAAACTAAGCACCAAGAGAAGCATGTCGCTCCCGTGTCTAAGCAGACTGGCTCATGTATCTTCCGCCCTAGAAAAACTACGTCTGAAGATTATGTGTTGGTGTCTGACACTCTTGAGGGGTTGGATATTCTAGGGCCTACAACAGGCACTGGTGGTGCCGGTGCAAGTACCGGGGTTCTCACGAAGGTGACCCCTGCGTCTGGTGATGAAGAAAGCGGGTCCTTTAGTCCCGAAAGGCCTAGGGTTGTGAGGAAGAGAAAGGCGATGGCCGCTCCTGCCGGTGCGCCTTTGAAGAAGCCTACTCTCTGTCTCCAAAAGACGATGGGCCTGGATGCGCATGAGGTGCATGTGTCTGCCGGTAAGTGTTTATCTTATGATATTTTGCTTTTGTATTTTGAAGTTTCCTTACATGTTCGTCTTTTTCTTTGTTGTAGTTGTTACAACTGTGGTGATGAGTATGCCTTCTCCTCCTACACCGCACATGCATATTGGCGATGAGGAGGAGAGGATCAAAGAGTCTGAGCATGTTCAGGTAGAAAATGTTACCTACGATGCGCCGTCGCTCGATACTGAGGCGCATGTTGACGATGAACCGGTAGACGACACCATGGTTGCTGATGATATTATGGAAGCGCATAATAATATAATTGACCCCAATAACAATCAGGGGTTTACTAAAGGTGGTTGGGCGCATGTGCAATCGACCCCACATTTTGAATATGCATCCAGCTTTGGCGCGGGTAGAGGTGGTGATCCTGATCCGCCCAAATCCAGCCCGATGAAACCCAGCTAGAGTACTACTTCCGCATGTACAATGACATGCACAGTCAGTCCATCCATTCCCCCCGGAATATAAGACAAGGGGATGTGATGACTGATCCTTCCCTTTGCAGGGAATTCTTAAAGGGTGCTTTCCCACCTGTGGAGGTTGAGCGCCTTAGGGCTTTGGGGCGCGATAAGTTGTATAATCAGCACGCCCTCTTCCTTTCTGGTGTTGCCTCCACAGGCAATGTTATTCTTCGCGATTGGCACGCCTTGTCGCAAAAAGATGAGGAGTACCATCGTTTCAAGTCTGAAGCTGCTGCTACTATGGACAATCTTAAAGCAACTCAGGAGCGCCTAGCTAAGGAAAAAAGCCGATTTTGAGGAGTATAAGAGGACCGAGGAATGGATGTGCGTAAGGTGTGTTATGATTTTATTGATATTTTAAGCCCATTTTTATGCATTAGTCAATTTTTAAATTTATAAAACACGATATTCTACTAACACAAAACAAACACGTGGGCAAGTGCACCCATCGTAAGCGTAGTATAGCGTTGGTAAGATACCGAGGTCGTCCAAGGACACAAGAGCTTTTAGTACTGGTTTATCCTCAACGTCTAATCAAACTAAAACTTTTGAGAAAGATTTTTAAGAATGAATGTTGCTGCGGCCAATGAACAGGTTCGGTCCTTAACCAAAATCTTGTCACAGGAGCGCAAACTTTGGAATGAAGCTTGCGCTCATGATAATGATGAATTTTACTGTATTCGCTAGGAAATTATAAACCTGAAGGCGGAGAACGCCGGTCTTGCGAAGAAAGAGACCGCTGTTGTTGCGGCAATGGAGGAGGCCATCCTTGCGCGCAAGAGAATGGAGGTATGTAATATACCTTGTGCTTTTAATTGCCTTAACTTGTAAACTTCCTTCTCATGCTAAATCTTGTCTTTAAACAGGAGGATGCGCTCAAAGATCTACAGGCCAAGAGTGTGGCGTTGGCAGAGCTTAATCGTCGCTTACTGGAGGCCGAAACGAAAGCTAGAGCGGAAAGGGCGCGGGCAGATGCTCAGAGCGCCCATGTAGAAACGGAGAAAACAAAGGCTGATGCTGAGAGCGCCCACGCCGGAGCTGAAACGACGAGGGTTGATGTTGAGAGTGCCCTGCGCGGTTAAAGCGGAAGAAGATTATGAGTGGGTGCTTGCTCAGCACATCGCGTCTTCTAGTCAGCTTGATGCCGCAAATGATATGATTGACGACCTCCACGCCGATCGCCAGTGGATGCGTGATTATGGTGTCGTTTATGTAAGTGTTTTCTCAGCCTGTCTTATTATTCCCTTTCTCGTACTGAATACGTCTTTGTATTACTTGCGCATATTGCGAATGAAATATTAAGCGCACCAGAGGTGAACACTGCGGTCGCAACTCTCAGAGCTAAGGCGCAGGACGCTGGGTACAAAGTCGGCTATACTGAGTGTTTAAGCTACTTCCTAGGTCTACAACACCTTGGCGGCAAACGATTACGTCGATCGTCTGCGAGACTTTTTCGAGCCTGAAGAAAACCAAGGTGATGCTGAGGGAGAGACCGAAAGCGGAGGTCGAGGTTGACCCAGGCCTGCGCGCCTTGTAGTTTTTTTGACTTGTATAGTTTTTATTTTTTCTTTGTAACTATGAACAAGTTGCCCTTTGCGCCGCCTGCCGGGGCGCAAGTGTGATGAATATATATTGTTTTGGCTTTTAAAGCATCTGAGTAAAAAGTATTTACTGTTTTGCCTTGTTTATGTGCGAGTTAATCGAAAACTGCTTTATTATTTAGCCCACTGTAAGGCGCAAAAAAATAATAAGTTAGTGTACTTTGTGGCCACTGCTGAGGCACAAGTAGATAGGAAGTTAACACATTTCTTTGCCGAAAGGTCGAAGGAAATGTTTTTTAATTGATGATTTGGCCATTCTAAGGCACAAAATCGTAAGAACATAGTTATTTATTGTTCATTGTAAAGTTCAAGTAAATAACTTTAATAGTTGTTTGGCCACTATAAGGCGCAAGTTCATATGAACTTCATAGTTATTTATTGTCCACTATCGTACTAGAACTGTATTACAATGTTTGCATATGTTAACCAGTTTGTGCAGGTATTGCGAACGAAGATTGGTTTTTTAAAAAATTACGAGTGATCTGGCGTTGCGCAAAGCAATGGCTTGCTTTGAAGATCAGTCGATTTTTTATTTTGATTTAAGTTGTTAGTTTTGGCCAATCTTTTTTTTTGTGTGAATACCTCAAAGTGGTACATGCATTTGTAATATAGTTATACAGACTTGATAATATAAACAATAAAGTTGTAGAAACTAATATATATTGATCAAAATGTGGCACAAGGCCATGTAATTATAATACAAAAAGGATAGAGATTACAGTCTTACATATAACAGCTTCTAAGCTGAAGCGCATTCCAAGTCCTTGGGATAATGTCACCGCCCAACATTTTAAGTTTATATGCGCCCTTGCCCAAGACCTCATATATTAGGTAGGGTCCTTCTCATTTGGGAGCAAGTTTAGTCAGGCGCTCTGCGTTAGAGGCTTCATTATCCTGGAAGACGTAATCTCCTGGGTTGAACGTGCAGATTCGCACGTGCGCGTTGTAGTGCTTTTCTAGCTTGGACTTGTACTTAGCTTCGTTGATGGCGGCATTCTCACGCCACTCTTCTAAGAGGTCCAAGTCTAGTCTGCGCTCCCTGTTGTTGTCAACAGTATTGACAGCTAACATTCTTGGTGATGGGAGGCCTATTTCACGGATCACTGCTTCAGAGCCATAGACCAGGCTGAAGGGTGTCTCGTCATTGCTTGTCTTGAGCATCATTCTATGCGCCCATAGGATGCTCGGGAGTTCATCGACCCAACCTCTTCTGGATATTCCCAACCTTGCCTTAATGCCTTCTACTATACTTTTGTTGATAATCTCTACTTGGCCATTCCCTTGAGGATGTGCCACAGAAGAGAAGATGTGCTCAATGTTTAGCTTTTACAACCAATTTTGGAGATCTTATGAGGCAAAGTTGGCGCCGTTGTCAGTTACGATGCACATTGGTAAACCGAAACGACAAATGATGTGTTCCCATATGAACTTTCGTACTATCATAGCCGTGGTGGATGCTAAGGGTTTTTCTTCAACCCACCTTTTGAAGTAGTCTACTGTCACTATGATAAATTTAACTATGCCTGATGCGTCGGGAAAAAGGTCCTACCATGTCATTGGCCCATTTCTAGAATGGCTAGGCTATGGTCACTAGGACTAAGTTGTTCTTTAGGCGCAAGGTCCTCGGTGCATTTCGTTGACAGTTGAGGCACTTGCGTAAGATTTTAACAACATCCAGGTGCATGTCGGGCTAGTAGTACCCATCGTTCATGATTTTGGCCACCACCATGAGCGGTCCCGCGTGGATGCCACATTTGCCTTCGTGTATTTCTCAACCAGGTATGTGGCATCTGGGGATCCACGCATCTTAAGAGTGGTACCAAGTATGATCTTCGATATAAGATACCGTCTCCCATTTGGTAATGCCACGCCTTGTGTTGTAACTTGCGCGCCTCCGCTTTTTTTCTGGGAGCATGCCTGATTGTAGGTATCCTATGATGGGCGTCATCCAAGATGGTGACCCTATTTCGATCAGGTTGACTTGGCGCATGGACACTAAAGGGTTCTTCAGAACTTCAATGCACACATCCTTGGCCAAGTATTGGAAACTTGTAGATGCTAATTTGGAAAGTGCATCGGCTAGTTTATTCGCACTCCTGTTGACGTGAATGACTTTGAAGGAGTGGAATTTGGAAAGTGCATCGGCTAGTTTATTTGCTTGGCTTGCTCTAAGTATAGGACCATAACGTCCCCTGTTGCGGCGTATTCACCATTTATCTGCCCAGCTACTAATAGAGAATCGACGTGCACTTCCAGATTTTGCACAACGAGCTTGATTGCTAGTCTTAACCCAGCAAGAAATGCTTTGTATTTAGCCTCATTGTTTGTGCTTTTGAACTCAAGGCGTATGGAATATGTAAACTCATGGTTGTCTGGTCTAACCAGGCGAAGGCCTGCACCTGCGCCTTCTTCTGTGTATAGTGTCCAAATTTCAGTTGACAGCGCGGGAGGCGTAGGGTTCTGTTCCTCTCCGCATTCTTAAATTCGATTCGCCAGCACTTCAGTGGCGAAATCTGCTAACACTTGCCCTCTGATAGTTGGTCTTGGTTTATAAACTAGGTTGTGGCCACCTAGTTCCATAGCCCATTTGGCATGTCTGCCTGAGATTTCAGGCTTTGAAAGAATTTGACCTATTTTGTAATTAGTCAAGACGTTAATGGCATGCCCTGCAAAGTATCGGCGCAGGCGCCTGTAGGTATGTACTAGCGCAAGAACCAATTTCTTCATTTTGGAGTATCTTGTTTCCGAGTTATTGAGCATCTTGCTCACATGATATCTTGGTGTTTGTACCCCATCTCGGTCTACTAGGAGCACTGCGCATATCGCTATGTCCGAAGCGGATAGGTATAGGGTTAGTGGCTCCTTTTTGCGCGGAGATGTGAGAGTGGGGAGTTATATTAAACACTCTTTCATTTCCTTAAATGTGCATTCCACTTCATTAGTCCATTCGAAATGATTTTTCTTTACACAGTTACATAAGGTGCTAATAAAAGGAAAATATTTGGCCGCATGATTGGCCAATAATCTATTTAGCGCAGCCAGCTAGCCAGCTAAGGTTTGCATTTCCTTAATCGTTGATGGCGATGGCATGTGTTCGATCGCCTGCACTTTCTCAGGGTTCACCTTGAATCCATCCTTTGTGACGATGAATCCAAGGAACTTGCCTTCTTCCATTCCAAATGAGCATTTGCTCGGGTTGAGCTTCATGTTAATTCTTCTTAGAGTTTGGAATGTCTTCTCGATATCTTGGAGCATGGTGTCTTCCTCCATGCTCATAATGACAAGATCGTCCATGTAAATCTCCACACGTTTGCTAATATTTTCCCCAAACGTCTTGTCCATTAATCGTTGGTAGGTTGTGCCAGCAATGCGCAACTCTAACGGCATTTTAGTGTAACAGAAGTTTCCCATGGTGGTTTTGAATGTCGTATTGTCTTCATCGTCAAGTGCCATCTGCACTTGATGATATCCCTTGTAGCAATTAAGGAAGTACTTCCATCGGAATGGTGCAAGGTTGTCGACCTTCTTGTTGACTTCCGGAAGTGAATAACAGTCTTTGGGGCAGGCTTTGTTAAGATCTTTGCTATCTACGCACATGTGCCAGCCCCCAGTTGCCTTTTCTACCATGACTGGGTTTGCCAACCAGGTCCGGTACTTTACTTCTCGCAGGATCCCTGCGTCAAGCAATTCTTTCACTTCCTCGTTCATGGCGCGGTTCTTTTCTGGTCTCAGGATGCACCGCGCCTGGACCATAGGCTTGATACCAAGTATGGTATTCAAGCAATGTTGCGCAACATCGCGCGGGAATCCTGTCATGTCGCCACGAGTCCAAGCAAATATATCTTTGTTTTTGAAGAGCAGTTGCTTCAAGTGTGCTTTGACGTTGTTGGTGTAACACCCCGTGTTTTCGAAAGTCAAAGTCAAGGTCAAAGTCAACGGCCGATTTCGCGCGACTTGACTAGTAGTGAATTTCTATTATGTGTTTATTTTAGTTGTATTATGTGGAGTAAGTGTCAATAATTACAATAATCAACGTATGTTACTCGCTATCTAATCGACTTACGACTGTGAATTATAGGAAGTAACAATGCGATAAAGTTAATTAAACGATAATCAAACTATGTTAATCAAATCGACGTCGAATCGAATCGCAACTCGAGCTACGCATTTTGGTTATTGTTATACGTGTGTGTGTGCCTTACGTGTAACTTGTGCATGTTTATTTTTGTTGTGTTGTGGTAATCAATCGAAACGCAATCGAAACTCGAATCATAATCGAACTCAATCGAAATCGAAATGGTAGTATAATTAGTGGAGAAGAGACAGTGCAAGATATAGTAGTTGGGATTAAAAGTAATTAGACTAGGAAAACCTATCGCGTCGCGTCGCAGCGCTCGCAATCGCAACCGAAACAACAAAAATCGTCGCGCCGCGCACTCGAACCAAGTGCCATCCGGCCGGATTGCCATCCGACCGGGCGGTCACTTGATTGAGTACCATCCGACCGAGATGACATCCGACCGAACAGTCATCCGGGCGAGATGCCATCCGACCGGGCCACACTTTCCTCTTTGGGTAACTCTATAAATACCCATGTCACTTTCATTCTTTCTACTTTTGGCAACTCTCTGTCCGAACAGCACGCTCTCCTCACCTTTTCTTCGATTTCTCTCGATTCCGGTAAGATCTCGTCCTAAATCTTGTACTTTCTTAATCTACACGCACTCCTACACCTTTCTATCTTTTAAATCTTAACTTTTAACCATGAAATCACTAGATTTGAGGTGTTCTAGGATGACGTCATCATGTGTTCTTGAAGAACTTCATGTTTTGGCTTCAATCCATCAAGAACAACTTGGATCCAACCGATTTCCACACAAATAAACAAAGATCTTGTATAGATCTAAACACTTTTATGGTGAAAAAGGATTGAAAGATGGTTTCTAACTTTCTTTCAACTCTTTTACACTCAATGCACTCAAAACGACAGATTCGGACCTTGTTCTAGTCTTCTACTCACTCGAGGTGTTGTAGTAGCTCAAGATCTGGATTCTACTCACGAGACCACCGATTTCGGGTTAACCAAGAACAACCGTCTTGAACCGGTTACTGGTCGAACTAGGGTAATTTCTGTTTGATCGGGACACTTGGGTTAAGTTGGGGTTCCGTTGGATAGCACGTTGTCAACACGTCTCGATAAAGACGACAAACAATCAAAACGGCCAAGTGAAAGACGAATGGAACGACCAGCACGGAGTGCTATCCGACCGGACTACTGTCCGAATGGATAAGCCATCCGAGCGACTAGGTCATCCGAACGGCTTACACCTTGGGTCCCACACTTAATCAACTTTACTTGAAGTTTGAGTATTGAACGAATTGCTACCCGATCGGACTACCATCCGACCGGATTACTCTTCGTATCATGAGATACTTGGACTTAAACAATTTTCAACATGTTCAATGCACTAAGGATGCCACCCGACCGGACTGCTGTCCGACCGAGTGACAACCTGCTGTGGACTTGTTCTCAATAAGTAACCTCACCACTCAAGTCATCGTCCGACCGAACGACCTGTCTGACCGGATGACCATCCGAACGGATTGTCATCCGCACGACTAAGCCGTCCGATCGACGGACTTGAAAGGTAGAGATACTTCAATGTTTTCAAAATGCTACAACGAAAACTTCAAAGGACAAGCCATCATACACAAACACATCAAAGGAAGAAACAATCTACTCGAATAGTCGTCCGACCGGATGACCACCCGAACGGATTGTTATCCGCACCACCGGACCATCCGATCGGATTACCAATCCGACTGAGCTGCTGTCTGAGCCACTTACACCTTTCATCGATTTGCGCGTCACTTATCGTTATGCTATCGATCTGTTCAGGCTAACCTCACTCTCTAGCGCTCCCTTCAATCCATCATCGCTGTGAGTATACTCGATCCCTTTTTGCTTTACGCACTTTTGGGTGTTACATACGTTACGAATATTCAAATCACAACAAACACACTACTCAATACTATTTGAACGCTAACCGTTAATTCATGTTATACGTGGCTTATGAATGCTTGTTTGTTATGTTTATACATGGAATGCTGTCTACCTGCCTTAGCAACGATAGTACTATAGTTTGGACTCAGCACCTGTTCGCAGGGGTTGTTAAGGACAATTACTTGCATGGATTATGGTGGTAATCATGTATTGCGAACTGCCTCAGGCAGTCAACCCGCAGTCATTGGTATCGATGGATCTATGTCGATAACTAACGTGCTTCATTTCACTATGTGTACGTGCTGGTTATGCGTAAACGAAATTCGAACTCTATATGCTATTACCAAACTTTTATGCTCACCTTTACATTATATGTATTGACTTTTATTTTAACGTATGTGACAGGTGCATAGGATGCACACCTGCTAGGAAATCGAGGCTAGAATAAGGATCTAGAGGCCAACAAATAGTTGTCTGTACAATTTAAATCAAGGGTCTCTAGAAGCAGATAAACAATTGCTCTATTTGAAATCTGAGTTGTCGGAATAGAACTATTTGCCTGGATCTTGTCTGTAATAATTTGTTTACCTTTTGAGACATGGTATGGGACATGTTATTTTAAATTGATTGGTAATGATAATTGTTATGGAAACTTCTGGACAATCTGTTTCGCTCAGTGCCATGCCCCGATGTTTCAGCCATCGGTTGGGGTGTGACAGATTGGTATCAGAGCCATAACTATAGGGAATTAGGCAAGACACGACCTAGTCCGGGTCGATGTCGTAGAGACCTAGTCTATAGTTAGGAACCAACAGACCAACTTGTGCATATCCGTTAGGGATTATGTATGAGCTTACCACTATTTCTCGCTATTCTCTCTTATGCTACACTATCGCTGCACTCGAATTTTCAGCTATGATCAAGCAATTAAGTCGAGATTAGGTGTGAAAACCGCAAACTCTCGACTAAGTTGCTTGATCAACCCGCAATTTTACTTACAAACAGGGGAGAATTATGCCAAATCAGGAGTGAAATCCGTATTTTGATGAATAATCTCCTCTATTTTATCAAAAACAGGGATGAAGTTGTTAAGCTAGGGGTGAAACCCTAACCTTGACGACTTGTTCCGATCATTTTACAAAACTCCCACCAAAGTCTCGACGGACTCCAACGACCTGAAGTCACGAAATGACTAACAGGATGCGTGCCAAACTCCCAAGAATCGAGGCAAAGGCACTACCCTGAAGGTCAATGTGCACGACAAGTCATTGTGAATAGTCGAATCACTTTGGTTAGTCGAAGTCTAATAGTCGCAGACAATCTATCTCTCGATTTTTATGTGTTTCGATTCTGAGCCCGCAACTGCTGACTCTGATGATTCGTTGATTTTATGTGATGTATGTGTGTTTACCTGTTTATGTGTTTAAGTTTTGGAGATTTACTCGATCTTCTCTTTCACTTCGATCGACATGCACGACTCGCACTGCATTGCTATCCCAAGACGTTAACAAATCGCTGAATTGTGGACGACCTTATGCTACGTTATACTCTTATACTACGCTCTCCGAGTTACTAAAACGCGATCGCTATATTCAAACACTCGCGAACTGTGAATGATAGGTTTCTGTATTCTGATTGCTACCTGTGACTACATGATTAGGTGCTTCTGTGATTCTCTGCCCTACGTGCTTATGTACTTCTGTGTTTATATGAATCTGTGACTATGTGCCTATGTATCTATGTGATAGCCGTTACATTGCGTGTTCCTAAGCTTTAATAAATAGTAGACGTGTGAGGTGAGATTCGAATACATTGTGTTGAGTCCTGTGGCGATGTCTGATGCAGACAATGTCAACTGGACCATCATCTGGATCCCGTCACCCACGACTCTCTCGCCAAGAGCAAAGAGACAAACGCCTTGCTGCTATCATCGCTAAACAAGTGGCAAAGGCCGTGAGTGGTGTCTATGAGAACGTCAGCAAATCATCTGAGGAGTCGAGAACCGAAACTCCCAAAGCTGCCCCCAAAACTCCCTTCAGTTTCAAACAATTCAAGGCTTGTGGGCCAAAGGAATTCACTGGCGAGGAAGGCCCTACAGCGTTGTTCCAATGGTTTGATTCCATTAAGGTCACTCTACGACAGAGCGGTTTCCCAGACGATCTCCGCACTCTAAACGCTACCGGCGTCTTCCAGTCCCGCACACTAGACTGGTGGACGACCGAGAGAAACAAACGAGGGAACGATGCAGCCTACGGTCTGTCGTGGGACGAACTCAAGGAGGTCATGCTGGAAGAATTCTGCCCTCCTCATGAGCGCCAAAAGTTAGAAGATGAATTCTGGCACATAAAGCAGAAGGAAGGTGAAAACGCTGCTCTCACTGCTCGCTTTAAGCAACTCAGCATCATCTGCCCTGATCAAGTTAAGACTCCGTAGATTGCAATCAAGAAGTACATCAGAGCTTTGCCCGAATGTGTTGCCGATTTCGTGCAAGCGGCTAAGACTAAGACGATCGAGGAAACTTATCAACTGGCCGCTGAGATCAACGACAAGCGGGTAAAGGCTGGTGTCTGGGATAAAACTTCGAAGAGCCTGCATCAAGCTACCACCGCCGCACCAATTGTTGAAACCACCACATCGAGCAACAAGAGGAAGAACAAGAGAAAGAGCGACTCCAGCAACAAGAACTGTGCGATCACTGCTGCACCAGTTCAATCCGTACCTGCTCAGCAACAGCGTCAAGTAGCGGCGTCTGTGGCAAATGCACCACTTGCTAAGCGTGCATACACTGGGCCACACCCGCTTTGCCCTACTTGTACCTACTACCACCCAACAACCATTGCTTGCCGTTTCTGTGCCAACTGCAATATGTATGGTCACTTCACCACCAACTGCCGTGGTCGACAAGGTCAAGTCCCAGCTCAAGCCACTGCTCATCAAGCTCTACTCCCAGCCCCTCAGGGTTAACAAGCTCCTCCAGCACCCGCGGTCAACGCCAGAGCCTGCTTCGCATGTGGCGATCCTAACCATTTCGCCAACATGTGCCCAAACAGGGTTGTGAAACAAGAGCCCCAGCAGCAGTCTCAACAACAGCAGCAGCAGCAGCAACAACAGCAACAAGCAGCGCGCGCACGAACTTTCAACATCAACGTGCGCCAAGCCCAAGCCGACAACAACGTGGTCAATGGTACGTTCCTTGTGAATGGTATTTATGCTTCGTGTTTATTTGATACTGGAGCCGATAATTGCTTTGTTTCGTTCGAATTCGAGAAGCTCCTTAGTCGTAAGCGCTCCCAACTCTCCTCGACGTTCGATGTTGAAGTCGCTACCGGAAGAACTGTCGCCGTTAATTCTGTTATTCGTGATTGTACTCTTGCGCTCAACAATCACATCTTCCCAATCGACCTTATCCCGATGAAACTTGGAAGTTTCGACGTCATAGTAGGCATGGACTTTCTTCGTGAAAACCATGCTGAAGTTGTGTGCTTCGATAAGATGATTCGATTCTCACTCGCAAATGGTGATTTACTATGTGTCTATGGTGAAACCGCTTCGAAAGGTCTCAAGCTCATGTCGTGTATCCAAGCTAGCAAGTATCTCCGCAAGGAATACAGAGCTTTCTTGGCTAACATTGTGGTAGCGGAGAAGGAAAAGAAAGAGAAGAAGGAAGTGAAAGACGTCCCCGTTGTTTGCGAATTCCCCAACGTTTTTCCTGAAGATCTTCCTGGATTACCTCCAAGTCGCGATATCGACTTTCGTATCGACCTCATTCCTGGAGCCAATCCTGTTGCCAAAGTTCCCTACCGACTCGCACCGTCCGAAATGCGTGAACTCTCAAACCAGCTCCAGGAATTACTTGAGAAAGGCTTCCTTCGCCCGAGCACCTCTCCTTGGGGCGCGCCAGTCCTTTTCGTCAAAAAGAAGGATGGGACGTTCAGGATGTGCATCAACTATCGGGAATTGAATAAGTTAACTATCAAGAACCGCTATCCTCTACCTCGCATTGACGATTTGTTTGATCAGCTACAAGGTGCTACGTGCTTCTCGAAGATCGATCTATGCTCAGGCTATCATCAACTACGCATTCAAGAGGAAGATATCCCCAAAACCGCGTTTCGCACTCGATACAGCCACTATGAATTCGTTGTTATGCCCTTTAGTTTAACCAACGCACCCGCGGTTTTCATGGATCTGATGAATCGCGTGTGTAAACCATATCTCGACCGTTTCGTCATCGTATTCATCGACGATGTCTTGATCTATTCCAAGTCGAAAACCGAACACGCGCAACATCTACGTTTGGTTCTCGAGCTACTCCAGGGGAATCGACTCTACGCCAAGTTCTCCAAGTGCGAATTCTGGTTGGAGGAGGTTCAGTTTCTGGGTCACATTGTCAATAGTCAGGGTATTCATGTCGATCCTGCGAAGATTGATGCCGTTAAGAGTTGGATTACGCCCAAGAACCCGTCTGATGTCTGTTCTTTTCTCGGACTAGCGGGCTATTACCGACGATTTATCAAAAGGATTCTCAAAGATCGTTGTGCCGCTTACCGCTCTCACGCATAAAGACAAGCCTTTTGTTTGGGGAACTAAACAAGAGTCTGCTTTCCAAACCCTCAAGCACATGCTTTGCAACGCTCCTGTTCTCACATTGCCCGACAGAAACGACGATTTCATTGTCTATTGTGATGCTTCCAACCTTGGTCTTGGTTGTGTCCTTATGCAACGAGATAAGGTTATAGCTTACGCATCTCGTCAGCTCAAAATCCACGAGAAGAACTATACCACCCATGATCTCAAGCTAGGCGCAGTTGTTTTTGCGTTAAAGATTTGGCGACACTACCTGTATGGTACCAAGTGTACGATCTTCACCGATCATGGGAGCCTGCAACATATCTTTAATTAGATGGAACTTAATATGCGTCAACACCGATGGGTAGAACTACTCAACGATTACGACTGTGAGATTCGTTATCACCCGGGCAAAGCAAACGTTGTTGCCGACGCACTCAGCAGACAGAGCTATCTGCTTAGCACTCATAACGTCTAAGCCCAATACGATCTCAAAACCCTCATCCGTGAAGCCCAGCATGCATGTTTTAATAAACGCACTCTGAAGAAGGAAAGAATCTATCACGACGGAGCCCAGCTTGTGAGTAAATCAAATGGGATATTCCACTTTCTAGACCGAATTTGGATCCCTAAACGGACCGATTTGCGACAGATTTTGATGGACGAAGCCCACAAATCCCGGTATTCTATTCATCCCGGTGCCGACAAAATGTACCAGGATCTTCGCTACAAGTACTGGTGGTCGGGCATGAAAAGGGATATTGCTCTCTATGTTGGAAAATGCCTGACTTGTGCAAGGGTCAAGGCTGAACACCAAAGACCCTCTGGCTTACTCGAGCAACCACCGATCCCTATGTGGAAGTGGGAGAGTATAGCTATGGAATTCATAACAAAACTTCCGCACACGTCATCAGGTCACGACAGCATCTGGGTTTTTGTTGACCGTTTGACTAAATCAGCTCACTTTTTGCCAATACGGGAAGACTACAAGGTAGAACGATTAGCCCGAATCTACACCGATGGGATCATTTGTAATCATGGGACGCCTCACGACATCATCTCTGATCGTGATGCTCGGTTTACCTCGCGACTGTGGGAAACATTTCAAACGGCTCTCGGTACATCGCTTAATCTAAGTACCGCTTTCCACCCTCAAACCGACGGACAGACTGAAAGAACGATTCGTACTCTTGAAGACATGCTCCGTTCGTGTGTCATAGACTTCGGTGGTAATTGGGATAAATACCTGCCGTTAGTCGAATTCTCGTATAACAACAGTTATCATTCCAGCATTCAAATGGCACCATTCGAGGCTTTATACGAAAGAAGATGTCGATCGCCTATTGTGTGGCACGAGATCGGTCATTCGCAATTAACCGGTCCAAGCTATTGCAAGAAACGACAGACAAAATTTTCCAAATTCGAGACAACCTAACGAAAGCTCGGAATCGACAGAAAAGTTACGCCGATAGACGACGCGAGCCCCTTGAATTTGACGTTGGCGACCACGTACTCCTAAAGGTATCACCTTGGAAGGGTGTGGTCAGATTCGGCAAAAGAGGAAAGCTCGCGCCTTAATATGTTGGACCTTTTAAGATTCTGGAGAGGATCGGAAAAGTCGCCTACAGACTCGAACTACCGGAGGAACTTAGCAACGTCCACCCGACTTTCCATGTTTCAAATCTCCGAAAGTGCCTGGCTGATGATGATTTACACGTACCTCTTGAGGACCTGCAAGTAAACGAAACACTACACTTCGTGAAGAAGCCTGTCGAAATCATGGATCGCCAAACCAAGCAGCTCAGACGCTTGCGCATTCCTATTGTGAAAGTCCGATGGGAAGGCAAACGAGGCGCAGAGTTCACTTAGGAACTCGAAAGCGACATGAAGGCGAAGTATCCGCAGTTGTTCGTTACGGCTTCGGCCTAATTTCGGGACGAAATTCCCTAAACAAGGGGAGGCTGTAACACCCCGTGTTTTCGAAAGTCAAATTCAAGGTTAAAGTCAACGGCCGATTTCGCGCGACTTGACTAGTAGTGAATTTCTGTTATGTGTTTATTTTAGTTGTATTATGTGGAGTAAGTGTCAATAATTACAATAATCAACGTATGTTACTCGCTATCTAATCGACTTACGACTGTGAATTATAGGAAGTAACAATGCGATAAAGTTAATTAAACGATAATTAAACTATGTTAATCAAATCGACGTCGAATCGAATCGCAACTCGAACTACGAATTTTGGTTATTGTTATACGTGTGTGTGTGCCTTACGTGTAACTTGTGCATGTTTATTTTTGTTGTGTTGTGGTAATCAATCGAAACGCAATCGAAACTCGAACGCAATCAAAACTCGAATCATAATCGAACTCAATCGAAATCGAAATGGTAGCATAATTAGTGGAGAAGAGACAGTGCAAGATATAGTAGTTGGGATTAAAAGTAATTTGACTAGGAAAACCTATCGTGTCGCAGCGCTCGCAGTCGCAACCGAAACAACAAAAATCGTCGCGCCGCGCACTCGAACCAAGTGCCATCCGGCCGGATTGCCATCCGACCGGGAGGTCAGTTGATTGAGTGCCATCCGACCGATGTTACAATGTTACAATTTAAATGAGAAAGCACGGAAGCTTAACGAAAGGGGGAACCTGAAGCTGATAGAAGAAGAGAAAGATTATTAGATGCTTACAATGTTACAATTTAAATGAGAAGGCAGAATGATCAAGACTGAAGAAGGTGTCATAACAGAGAATAGTCACTGAAGACTTCGTCAATATCCGAGGGGGAATCTGTTAGTGCACTACGTCTATTGACTTCGTCTTGTATCATGTAATAGGATAGAATAGGATATTCAGTGCACGAGGTTCGAGAAACTAAGAAATGTGGTTTAAGTGATGATTTCGCTTCAAGTGAACTTGTTACAAGTTCAAGCGAAATTCACTTAACAGATTTCTCTTGAACATGTACTGGTCACCTTCAAGCGAAATTCTCACCTCTATATATAGTGCACTTGTCATTTCATTTGGTACGCGACTTCCGAAAGTGTAACGAAGTGCTGCCGGTTTTCTGTCAGGTTGTAAACATTGTTATTATCAATACAAGCAACAGATTAAAGATTACAAGCTGTTTTCGTGTCTAGTTCTCTGATTCCGCCTTTGAACTGGACTTACAACTCTTCTGAACGACTCAATCGGGTCAAACAACGATCCAACAACCGAGATGACATCCGACCGGACAGTCATCCGGGCGAGATGCCATCCGACCGGGCCACACTTTCCTCTTTGGGTAACTCTATAAATACCCATGTCACTTTCATTCTTTCTACTTTTGGCAACTCTCTGTCCGAACAGCACGCTCTCCTCACCTTTTCTTCGATTTCTCTCGATTCAGGTAAGATCTCGTCCTAAATCTTGTACTTTCATAATCTACACACACTCCTACACCTTTCTATCTTTTAAATCTTAACTTTTAACCATGAAATCACTAGATTTAAGGTGTTCTAGGATGACGTCATCATGTGTTCTTGAAGAACTTCATGTTTTGGCTTCAATCCATCAAGAACAACTTGGATCCAACCGATTTCCACACAAATAAACAAAGATCTTGTATAGATCTAAACACTTTTATGGTGAAAAAGGATTGAAAGATGGTTTCTAACTTTCTTTCAACTCTTTTACACTCAATGCACTTAAAACCGACAGATTGGGACCTTGTTCTAGTCTTCTACTCACTCGAGGTGTTGTACTAGCTCAAGATCTGGATTCTATTCACGAGACCACCGATTTCGGGTTAACCAAGAACAACCGTCGTGAACCGGTTACTGGTCAAACTATGGAGATTCCTGTTTGATCGGGGCACTTGGGTTAAGTTGGGGTTCCGTTGGTTAGCACGTTGTCAACACGTCTCGATAAAGACGACAAACAATCAAAACGGCCAAGTGAAAGACGAATGGAACGACCAGCACGGAGTGCTATCCGACCGGACTACTGTCCGAATGGATAAGCCATCCGAGCGACTAGGTCATCCGAACGGCTTACACCTTGGGTCCCACACTTAATCAACTTTACCTGAAGTTTGAGTATTGAACGAATTGCTACCTGATCGGACTACCATCCGATCGGATTACTCTTCGTATCATGAGATACTTGGACTTAAACAATTTTCAACATGTTCAATGGACTAAGGATGCCACCCGACCGGACTGCTGTCCGACCGAGTGACAACCTGTTGTGGACTTGTTCTCAATAAGTAACCTCACCACTCAAGTCGTCGTCCGACCGAACGACCTGTCCGACCGGATGACCATCCGAACGGATTGTCATCCGCACGACTAAGCCGTCCGATCGACCGACTTGAAAGGTAGAGATACTTCAATGTTTTCAAAATGCTACAACGAAAACTTCAAAGGACAAGCCATCATACACAAACACATCAAAGGAAGAAACAATCCACTCGAATAGTCGTCCGACTGGACAACCTGTCCGACCGGATGACCACCCGAACGGATTGTTATCCGCACCACCGGACCATCCGATCGGATTACCAATCCGACCGAGCTGCTGTCTGAGCCACTTACACCTTTCATCGATTTGCGCGTCACTTATCGTTATGCTATCGATCTGTTCAGGCTAACCTCACTCTCTAGCGCTCCCTTCAATCCATCATCGCTGTGAGTATACTCGATCCCTTTTTGCTTTACGCACTTTTGGGTGTTACATACGTTACGAATATTCAAATCACAACAAACACACTACTCAATACTATTTGAACGCTAACCGTTAATGCATGTTATACGTGGCTTATGAATGCTTGTTTGTTATGTTTACACATGGAATGTTGTCTACCTGCCTTAGCAACGATAGTACTATAGTTTGGACTCAGCACCTGTTCGCAGGGGTTGTTAAGGACAATTACTTGCATGGATTACGATGGTAATCAAGTATTGCGAACTGCCTCAGGTAGTCAACCCGCAGTCATTGGTATCGATGGATCTATGTCGATAACTAACGTGCTTCATTTCACTATGTGTACGTGCGGGTTATGCGTAAACGAATTTCGAACTCTATATGCTATTACCAAACTTGTATGCTCACCTTTACATTATATGTATTGAATTTTATTTTAACGTATGTGACAGGTGCATAGGATGCACACCTGCTAGGAAATCGAGGCTAGAATAAGGATCTAGAGGCCAACAAATAGTTGTCTGTACAAATTAAATCAAGGGTCTCTAGAAGCAGATAAACAATTGCTCTATTTGAAATCTGAGTTGTCGGAATAGAACTATTTGCCTGGATCTTGTCTGTAATAATTTGTTTACCTTTTGAGACATGGTATGGGACATGTTATTTTAAATTGATTGGTAATGATAATTATTATGGAAACTTCTGGACAATCTGTTTCGCTCAGTGCCATGTCCCGATGTTTCCGCCATCGGTTGGGGTGTGACAGTTGGATAAGGCTTAGCCTAAGGTAACGGTTTATTCGGGGTATCTTGCATTAAGTACCCACTTCTCCGGTTCAGTTCTTGGTGTTAGCCTTGTCGTTTTGGTCGGACAGAGCTCGTCCGTCGACATTACTTCTAGGTGAGCATATAAAATCGCAATCCCCATTTCGGTTGGGAAACCGAATGCTGAGTGGGGAGTGGATGTTATCAGGTTAAAGTCGCCTTGTGCTTCTCTGCCGGGAAGCACATCATGCTTGGAGGTGTGTGGTAAAACCATGAAGTTTACCTCCTCTGTTCGTGTATGCTTACCGTCGGTAAGCGTCACTTGGAAACTTATTTGACCATGGGGGGACACCGTTTCCCCCATGAAACCGGCCAATGGGTAATCTACCTGCTGCAATCTATCCTTGTCTTCCTGGTCAAACTGATTGAAGCATTCTTCATTGATTATATCTGAGATACTGCCCGGGTCTATAAAGACGTAGACTGTGCAGTAGTGTCCTAGGCAGCCGGTTACCACGACGGCGTCCCTGTCGCGCGGTCCGCCTCTTACTCGAGGGAAGACGACTTGCTCGTTGTGCCAATCATCGTTTTGCGCCCTCTTTACTACCTTCCTATATTTTCTGCGCCCACCAGTTATCATGTGGATATTTAGGTATTTCATTTTCTTGTCAGAAGGACCTTTATCCCGGCGATTGATGCGCTTTGTTTCTTTTCTCACATGCTGCAACAGATGTTGTAGCTTTTCACTCTTAAGGGACTTCTCAATCTCCTGTCAGAGACTGATGCAGTTGTCGGTGGTGTGACCACTATCCTTGTGGTAGTCACAATACAAGTTGAGGTCTTGCCCCTTCTTGTTTTTCATTGGTGCTACTGGTTTAAAGTTACATTCTTTAGTTAGAAGGATGTCTTTTGGTGATTTACTGAGATCAGTCCATTGTCGGTCCCGATTCTCTTTCTTCGTTGCTCGATGATCCCGTTGGTTGTTGATTGTAGATTTGACGTCCGCTTGAGACCCATACTTATCATATGATCTTGAATCGTGGTCGTGCGTCCACGAGTTCTTGTTGCGCTTGCTGTTGCTACGCCTGGATGACTCCTGTTTTGAAGAATGCAGACCAGCATATGAAGTGCAATCTTTGTCTTTATTTTAAGTAATAAGCGCTCTGTTTGGGCGAACGTTTTGGCTACCGTCATAACGTCGTCCCATTTCTTTGGTAAGCCCTCCTTAGTAGAAAATCGTCTTGATCATTTCGTCATGCCTGACGGCACAACATAAATGTGTGCGTGAAAGCGTGTCAGATACCTCACCGATCTCAAGGCATTCTTTGTTAAATCTGGTGATTAAGGCTTCCAAGCCATCATTGTCTCTGTGCCAGATCGTCATAACACCCGTCGTATCTCGAACGTGTCGCTTTTGTTGGCTGAAGTGAGCAAGAAATTTTCCTTGCAAGTAATTATAGGATACCAGTGAGCTCACTGGTAAACTATCAAACCAGGCCCTTGCATTGCCAGTAAGGGTCTGGATGAAAAGATGGCACCACAATGGTTACGTCCAACCGCCAACGAGGTCGGCACTAGTGAACACCCCAATGTGGTCGTCTGGGTCTGTCAACCCATTGTAGTTTTGCAACACTTGGTGAAAGTTTTAATCGTGTTAGTGGTGCAGGGAAATTCCTTTTATGAACTAGTAATTGCCAGCAGTAGACTTCGGTCGGTAGACTGAGCTCTAATCGTGCCTTGCTGCACGATCATAAGTTGCGCGCGGTTGCACATGTCTGTATGCATCCTAGTCATTATCTAACCGGCTAAAAACATTGTGCGACTCCTTCGCATAATAGGTGGAGTCTTCTGGGTCGGTCATGTCGTCTATATCGTCGTTGAGGGTGGCTCAAGATGGCTATGTACGTCAAACCCTCGGCGGTTGTCGGAATCCCGCCGATGTTGCCTTGGTGGCCCCAGCCCCGAGATCAATAGGTGGAATCCCCTTCTTGTAACGTATGCTGACTCATATACGAGTCCCAATGTTCTTCGCGCCTGTCTCTAGGCACATGCTGCTGTGGGGGTGGTGTCTCGTATTGAAGAACACGAGTCATCGGTGTGATTGGTGCATGTGTATGTTGTACAGTCTGCTGCATCAAGGCGCAGAGCTGGGCGTACACTGCATTCAAAGCGGCCTGTTGTTTTAAGAACCAGGAGAGAGGATCCTCCCCCTCTGGTATAATTGATGCTAACTAGGGAATATTCGGCAGATTCGCCAATACGTTCCCCGCCTGAGCGGATGTTCCAATTTGACCCGTCATTTGGTTACGGGGAGCATTCTCCGTCTGGTAAATCGGGAATGGAACATAGGGCTCCATGTCTGGGTTGACAATAGTATTATGATCAGTCATGATTCTAGAAAAGAAAAGATGATAGTGCTTGTAAAAATCACGGTGGAGGCCAATGAAGAAACAGAGGTTAACCGAGTGGTTAGTCCACGGGTCGAATCTCATCAAGATAGGGTTGATCTCTTTTTTCCTCGATCGTTGACTGTTGATTTTGTATCTGTCGCCTGCACAATGAAAACACCGTGACTCGCAACAAGGAGAATGAGGTGGGGGTTGCTCCTTGTTACTACCCTCTGGCGTGAGAATCAGTGTTTGCTTAGGAAGCAAGATACGTGATTCAGTAGTAAATTTGAGAGAGCATATTAGCATTACCTCAAACCTGGTTCGAAGTATGGTATTTATAGCCGAAGAGTGAAGGAGAGAGGCCAATGGGCCGTCTGATGGGCCTGACGTGTCAAGTATCAGCTTATCTTCTGGTTTGTCAGGTGTGCAGACTGTAGAAGTGTCAGGCGCACGAAGGAGTAGACACCACGTGGCAGCTTCGGTTGTCAGTCTATTCATCAGCTTTATGAAAGTGGAGTTTCCTGATAGTGGATTGGGCAGCTGTCTCCTGTGCGGTCAGGCTGACCACTTTTGTCAGTGTCAGAGTTTGCAACTTTTTGATTGGACGTAGAAGTCAAAGGAAGGTTCCACTTGCATTATGATAAGATGTTTCCCTTGCGCTTGCGCCCTGTAAGCTTGCACAAGACCGTAGCATGTGTTGGATGAGTTCCATCGTCTGATGTTGTCCGCGCGCGCGCCCTACAAGGTTGCGCGGGACTGAAGCATGGTTTTAGCATTAAGTGGCTAAGTATACTGGGTGATGGTTATTTGCGCCTAAGTCTGACGCAAGATCTGGGACCAGACCCCTTCAGTTCTCCAAGAAATTGAAAATTTTATTGAGAATTTTAGAATAACATAAGGAAAAGTACTGTGATGTTTTTTTTACCTTTCTTAGCCCTAAATTTTAATGTTGGGATTGATGAGTGACTTTACTAAGACTAGTTCTATAGGGACAATACGTAAGACATGGTTAGCTGAGTTAAAAGTGTAAGCTCATTTAATATGTTCTAAGTACTTAATCTTCGTTTTTTTGGAGCTACATAATGTTGGTGCAGCTGGTTCAGAAACACAAACACCATCGTGATTTTGTGACCAACTGGGTCATTACTCTTTCTTGCAAATGGATCCTCAGTGGAGGTTGAAAAATTATATACATTTTACACGAATGCTGAAAGAAAAGAAAATAAAATGCAAAAAAAGGTCTTACACGAATTTCATCTGGAAGTTCCAATTCTTTCTCATGTTTATTGACAAGTTGGTCCCTAGTGAGGCGTCGTATGTGCTCCTCCTTTAAAAAAAAAGAATGAAAAAGAATATAAATTACTAACTACTGAAGGGGAGTTGGTTTTCGGGCAAGAAACTACCTAGTAATGGTCATATATTTTACACATGTTTTTTTTTATTATTGTTATTTTTTTTGCTGATGATGCGATTTTCATGGGGGAATGGGGGAGAAGAAATATAAGCAAACTAAGGCGAATTTTAAGGGTGTATGCTTCTTAGATGTGAGGTCCTAGGTTCAAATATGGGCAACAGTGATTAATTTAGGATTTTTGGAGGTGTAGGAGCAAGATTCTTCGTTTAACCTTTGTGATTTGATTATTGTGAACATGATTGTTGGCTAAAAACCTAGAACTACCTAAATTATGATGAACGGATGTTAAAGTTTTAATTTTGATTTGGATAATTGTTATTTATGGATCTTTTATGTTAAAGTAAAGAACTTGGTTATTGATTCGCTGTGTTTGCATATTTAGATTTGTTTAATCGTCGTTTATTGCTTCGTATGATCTTTGGTGAATGTCTTTCATGTAATAGGATTATACTAAATCATTAACTGTGTGTTTGTGATTTGTTTGGTTAATCGGCCGATATACCATAGAAGTGATATTCAGGGCCGGCCCTGAGAATTCATGTACCCTGTTCGAGCTCTAAAAACGTGCCCTTAGGTCTTAACTAAATAAAAAATTTAAACTAGTTTTTTCATACAACTTTGAACCATTGACAAAAATATAGCATTCGATAAACAATGCAATTAACAAAATACAAAATATAGTATTCGAATGAATGACATACCGTCAAAATTTTTTGCATAGCACCCTTTTGCGACTTCACCAATTCATCTTGTCGTTTCCTCTTTTGACGTTTTTGCCATCCGGATGGTTGTTTAGGAGCCATTAACGCCTAAATAATGTTCGACAAGACGACAACAACATAAATGAACTGAAATCCGAAATCGACATAAATCATAAGTTAAGTGAATAATGTTCGACAAGACGACAACAACATAAATGAATTCAACATATATAATTGAAATCAAAAAGACGAAAATCAATCCTGCTGTCACAACAATACAACATAAATGAACTGAAGTGCTGTGAAATACTGAAATCGAAGGCTGACCTGCTGGCTGCTGTGACTGAAATCGAAGGCTGCTGGCTGTGTGATGATGAATGATGATCGATTGATCGGCTGTGCAACTGGCTGCGACGTTTCTGTTCTTCCTCCCTTAGTTCCTTCGAGTCTTCGACGTTTCTGTTCCTGATTGCCGCCCACGACCAGACTTTTTTTTTAATTAGTTTTTAGAAAATATTTGGGTATTGGGCTCACAAACCTAATGGGCTAAATAGTTTAAACAATATGATTTTTTTAAGTGGGCCTATGTTAATATTTTTTTGGTTATACCCTATTAAAAATTTTTTTTTACATATATAATATCGGATTTTTTTTAAAAATTACGGGCCCTACGAAATCACGGGCCCTGTTCGGTTGTCCTCCCCGCCCTCCTTCAGGGCCGGCTCCGGTGATATTCAATAATTGAGTAGGTCTGTTGGCCCCAAAATGGATCTTTGATCTCTAGACAATTGAATAACTTGAATATAAACTGAATATCTGAATACATGAATGAATTACAATTGAAATCTAAAGCCCTATTTATAGTTTCTAATGGGTGCGATCCAATAGACGTGTCCTTTCACGAACGGGTGCGCCTCTTGAATATGTGGATGTAATTAAACATGAAGGGGTGTGTCTCTAGAATCAAAAAGTCGCGTCCCTTCCTTCTTCCTTTGCAGCCATCGATCAAGGGGTGTCTCCCAAGGGATTTCACCACCCTTGGGGTGGTGGTTACCAAGTTCTGTTTTGTCACAAATAGCCCCTCAACTTTGTAACCGCCAATCTTTATACTAATTACCATATAACCCTTGAACTTAAGGATGTGTAGGGATTATAACTTTCATTCACCCCCTAGTCACGAACATCCATGAGTTGTTGTAGATCTTGAACTCCGAATAGTTTTATCTTCTTGAATCTTCTCGGTATTTAACACTTCACATGTATCTTCTTATTCACGAACCTTGCTCCTCATGAACTTGCTTCACACGAACTTACTTCACACTTGTCTTGACCGCACTTGATTTGTATGACACGAACCTTTTCTTGTGTAGTTATCTCAACACGAACTCCAACGGTCTTGATTAACTTGCCAACCATCATATCTCATGACTTGAATCCATATCGCATAGATTTTAGGCATTCTAACTCACTCAGATCTCTAGCGGTTGTGTCACACAACAATTTTTTCTTCTGTCCCATTCACAGGATTACTTCTTTCCTTCACACGCGTGCCTTCTTCTTGGTCTATCACAGATTTAATCTCGTCATCACGGTTGTTTCTCACAACGGGTTCTTCATCATTGATTGTTTCCCTCACGGATTCTTCACTTTTCCCTGATCCATTCACTAGATTGTTTTGTTGTACCTTTCACAGGTTATCTTCCTCCGCATCACACAGTTTTTTCCCTTTGATCGTTTCACATGACCAAATTCCATGTTTCTACTTCTCTTCAACGTGTAGGCACATCAGAAGTGCCGGTTCATCATCATCTTCCATTTCAACCAAGAGTGTCTCATTTTCCTTGGTTTTCTTGGTTGGGCATTCGTAGGCATAGTGTCCAAGTTTCTCACATCTGTAGCAAGTGATTTTCGACTTATCTCTCATAGTCGGTGCCTCTTGCTTGCTATCATCCCTTTGTGGTTTGTTGGTTCCTTCCGACTCGTAAGAGGTGTGTCCTTCACCCCTATGTTGATAATTGCTTCTCCCTCGGCCTTGTGACGGACGGAATCTCCCTCGTCCACGATTTCCAACATGTTGTCCATGACCCGCATACAAGAGTTCTTCTAGATTGTTCACGGGGCTTTTTTTCTTTAACTTTAACCTTTCTTCATACGTTTTTAATCTACCAATAGCTTCGTCTAACGTCATTGTGTCCAGATCGGAGTATTGCTCGATCGATGCAACTATTTGAGTAAATCTATCTGGCACGACGTTTAGAAGTTTTCGTTCCAGAGTGGATTGATTCAACGTTCTTCCATACTCGCTTGCCCGTGTAACAATACTATTGATCTTTGCAGTCAACTCGTCTATTGTGTCATCTTCCTTCATTTGCAATAACTCAAATTCTGACATGAGTGTATGTAAACGCGCCTTTTGCACACGGTCTACACCAACATGTCTAGTCTTGAGATTTTCCCAAATTTCCTTTGCAGTTTTACAACTTGCAATACAACATCCTCTGGTATTGCTTGGAACAGATATGCAATCGCTGCTTTGTCCTTTTTCACATCTTGTTGCGTAGCGTTTGTGGGTTCTATCATCTCCAAAGTCCATTTGCTTCTAGTATGGTTTTGATGCGTATTGCCCAACGGTATAATTTGTTGGTTTTAAGATTGGACATTGGTAGTGAGTCAGAGATCCCACATCCTTGTGAATTACAATTTTGCCCGAACCGCTCGATGTATCAGACATGTTTCCGAACGATTTTGACTTTCAAAAAATTTGCAAACAAACAACCTATCTTGTTTCTTATAATTTCCTTACCACCAATACGAACCACTGTACCGGTAAACTTTGACTTTCTAGAACCTTTAATTCTTAACCCCCGTATAACCCCAACGCGTAATAACCAATCAATCTAATTTGCACTAAACCCCGGAATCAAAACCCTAGATTCCTAACCCCTGGTTCGTCCCTGAACCGAAAATAAAACTAACTTGCGAATGAGCAAGAATAATAAAACCTGATCGCGAATTCCCTGCGATGCCTTGAGCCTGATGCTCTGATACCAATTGTTGGTCCCAAAATGGATCTTTGATCTCTAGACAATTGAATAACTTGAATATAAACTGAATATCTGAATACATGAATGAATTACAATTGAAATCTAAAGCCTTATTTATAGTTTTTAATGGGTGCGATCCAATAGACGTGTCCTTTCACGAACGGGTGCGTCTCTTGAATATGTAGATGTAATTAAACATGAAGGGGTGTGTCTCTAGAATCAAAAAGTCGCGTCCCTTCCTTCTTCCTTTGCAGCCATCGATCAAGGGGTGTCTCCCAAGGGATTTTGCCACCCTTGGGGTGGTGGTTACCAAGTTCTGTTTTGTCACAAATAGCCCCTCAACTTTGTAACCGTCAATCTTTATACTAATTACCATATAACCCTTGAACTTAAGGATGTGTAGGGATTATAACTTTCAAGGTCTAGGTATTCTACTAATCTTATCAACCGAGAGGTGCGAGATTATCGGGAGGTCTAGGTTGGTAAATTGCTAGGTAGGTCTTCGTTTGCCTTATCAATTCTTGTCTATTGAGTCGAATCAAGAACCCAAGTTACCTTAAACTTTCATACCGTGAGGGAGTTGGTCATATTAAGGTTCTTTTCATAAAACACTTAGATTAACTAAAAGGGAGTCTAGATTAAACCGGTATTCTTAACAGCCTTTAGAGTTCCATAGGTGTCTTCCCGAGAAGGGTCGGAGGTCCCGTTCGGTCCCTCTACAGGTTTAGAAATTTATGATCCCGGTTCCATCATAACTAGTATCCGATTAAAATATTACTGATAGCATCTGGGATTCCAGTTTAGGTAGTCTTTCATCAACATCTGAATTAAACCCAAGTCTCATTCGCGTCTATTTGTTTTCGTTAATTAGTATTCAATTTAGTTGCATTCTTAGGATATTAGACCCCCCCCCCTTAAAACATAAAAATAGTTAGAGTCGTGTCAGTCATAAGTCTAGAGAGACTAGTTAACGTAATTTAAAAGAGTCATGTGGGTTCGATTTTCGGACTTACTTAGCTTACTAGAGTCGATCGGTTCACATGCCGGTTAGTAGTTTAGTTGAGTTTTAGAGAGTCTAGAGTATTGCTTAGTGTCTAGATTAGATTAATTTAGTTAATAATTAATAAACTACTTTTCGCACATTACACACAATAGTTGATATAAGAGAATGATTACAGGAAAAAAAAAAGAGAGGGACTTACAGGAATATTTTCACGAGTCAACTGAAGTTCCAATGTATTATTAACAACTTGGTCAAGATCTGGGCGTTGTACTCCATCATCCTTTAAGCAATAATATGAGGGAGACATTAGTTCTAAAAACTCTAATCAGTGGTAAAAACATTTAAGTTGGTGATGAAGAAGGATAAAACTGTTGGCTTGAGGTGGCTCATCAATCAAGATGTTGTGGGTTCTGTATGCATTAAGTCATTAACTAGAAACAACATAATTATTGTCACTATGAACAAGAGGTTGTGGGTTCGGATAAATGTGACACCAAGTACAAAATTCCGAAACAAAGTAATACACACAATTCATTTGTTCTTCATCAACATAACATCACCACCACCTTCAACAACCCTCCGTCATCCTCTTCATCGTCTGCAACATCACCGTCGTCATCTTCCGACAACCCTCAGCACCGTCTACTCCGTCATCTTCTCCGCCGCACCAGTCACCTCCTCCATAACTTCATACACCGTTTGTCTTCTTCAATCACCTTCTCCGGTCATCACTTTAACCTGCAACTCTCTTCCGGCAATCCGCCACCGACACCAACAGCTCCCATTCATATCCGGCGACTGTCATACATCATCCTCTTCAAACTCTCGCCTCCGGTCAACACATCTGTTTCACCATCATCTTTGTCTCCGTTCATCGTTCATCGTTCACCGTTGTATCGTTCCTTCACCATCTCATCGCCATCTTCATCCTTAACCACCATCTCAGGCGACCTTCATCATTTTTTTTTTACCGTGGCGGCTGAAAGTTGTTTAAGGAATTTAGGGTTTTGATCGTACATGGTAGTAAACGACATTTGATATTGTCGTTTAATATTTTTATATTAATTATAATAATAATAATAATAATAATAATAATAAACAATCATGACGTAGCTCTTTCTTGGTGGGGTGTCTGGGAGGGTGAGCAATTGTAGGTTGCTTCCCTCTCCTTCGTTTCTTGGGTGGGTTGATACCTGGCCTCCTCCTCATCTCGAGGCGAAGGACTTGTTCTCACTTCTCGGTTTTGATTGATTGTTTCCAATGGGCCCTGCCAAGGGTAGAAGCATGGTATCCAGTGCCTCTGAAGGGGATGTTGGCCCTACCTCGTCCAATGGAGTGTGGTTATGCCCCTTCAGGAACTTCCACGAGTGTAAAGACGGTAAGTCTGGGTCTTGTGGGTATAACAGATTGATCGCGCATTTTCAGCAATTTCATTTTAAAGATGATCGTAAAGAATCCCTCCAAGATGCACTTTCTAAGGATTTAGAACTGTTTTCAAATGTTGGGGAAACCTTGCGAGTTTTTGGATATTGGTTGTGTGGGAGGTGCATGAAGACACACGCACTTAGTAGGGGGTGTCATCATCCTGATGGTGTTTTCACGTTCTCTAGAAAATCCGGGTCTGATGAGGATTTTGTCGTGGGGATACCAAGGCCCCAAGATCCTGTGATGGTTGAGCTTAGGACCTCGCAGGGAGTGACGGGAGATGTTGCTCTCCTTGAACGTGTTTTCTCCCTTCCGGTTCGAACTGTTAAGAGCATCCCCCCAAGCTGTCGTTTGGCATTTGCGCAAGCTTTGACAGGTGCCATCCATAAAGTAGTAGCTTCCCCTGGGTCTGTTGAAAGCTGGGTCAAACTCTTGCTCTTACCCCGTTGTACCCTTAAGGTGGTTAAACCGTCTTCCAGGCAAGAGAGAAGGTCGGGTAATCGAAAGTCCTTGCAATGTGATAGTATTTTGCGGGCCTTAGCTTTGTGGAAGGAGGGCTCTGGTTTTGAGATTTTGGTCAATTCCCTCCTTGCCGATAGCGGAGAAGAGGTCGTGCGTGGGGGGGAGGCACAACGGGAGATAGCTGAGGAGGTTAGCCCTAACATCAAGCAATGTCTCAGGAAAGTGAGTGATGGTCACTTCACTGCTGCAGTTAAGGTGTTGTGTTCCAGTGGGGTTGCTCCCCGGGGGGAATCTACCATGCAAGCCCTTATCGATAAACATCCCTTCGCGCCACCCCCGAGCCTCCCTTCAACCCCTCTGTCCCAACCTGCGTTATCCGTGGATAAAGACTGCGTCCACAGGTGTGTGAAATCTTTTCCGAAAGGGACATCTTGTGGGCGAGATGGCCTCCGAGCCCAACACCTGTTGGACGCTCTTAGCGGCGAAGGGTCGGCGACTGCCTCGGGACTGCTTACTGCCATCACTGAAGTGGTAAACCTTTGGCTAGGGGGGTTATGTCCTAAGGTGCTCGCGGATTTTGTTGCTTCGGCGCCCCTAACCCCTTTGTTGAAGCCTGATAATGGTATTCGCCCCATTGCTGTGGGGGCAATTTGGAGAAGATTAGTCTCCAAAGTAGCCATGAAGAAAGTTGGGAAAGAAGCTGTTAAATACTTGGGGGACTACCAATTTGGGGTGGGGGTCCCCAATGGGGCGGAGGCGGTGCTGCACAGCGCTAACAGGTTTCTTAATTCTTTTCATTCAGATGGCTCGCTGGCCATGCTTACGGTTGATTTTTCCAACGCTTTCAACTTAGTTGACCGTTCGGTTTTGCTTCGCGAGGTCCATAGCCACTGCCCCTCCATTTTCCCGTGGGTTCAGTTTCTGTATGCTCAGCCTGCTAGGCTATACGTGGGGAATGACCGCATCGGGGCATTCACGGGGGTGCAGCAAGGGGATCCTTTGGGACCTTTGCTTTTTGCCCTAGCCTTACACCCCTTAGTGCTTCAGGTGCAGGAAAACTGTAAACTCCCCTTCCATGCTTGGTACTTGGATGACGGGACGATTATCAGGGATGTTGTTCAGGTTGCTAAAGCTCTCGACATCATCGGTTCGGAGGGTCCAGCCTTGGGGCTACGGCTTAATATTAGAAAAACTGAATTATTTTGGCCGACATGTAACGGGGTGAAGGTCCGGCCAGGGCTTTTCCCCAGTGAGATTGGGAGGCCGGAGAAAGGTGTCAAACTGCTAGGAGGGGCAGTCAGCCGTGATTCTGGTTTTATTAGTGGTCTAGCGGCTAAGAGGGCAACGCGCGCTGTTGACTTTATGGGGCACCTTCCCTTGTTGCGGGATCCTCAAAGCGAACTTCTTTTGCTTAGATCTTGTATGGGGGTTGCAAAGTTGCTTTTCGGTTTGCAAACTTGCCAGCCCCCCTTTGTGAATGATGCTGTTTCATGTTTTGATAAAGGTCTTCGGGAGGCAATAGAAGACATTGTCGTATGTGGGGGTCCTTTTTTTGGTGAACTACAGTGGCGGATCGCGACCTTGCCAATGCGGCTTGGTGGGTTGGGCCTTCTCTCGGCCTGGGATGTGGCAGCCTATGCCTTTGTGGCTTCCAGGTCTCAATCTTGGGAGTTGCAGGACCACATATTACGTAACAGCGGGGTTGCTAACATTGATCCGGATTATGCCAACGCCTTGGAATGCTTGCATGAATCTCTCCCTGACTTTGATCTCGGCGGTTTCTCTAACAAGGACACCGCCCCCAAAAAGCCGCAGAACACTTTGGCGAATGCCCTTTGTTGTCGAATCGCACAAAGTCTGGGAGAAGATTTTCATTTGTCCCCCCGCCAGAAAGCCGTCATTGATTGCCTACAGAGGCCTCACGCTCAAGATTTCTTAACTGTTATTCCTATTGAAGGTTTGGGTCAACGTATGTCAGCGGTGGAGTACCGGTCAATCCTTAAGTACCGTTTGATGATCCCCATGTTCCCGAATGATGAAACTTGCCCAGTCTGCCGTAAAGCATGCCTGGATAAATACGGGGAGCATGCGTTACACTGTAGAGAGTTGCCGGGGTTTAAGTATCGCCATGACTTTGTTCGAGACGCGTTAATGGACATTCTCAGACGAGCAGGGATCTCGGCAAAGAAAGAGGCACCGGTGAATTTTCTTACAGACCCGTCGGAGGGGAGATCCACTCTACGCCCGGCTGACGTGCTAGTTTTTGGTTGGGAGGGCGGGAAACATGCTTGTGTCGATCTCACAGGTGTATCCCCCCTAGCCGGGTTTCGGGAAAATGGGTTTGTGGCGGGGCAAGCAGTACTGAAAGCAGAGTCGAAGAAGGTGGAAAAGCACGCGAAAGCTTGTGAGGATAATCAGCATGCCTTTGTCCCCCTAGCGTTTGACACGTTTGGCTCTTTGGCGCCAGAGGCAGTTCGTTTCTTGTCCAGAGTTCAGCGTGTAGTCCACAGCAACTTTTCGACCCCTCAGGGGCGAGGCTTTGTTTTTAGTAGATTAGGGTTTTCTATTCAGAAAGGGATGGCGGCGCAGTTTGTTGCTCGTCTACCTGCTATTCTTATGTAATTTGCCCTGATGATCAGTATTATATTAAAAAAAAAAAAAAAAACACAATTATTATATGAGAGAATGGTGAAAGGAAAAGAGGATGGACTTACGCGAATATTTTCATGACGTTCTAGTGTTTCCTCAGGTTCATGGACAACTTGGTCAATGTATGGGTGTTGTACTTCATCTTCCTTTAAGCAAATAATATGAAGGGAAATTTAGTGCTAAATCTATAAGTTAGAGACGAAAAATAAAATTACTAAGAAACAACATTAAAAACTCTAAGACCGCCATTATGGATCAATGGTGTGACTGGAGAAAAGATTATCCCTGTAGCTACATAAATAATCTTACTTACTTGGAAAAACAATGCTTTCTCAAGTTCCTTCACGACCACTTCCATTGTTGGACGTTGGTCTTGAGTTTCTGCCACACAATGATATGCAATATCAATAAATGTGTTCAAAGAATCCTTGTTAGGCCCTCTGTTTAGAATAAGATTGTTTTCAACAGTTTTTCCTTTTAATATAGGATCTATCATCTCCTCTAGTGTTACCCTGAAGAAGCGTCGTCTTGCCTCAAATCCCAGCCCTTTGTCACTCTCCTTCTTGTAAATCGGGTCATAGGCTCTCCTCCCACAGAGAATTTCAAACATAACTACTCCGAAACTATAAGTGTCTGATTCTCTTTTTAACATAAAACTATTCATATACTCTGGATCACAGTAGCATGGTGTGCCAATCATATCGAGACAGAGAGCTTTGCAATCTTGATCTAGAGGTAGGAGTAAGGATAGCCCAAAGTCAGCAATATTTGCCCCCCAATTTGCATCCAACCAAATGTTGTCACTCTTGATAGCGCGATTTATTATCATCTTTTGATCTTCCATCTTAGAGTGAAGATAATTTAACGTGCGTGCAATATCAATGCAGATTTTCAAACGTTTTTCCCAAGTCAAAATACGCATGATGTTCACGTTGTCTAAGTATTGACCAAGGTATCCATTAGAAACACTCTCAATGACAATTATCAGGTGATAATCATCAACACAAAATCCATATAGAGTGCCTATGTTGGGATGCTTAACGCTAGTGAGGATTTCAATTTCTGTAAAAAAGAAATCTTCTCTTTGCTTGTCATCTCTATCAAAGATGTGTTTTACAACTACGTTGTTGTGTCTCTTGGGTTGTTTGTCTTTATTCTTCCCATCTATGGAGGAAGGATTTTCTTTGTCAAAATGGCTGAGTCCACCTCTATACAGAGTATAGAATTCATGATCCGCAATTTTGTTTGTCACTGAAAAATTATCTGTGGCTAGTTTTATATCACTAAGACGAATCTTCAAGTGGCCAAAGTTCTTTACCTGCAAGTATTTAAGAAAGAAAAAGAGTTGAGATTACCGGGGCGGAACCAGAGGGGGAAGAGGGTCAGCTGACCCTCCGATCACCATAATTTATTGAATGTTTGTATAGAAAATTAGAGTTTTAAAGAAACAAACATAAAATGGACCCCTAATTTTTAACATGTAAAGAAAATAAGCTTATAACGACCCCCTGACTAAAATGTTCTGGTTCCGCCACTGGTTGAGAACAAGATTGGAAAGACGACATTCAAAACTATCAGCCCACTAGCTGGTATTATCATTGTCTTTGCTTGTTATTTTGGATTATTGCATGGAGGCTTCTGGTCCAGTTACATTTGGCCTCTGTTGTCTTAGATTCTTATCTGGGTTTTCTAGATAAATATATCTTGCTCCAAGGTTTTCTGTTCGATTATGTTTCTGTCTGATCAACATTTTATTTTTGGTCACTTCTTTTGCACAAATAACACAAAATTGTATTGTTATAAAAATGTGTACTGAATGTTAACAAAATTAGAAGGAACACATTAAATAAAAAAATACATATAAATTACTTAAATAACTAAGTAAATGCATAATAACAGTTAAGTTAGGAACACAAAGAAGGAAGAAAGTTAAAGTATCTAATTCAAATCCTTAAAAAAAGTCAAAGGTGCTACTATTCACCTTGATAATTATATGTATACTAATAATTAATACATATATACTAACTAATCTGGGGTGGGTGTGTAAAACCGTGCTACCAGTGTGGGGTCGAGAGGGGGCGCAAAACTGTGCTAACCGAACGACGACCAAAACTGGAGAAAAACATAAAACAAATACACAAATTTATAACACTAAGTGATTAACCGAAGACATACGTAAAAATAAGAACGAAAACATATTATATTTGACCCGACGGAACTCAGGAAAAAATCTACATCGAAACGTAAACCAATTTATATGATGCGTACATAAAAGAAATCATGTAAAACTCTAGAGAGTAAAAATCACATTTTACAAAGTTTTTGAAATGTTGAAGAGCTATAAGTGTCCATGTTAAAAGTAAAGTAAAAATAACAAAATACAAAACAAAAAAAGTAAAAAAAGACAAAATAGACGGTATTAATTTGGATGTTGTGAATTAATATATATATATATATATATATATATATATATAGGGAGCCGCTAGAATGAGAACCACCACGAGTTGTAAGAACCACGAGAACCGCGTCCCGCGGGTGGCCGCCGACCACGAAATTTTTTTTACACCTAGATCCGTATATTTTAGCAGGGGGTTTAAATTTTCGGTTCAAACGGCGCGCCCGAGGGGGTAGTTTTTTACGCCCAAAGTTTGGTAAAAAAAAAAAGAAAAATTAAAAAAATTAAAAAAACCCAAACTTTGGGCGTAAAAAACTACCCCCTCGGGCGCGCCGTTTGAACCGAAAATTTAAACCCCCCGCTAAAATATACGGATCTAGGTGTAAAAAAAATTTCGTCGCCGACGGCCACCCGCGGGACGCGGTTCTCGTGGTTCTTACAACTCGTGGTGGTTCTCATTCTAGCGATCCCCTATATATATATATATATATATATATATGAGTGAACACTAGTCTATTTGCGAACTGAGTGAACAAATCCTGACCATTGATCTACACACGTGTATGGCCAGGATCTCATCATCAAATCGTAAAATACACTAGTCTATTTCAATATCAAATCATGACCATTGATCTACACACGTGTATGGCCAGGATTAGTTCACTCAGTTCGCAAGCTACACTAGTGTTCACTCTTGAACCTAATCCTATATATATATATATATAGGAAAAGTATATCGTACATTACGGCTTAATGTACTTCACGTACAACAACGTGCGTGATTTGTTCTATAACATGCGTAATTAATGTTTTCAATATGCGTGATTATTGTGTTTCAACATGCGTGATTTTGATTTTTTGAGTTATAACGTGCGTGATTTTAAAATGAACGTGCGTAATTACCTGTCGTACGTGATGTACGTTAAGCCATAATGTATATTAACCCTTCCTCTATATATATATACATATACATATATATATATATGTAGAGGTTCCTGTAAAAATGAGAGTTTTTTGTGAGAAAAGTAAGAAAGAATCTACACCATTAGATCAAATCTAATGGTTGAGATCAATAGGGACCAAATTGTAAAATGTCTTTTATTATTTTGGACTGATTTGAAAATCGTAGGGGCAAATAGTCTTTTATATCCACTTGAAAATAGGAAACTGTAATCAAATCCCTACAATTTCGAATCATCTTTCTTCTTCCAGATCTGTGAATTCGAATCCTCCTTCTCCAGATCAAAGATCTCGAATCATCATCATCATCATCAATCCATCTCGAATCATCATCATCATCATCAGTTTACATCTCGAATCATCATCATCATCGATACAACGACGTCTCCGCCGTTCTCTTCCGTGGCTCCGAATCATCGACATCTCCACCGCTCCGAATCATCGACATCTCCGAATCAGAGACTGTAGGGAGGCGGCGTTGGCCACCTCCCCACGATGGCGGGCGGTAGTGGAACGACAGGGTTGTAGGGTTATACAGAGTTTTAATAGGGTAATATGGTGTTATATATTATTCATAGTGTTTTATAGTGATTTGTAGTGTTATATCTTGTTTTGTAGTGTTATGTACTTATTAGAGTAGTGTTATGAACTGTTGAATGGTGTTTTACAATGTCTTTAATAGTGTTATATACTTATTGAATGGTGTTATATAATTATTGAATGGTGTTATATACTTATTGAATGGTGTTATATATGTGCTGGAATGGTGATTTGCAGTGTTATTCGTAGTGTTTTTATAGAGATCTTTAAAATGGTGTTATATACTTATTGAATGGTGTTATATACTTATTGAAAGGTGTTTTATATGTGTTGAATGGTGGTTGCAGTGTTATTCATAGTGTTTTTATAGAGATCTTTTAAAAAAATCTTGTTCCTATAAATAAGGTGGCGGTTATGGAAGGTTTTGAGTTAATTGAATCAATGATAAAATTACTTGTTTTCCCTTTTGAATTAATTTAGATTGAGGACACATATTATCTTCACAAAAATTTTCACACTTCTCACACTTTTAACCTTTTTTTACAATAACCTTACCCATCATATACACACACACACACGTGTGTGTGTGTCTCGAGAAAACAAAAGTATTATTTTTTTAATCAATTTATTTAAATATAAAAAACATTTTAGCTTTTTTGTTTTAACTAGTCCGCGTAGTGGCGCGGATACATTGAATGGATTAGCCCAAACGTTATATGATACATTAACCATATGAAAACACACATTTTGACGTTTCCAGTTGAACTCAATGTAAGCTGTATAAGCATTGTGATTGGATCAAACGTAAAGTAAATCAAATTCATATCGAACAATCATAACGTATTATATGTGACCCAAATCATACATAGAAAACGTAACGGGTATGAAGGAAAATATACACATGTAATCGAAAGGGATTAATTAGAGCTTTCTAAAAAAGGGGAGAAAAAGAAACCATAATTTGACTTTACTCGGTTCGAAACAAACTTTACGAAACATATATAAAATAAATACGAAAACATATTGTATTTGACATGAATCATTTCCCATTATATTTGACATGAATCATTTCCCAAAAATGTTTACATCGAAACGTAGAACAACTTGAATTTATACGAAAACGTACATAAAAATATGCATGTAAAATGGTTTCTTTAAACGAAAACGTATTATATTTGACTTGACTCATCTATAAAAAAAAGTTTACGTCGGGATGTAGAACAAATCATATTTATACATACCCGTATATAAAATATGCACGTAAAAAATAGTTTTTAAGTAAAGGAAGTATACGGGTAAACCAAAACAAAATATTAGTAAAAAATTTAATAGGTTAAAAACATTCGTAAAACCGTGCCAAGTAGCACCAATGCCACAACCACATCGACTCTCAATATCGTAAAAATGAAATAAATAAAATGGTAAAAATTACACTAAACTAAAAGCAGACTAAAATTATTGAATCACGCACACCCGTTACAGTGTGTGAATGGGAATAAATTAACCAGAAACGTAAAACGTAGAAAAAAAATAACTTAGTCGATCTAGGACCCGCCCGTTGCGGCGAACTTTTCAAAAGGGAAAAAATGGACGCGTTGTGACGGGTCTGTCTAATATGAAAAATAGAGCAAAAAACGTTGAACCTCACATGCACGCTACGGCATGTTAACTCGTAAAATTTAGAACGAAATGTAAGACGAAAAACTTGCGAAAGATAAAAAGTATGGGGGACCAAAGTTGTAAATAATAAACTGTTGTGTTAAATTACAAAAGATGAAAAACTTTGAGTTAAAATTAAAAAATTCAAATGAGTTAATATGTAAAAGATAAAACTTCTAGGTTGAAAGTGAAATATCAAAGTTTTTTTTTTTTTTTTTTTTTTTTTTGTAAAACTCCCCAAACTTGAGGTACAACTCCTAATGCACAAAAAAGTTGCTAAGTTATATATGGAATAATGTGATTTTTTATTCTTTTAGTCGGTTTATGAATTTCTTTCTTTAATAAGGTATATATTTACATTTTCTTTATTTGTACAAAAATTTTAGTAAAAGAATGACGATAAATTATTCATCTGATCTTTTAAATATATCAATTAAAATGGCCCTAAAACCATAATCGTTCTTATGTTTGTAGTACACCGACTGCTAACAAAAACCATATTAGATTTCCACTATTCGTTAGTAATTGATGTTTGACGTATTTTTTTTTATTATATACAATTAAGTTTTATTATCTTTTTTATGTAATCTGACCCAAACCGAACCTAAACGAAAAAAAATATCATATAGAGATAGGAAAAAGACCCTGAAAATTTTCCGTCCCCCATGATTTTTCTTTTGGTCCGCCACTGAAATGAACTATCTAAAAACAATGAATAATGGAGTAACTAAATACGAAGAAAAAGATAATAAAAATGGCCTTACGAGATTTTCATGTCGCAGCTCAAATTTCAATGCGTTCTCAAGTTCGGTGACAATATTGTCCATATTTGGACGGTGCGCTCGCTCCTTCTTTAAGCAGGAATATGCTATATCTGAGTATTTCTTGAGTGATTTTGAAGAAATTTGATTCCATAGATCAGGATGGATTATATCCTGTAGTGTTTTGTTTTCGTAATGATATTCGGCCAATGGGGCTATAAACCTATTAGCCTCATTCTCCTTCTGAATAAAAGCTTTCCTGCTGCACAATATTTCGAATAAAACGACTCCGAATGAGTAGATGTCCGTCTTGTAGGTCACACCTTTGGTCTTCTCTATTTCCGGGTCCATATACCCTTCTGTACCAATAGGCTCAGAAAGGATGACCCGGTCCATTCGGTTAAGAGATCGTCTAATAGAAACTTTAAAACCGGATAACTTAGCTTCCAAATTCTCGTCTAATAAAATTGTGGAGCTATTGATGTTAAGATGTATAACACCATAACCACGTCTCTTGTCATAATGGAGGTAACTCAACGCACGAGCCACGCCTACGCATATCTTCAATCTTTGCGTCCATGTGAGATTGGGCCTGTTTAGATGCCCCTGGAGACTTCCTCGGGCTACATGCTTGGTTACGATGATCTTCTCATCTTTCTCGTCACAAAAACCAATAATAGAGACTATATTCGTATGCTTAAGTTCAGAAAGCATTGAAACTTCCGTCCAGAACTCTAAGGCTCCTCCCCCATGCTTACGGTCTAACCTCAGCGCAGAAATCTTGATCAACTCCCCGGTCCGCTGGAGTTCTCCTTTGTATACATATCCCAATCCACCACGTCCGATGATGTTATCACGATGAAAGTTGTTGGTGGCCTTTACTACGTCTTCAAGTGGGATTCGTAAGTGAGCAAACTTGGTGATTGTGGTTGATGCCATTATCAAGTAGAAAGAAGTGCAAAAACAATGGGTTACAAATGAATGAGAAATGGGTCACAAATGAATGAGAAGGTAAGATCTGAGATGATGTTAGAGCAACCACATACACATATATATATATATATATATATATATAAATATATATGCAGGATCGAGGGCTGACTTTCTTCTATTTTTATATTCCTTTTCATTAAATTACCTTAACTGAATAAATATGAACTAAACTTATACCACTTGAGCAGCTGGCAAGGTACATCTGTACGCTACAATATCTAGAATAATATTTTTTTTTCTTCTCAATGTTATATAAATCTTGGTTTTATCATCTCTTTCAATTTCCATATCAGGCGGATATGTATTTAAGTCACGTAATGTTTTTTGAACGGCTTAAATCATACCAAATCCGCCTTTGGTTCATATCACTGTTAAACTTGAAGAGAAATTGAATTGAAAGAGTGAAGTTATCTAGTAGTAAATCGGGCAAGTTATGCCAGCTCTTGGATAAGCTCCATATCGTTAATGCTCCTCCACCTAGTTAGAATAGGATTTCACCTTATCGGTGTGACCAACCGACATGACTATACCTACGAGATTACGTGTTTTGATGCTCCAACCTTAAAAAGTCCCTTTTCAAGAAGTCCGCCTTTAAAAATAAACATTTGAAAATTAAGTTGTTACCTTATGTCACCTCGGGTCTGGGTGATATAAGGAACAAGCAAGTGCGACTTAGGCAAACCCCATAAAAGTGTTCTTGGAATGTTTTTACTGAGGTAAAATTGACTAAACAACTGAGCTAATCATATCCTTAATTATTCAATGGTAATTAGCTAGTTGGTCATTGGATACTAAATCCTTATCCATTTACTTATATCTAATTAATCATATGCATTTTTATATAGAAGCTGAGCACATGATATGTAGTCTAGCTAGGTAGGAATATATAAATCAGTAACGTAACGTGCACTTAGCATGTTTAGTGGTGGAGATAATTAATGATACTCTAACTACTACAAGACGATCGACTTCTTCAAATTGATTGACTCACATTGATAGATAAAAGGAATACAGATGCCAACTAAAACAAAGCTAATGAAAAAAAGTGGTTCATTATCTAAGATATAAAAGATCAAAGATAAAAAGGATATATTAAGAGAGGTAGTATGAAATACAAAACAATCTTAACCTAGGAAGTGTAGGAAACCGGGTCAAACGAACTCCGATTAACCTCATTCCAGCGTCGTTAGAACCGGCTCGTCGAATCCTATTCAAATATATATTGGTTTTAGCTTTTAGGGTTTAGAGTTTAACTTTTAGGGTTTAGCTTTAGGGTTTAGGGTTTAGCTTTAGAGTTTAGGATTTAGGGTTTAGCCTTAGGTTTTAAAATTTAGGGTTTACCTTTAGGGTTTATAATTTAGATTTTAGGGTTTAGCCTTAGGGGGTTAGAATTAGGGTTTGGGGTTTAGGTTTAAGGGGTTAGGGTTTCTGGTTAGGTTTCGACGAGCCGGTTCCAATGCGGCTGGAATGAGCTCAATCGGAGTTCGTTTGACCCGATTTGCTACACTTCCTAGGTTAAGAACATTTTGTACCGGATCTTTACCCTATGTTAAGATACAACTAAAACATTAAAAAAAAAAACAATATGCAAAAATATCTTGGATGTATACAACATATTCTTTTCTTTTTTCTTCGGGGCAAATGGGAATAATTATATAACTTTCTTAATAAACCAATGAATTGTTCGATAGAAAAATGTCAAAATATGATCCAGTGAGAATTAAAGAAGAACAATAAGTTCATCTTTGTGACAATGCTAATTCGTCACTTTACGTCATATGATTCAGATCTGATTAATGTATTTTTTATATTGATGCTGAGCACATGACAGCCTAGCGTTGAAGAGATTATGATACTCTAACTACAATTAATTGTTGACGTTCATTTTATATGTAAGTCCAGTCTGAACGACTATTATTATATATGTACTACGTAGGTAATATTTTAAAATTTTAATGATGCTGCTGAACACATGATATATTGTACTTTTGGTGTTTGTCTCTGCAAGCTTCTTGCTATTTGGAGGCTTGATGGTGGAATATATGTTTGGTTTGGTTCAAAAAAAAAAAAAACTAGCTAGGAATTGATCAAAGGGGTCGTTGCGGTGTATTCAAAAAGGTGTGTAAAAAAGCTAGCTAGAAATTGAATATTTACAAATAGTAATATACAAATGTGTGTTTAACATGTTTCGAGTTAGAGTACTTTAAATACAATTAATTGAGTTGACTTCTTCATCTTATCATCAATGATTGGCTTCTATACGTGACGATAGGTGAAGTATAGAAGTGATGGGTGTCTAAATAAATGAGAGGAAATAAGGGATGTTCAAATAATCAAAGCCTTGAGAATTGAAACACACCGACAAAACAAATTAATTGTAAGATGGGTTCATCTGTAATGGGGCTTCAATTAGTTTTTTCTCGTCCATAATGCCCCTCCCCCCTCAATCGGAGCGTTTTTTCGTCAAATTTGGCTTGGGCATAGGCTTGAAAACGCTTGATCGAAGAGAGAATGGTCAACAGAATGTTTTTGATGGTTTTTTCGTCAAATTTTGCAAGGGCATTATGAGGCATTATACCAGTACACCCGTTTTTAACTTCAAGCCTCTTTACTGACTAGGAGTCAAATGTCGGATAATGCCCAATAGAAAGACTTGAAGTTCAAACCCCACTGCACATGGTCCAAGACAAATTGACATCGCCTCATAAAACTCACACCGACTCATGAAATTTTAACCTCCAAGATTTTCTTGTCGGTGGCAGTGGAGTGACGGTCCAGCAATGTGGATAAGTTGTTTAGTGAGATTTGCAGAGAAGAAGAAGCCAATTGATAAAGAGTGTTATAACCGAAATATATTTAAGGGACAATTGCATATTTCTCCTTAAAAACTGCTTAATTGTGTATTTACCCAACTTAAAATTAAAATTGCATATATCCCCTTTCTTAACTATTAAAATTGCATATATCCTCTTCCTTAACTAATATAACTGCAAATTTACCCATTTTGATTTATTTTATTAAAAACAAGTTATATAATAACTTTTTTACCCATAATTTTTACTAAAACTTAAAAAAATACAAATTTATTCATTTTTACTAGTCTTTTTGGATTTTTCACAATTCTTTAAAAAAACATATTTATTCATTGAGTAAACTGCCATTTTGGTCCCTGCGGTTTGGGCACTTTTGTCATTTTAGTCCAAATCTCAAACTTTTTAAATCTGAGTCCCTGTGGTTTCATTTTTATTGTCATTTTAGTCCAAAATTCAAAAACTCTTTTTTTTTACTGTTGCAACCTGCCTATTTTGTCTTTTTGTACAAGGGTATCTTTGTCCAACTGATTTTCATTTAACATATTCTTAAATAATAAAACTAAATAATCCCTTATCACCTTCCCCAAAACATCTTCTCCAAAGTCCAAACTCTTCTCTGCTCATGAAACTGCTCATGAACCGACGTTCCCGCCTTCCACCGGCCATCAACATTCAATACCTCACTGGAGCTCCGTTTCTGCTTCGAAACCTCACTAGAGCTCTGTTTCTATTCAGAACATTCCATAAGGTATGTTTTCTAACTCATTGATTTCTGAAGATGAATACGAAGAAGATTCATCTAAATCGTCAACAAACAGCTTCTGTAACTCATTAATTTCACGATTTTCACCAGTTTTCGTTTTAACTTCACTATTTTCACAGCTTTCCCGACACCACCGTACACCCACACCACCGTCTTCTCCCCACCATCGTACACCCACCACCACCGTCTCCCCTCTACCATCGTACATGTGACACCCCAGGAAAAGCCAGTAAACACCGCAACTTAACTAGCTTCCTCAGTAACCACGCGCTAAATTTCGGGACGAAATTTTCTTAACAGGGGGAGAATGTGACAACCCTCATGATTACATGTATCCGTACGATTATCTAATGATAATTAAAGTACTTAGTGACTGTGTTGAATTACTTAACTGTTTCCTGATTACTGTGTCATACTTACATGTGCTTGTTAACACACAAGTCATGTGCAGAAAATTGACTAAATGGTCCTGAATGTTTTCCTAAGTGTTAGGAATTAAAAGTGTTACAAAAATATATATATAAGACACTTTACGGAATAATTAAACACTTTAACGGAACAGTATCCAACCGAACTACCGGACATTACCCGGGACACCAAATATTTGTCAAACACATTGTGTTATTATTTCTTAGCTAGTTATGGTCCCTGTTTACCATAACACCCACTAAAAATCATATAACTAATTGGAAACTAACTTATATTTACCATTTAGTTGAAAATGTTACAACCACCCCCCCCCCTCTAACCGAATTCGGTCCCAAGGGACCCACCCCCATGCCCATGAGATTTTATTCTATATTTTATATGATTGATTTCTTAAGGGAGTGAACAAGATATTAGTTTGAGATCTTGAGATCCTTATAAGTATGGTGTGTAAGAATCACCATACCATTCCATATCTTCAAAGATCACACACCATCTCCTTCAACTTTCTCTCCCTCCTCTCGGTCACCCACAACCGCCCCCATCACCACCACTTCACAACCATCTTCATCCATTCATCAAGTTCCATTCAAGTTACAAAGGTGATTCAAGGAGGTTGCAACTTGTGGAGCTTCAAAAGAGCATTGTTCTTGCTTGTTCATCATCATTTCTCATCATCTTCCTCACTAGATTCTACCCTAGCCTTGTGCTAGTAGTAAGCTCTTGTCAAACTCTTGTTCATCTTGTTTTTATGGCTAAAACTTGTAGTATGATACTTATGTTTAAAACACTAAAGAACTAGAACACTAAAAGGGGTTAAATAAGAAACTTGAACATAAATCTAGCATGATGATGAAATCTTGATGAAATAAAGTTGTTCTGATATGTTGCTGATTACTTGATGATTACTTGTTAATGTTAAATGTCGTTATTGATCACTAAATATATTAACGGAACCAATATAACTCGCATTAGAATGTTAAAAAGCTGAAAACAGGAGGCTGGTTGGTGTTTACAGCCAATTTCGGTTGGCTGTAACCAGATCATAACTTAACAAAAAACTGATTTTATTGAGTCAATAACGTGTTATTATGAAATACGGTTCTAATGGCACTGGAATCATAATTTTTGGACTTCTTTTGCTATTTTTAAAGGGTCGTTTTGTAACAGCAGCAAAAGCTGCATTTTTGCTGCTGAAAATACATGTTATATTCTTCATCATAACTTGAAACCTGAATAGAACTAGGTCATGGAATTTGTACTGTAAATGACCACTGATGTATTTGTAATCCTCCCACTGGAATTTCATAAATCGGACTTACGATGAATTTTTAATAAATTATTCCGTGGGCTGCAGTCAGAAAAAGATGAATCTGATTGCAGTCCGGTAAATGAATTTTTATAAAATATTGGTAACGAATTGGATCCCGAGATTTTTACACAATAATATTTGGATCGTTTAAGACCTTCTGTAAAAAGTTGGGAATTTTTGGAACAAGTTAACTATTTTATTAAAATCCCCGAAAACAGCCCAGTTTTGAATATAAAAGCTGAAACGGCATAAGTAGTAATTTGCGTGTCTAAATATCGGGTAGGTTATATGAGAATGATCTAACATGTTATATGTCAATAAAAGTGTTATGTGCAATATCGTATGCTTGCTCTTGAGTAGCTATAAGTGGAATGTTTATATGGGCGTGAATTATTAAAGTGAGTACATGTTATGTAGTAGATTGACGTGTGCGTATATATACATAATATTTTGCAATGAATTACACACGATTGGGTTTTAAATTTATAAAAGTGATTATTACTTTTACATCAAAACACACACGAAAGAGGCAAGTGTACCCCGTCATATATGTAATAAAGTATCGGTAAGAACCAAGTATCGATCCAAGGAAATGGGCGGAGAACTAGTACTAGACCTTTGTCACTAAACTACCGGTAAAAACATAGGTTTTGTTGATTTAAACTAAACTAAAGTAACATAACCAAATACATAATAAAAACATACTAGATAGTAGATAAAAAGCCTTGCTAAATATACAACCACAGCATGTCAACTAAGTCAGTTTTGGCACTAGAAGCATTCGGTCAATTTTCCAATTTAAGACAATTAGTATCCCTTTCGGGAATCCTAACATGACAATCATTCGGAAAGCTAAAACGATAAACACACTTTAACCACCTAAAATTGTTCTTTAACGTGCAATTGATAAATGTCTATGAAAATCTCTTAAAAATAAGTTAGGCAGCCGTTAGGATTATTCTAACCTCACTTAAACAAGGAAAGCGACACCGATAAACACAATGCAACCACCGAGATAAGCATAAACTAGATTAAATCACAACCGAGTTCATTTTACAAATCTTGCACAATAATTCACTAAGATAGCAATTTTGGCCTAAACTACTAACTAAGCTAACAAATCATGGCAAGAATTCATAACGACACCATCTAACCCGTTTAGGTCCTTCCGTGACGGCAAGCTCTCTTGATTAACAATAATTACATTTTATTAAATCACTAACCATTTCTAGTATCATGATGCATACATTTAAACCAAGCTAAACTAGTTAACCAAGTTCAAAGTTTACTAATACAAGATTAATTAAGCTTCATTTTTCAACTATCTTAACTAACCAAGCATCAATCATCCAACATAATTACTTATAATCAAGAAATCAATATCAATAACAAGGTTGCAAACTAATCATCAAAGATTAACATAGAAAATACTTCAAATGTCATTACAAACAAAGTTTAACAAACTAATGGTTATAATCTAGCAAGGGATTGTTGTGTTTTTGCCTAAGGGCTACAATAATACATAAATCATAATCTAAGTACTTGAAAGATTAACAAAAACTTGGAAAGATTAGAAAATCAAACCATAAACAAGTACTAGACTAAGGATCCGGGTAGTAATCGAGCTAATCGGGATAATGTGGCTTGAATCCGGGTGAAAGCTAATGCCTCCGGAGCCTGAAAATCGCCTGAGAGCTCTCCAAAAATCCAGAATATCGAGCAGAAAGTTTCTGCTTAGTTTTTATACTTTTTTGCTGTTGCACGGTCGTTCCCCATATGGAACGACCGTTCACTTTATTGAATTATTGAAGATGGGTCGCCATACTGCATACGTCACCGGATCGTTGACCAGATCTGAAGTTGCACGGTCGTTCTTCGGGACGGAACGACCGTTCAACTCCGAGCTATACATGTTGCACGTCAGGTCGCACCGACCGTTCAGTTCCGAGATGATCTTCGATGTCGGAGATGCACGGTCGTGCATCAGGTGGAACGACCGTTCCACAGGCCCAGTTCTGAATCCTTGACAGAATGTCCGCAGATTTGTCGTTTTGTCCGGAAAGTCTTCGTTTTTGCTATCATCTTGTCTGAAATGCAGTTTTAGGCCTGTAAACACAAATGTAGATAAATAAGTATCCGAACGACGGTTTTACGGCCAAAAACGCATAAAATAGGGGTAAAACGGGGGACTAAAATATGTGTAAATTAGAGTGTATCAAATCTCCCCACACTTAAACCTTGCTTGTCCTCAAGCAAGCTAAACTAAAAAGCAATAAAAGACATAAACAAACAAGAACGATAATTTACACACTATTTTATTGAAAACTAATATATAAACGGTTAGCCGGTTTGTCGAAAGACAACATCAAAAGATTCAAACCCAAACAAGCATATGCAATTATAAAGCGACAACCAAAAAGCCGTGACTTCACATTTAATTGACTCACATGTTAATCTTCATCCAACTCACAATGTTCACACACACTCGGTTTTATTTATGAATCATACATAAAATGTGTATGCGTAAACACTCAACGCCTAGTCAATGAAATGTGCAATATCATAAGCTTGTCATAAGATCTCGTCTCCACCAACTAACATGCAAATAAGTGTAAATCAAGAGGTCTTTACGGGTTGTAACGAAAGGCTTGGGCGAAGGGTATGGAAGTGGACATTTAAAATGGCGAAAACGGTTAAAACTCGGTAGTAGCGTTTAACTAGCAATAAACAATACAACTTTACATACAAATGCCTTAAAAAGGCGACTAAAGCGCAATCGAGCTAGTCAACAAGATTTTTAACATTTAAGCATTCAAAATTGCTCGATTTCTATTAACTTCACCCTATTTTAGGGTGTTTTATTTTCTGTTTTTTTTTTTTTTTTTTTTCATAGAAATACAATGAAATATACATACTAACAAGCTAGTTAAACTATTATTTTAACCGAGTTTCAACACTAAAAAGGTTTAAAAACATAAAAAGGCTAAATTTGGTTAAGTAGGCGATAATGTGGGTAAACAAAGGTGAACGGGAAGGCTCGACATGGTTAATCCTAAAGGGTAATATAAGGTGAACGGGAAGCACAACACAAAGAACAAGGTACACAACAAAGGGGTAATCTAAGTGCCTCTATCACGTTTACACAAATCCGCACGTTCATGGTCTTAACAAGCATACTAGTGACAAGTTCTAAATTGCACAAAACATCCGGCTCACTCCTATTTCCGAATTGAACAAATATATAATAATCTAAGCTCAAATATGCTCACGTAACGGAAGGAATGGGTAAAAGTGTGAAAACTATCATGTAAGTCTTTCTTTGTTTGTCACGCTTTCCGGTTTCCTTTATCAAAAATATTTCGCTTGTCGAGTTTTTATCAAGTCCGATGCTTTCTAAAACATAACCAACCGGTTTATTTACCAACATATATACAAAACACAAGTATTTTTAAATGATTTTTCTGATTTTCTGTTTTTTTTTTTTTTTTTTTTTTTATTGAGGACAAACAAAGCTATGTTAACAAAGTTAACCCCCTCCCCACACTTGAACTTCGCATTGTCCCCAATGCGAGACCCGAAATATAGAGAAAGGGATAAAAATACTCCCCTCAAGATGATGTTGGTGCCACGAGACTTCCGAAGCTCTAACTGGTACGTGCTCCGGTCCAAGATCCGATAGATAAAATCTGCAAGTATGTCGTGTACACCCAAAATATAACAGAAAAAGAAAAATCAAACAACCATAATTTACATAAATACTAATATCCAAACAAAACAGAAAGGAAATTGTTTCAAAATACATATCCGGGGTGTTTTAATTACTAAGTCAAAAATAAACACCCAAATAATAAAAAAAAAACGAAGTACTGAAACATAAACACCACCAAGTGCTACCACTCCCGCAAACTACTCATCATCATCGTCATCATGCCTCGTGCCAGATGGGCCCTGATCGCCATATCCAGGGGGGTTCCACGGTGGGAACTCCGGCGGGTGCTGAAAATAGTTGGGGTATGCTTGATGCATCTCCCCGAACAAATAAGAAAAACCCGCGGACACCCCCTGGTATAGAGTATCCTGGCGCTGCTCTAATCGGTCATGTGTGGCCCGAAGCTCTGCCTGACTGGCCCTAATCTCGTCCTGGCTGGATCTGATCTGGTCAAAGTATGTACCATGCTGCTCCTGTGTGACACGCATGTCCTGGAACTGCTGGTAAAAAGTAGGCCAATCCTCATGCTGCTGAAATGCATGATGCTGCGGCGAGTGTGGTGGTGTCGGTGGCTGTGGCTCGTGCTGCTCTCCCATCTCTTCGTCTTCATCCTCATGTACCTCCTCAGCTGGAGGTAACGGGTCCCATATCTCTCCATTCAGGCCCCTCAACCTATCTCTCCCAGGTAACTCAGCAATAACCCCCATAAACTTCAAAGACCGGATGTCAACATGCACCCCCTCAGTGACCAAAGTGAGACCCTCAAGCACCCCCGGCGTCATTAGTCGCTCATTGTACGCGATCTCAGTCACGTACTGTCCGCCGTGGATCTCACTATTGTGGGTCCGCCCTGAACACTTAACAAAGTATTCAGCCATTCGCGCGGCGAGGTTGATCGGTGCTTTGTCAACCAACGCATAAAGAAAGAGCAAATCTGGTGTTGGACAGTTACCTTCACTGTCCATGCGTCCGCAAATAGAATGACTGAAAACATGGTGCATCACTCGCACCAGAGGGTCTCGAAGGCGCGAAGCCTTTGACATCCGTGGGTTGTATGGTCCCCCAATAGCGTTACGTGCCCAGAATGCCTCTCGCTCTGCATCATCGGGGAAATTGTACCGATCATTGAAGATGTCGGGATCATCCATGTCCTCCCGCCTATAAATCCCAAGCCTCCGTCCTAGCCGACCCACCGACCATGTGTGCCATCGCCCACACAACCTGAAGGTGACCCGATTCCTGTAACGGAAATCAGGTTCTGTATGTAAAACCGGCTTTTCATACTTATACGAGGCGAAGAATTCAATAGTCAATTCCCGGTACACGGGTCGGTTGCAACCGACCAGGTTTGCTAGTGGGCGGGTCATCATTTCATCTAGGCGATCATACTGGTTGAGGTCACGCATAACCTCCCAGTCCAACCAACGGGGTTCTCCAAACTGGTCTCGCCTCGACCACAAGGCATCCCGCTTCGGGATGCATAACGCTTCCTTCTCGATGTTGGGGTTAAATTGTAGGAAAGGGTGATCCATCTGCAATGGGGAATGTTGTTAGGAAGACAGAAACATGAGAAAAATGAGTTGAAAACAAGCGAGCAGCCACTTATGAAGCTACTGTCCAAACTGTACTGGCAAAATGGCACGGTCGTTCTCCGGATCGCACGGTCGTGCGTCACCGAGAACTAACAGGCCCGACCAGACGATATCGTGAATCAGCCGGCGATGCACGATCGTTCCACCCGAGGAACGACCGTGCACTTCCGAGTCTGCAGACTTCGACCCCTGATCTTAGAACAATCAGATTTTGCAAAATTTTAACAAGTATTGGGTCAACAGGGGTCTGCAATTCAGCCGGGTGTTCACGATACTTCGATTTAACAAGGGTTAGGGTTTCGAGTTATTTATGAAGAGAACCCCAAAAATTCCTTGAAAAATCGGAAGAAAACTACACTAGAAAGGAAATAAAACAAGAAATCTAACACTAGAGACGTACCGTGCGAAGTTGGGCGTTTGATCGTGCGAAAAATTGTGCAAAACGGTGAAAAATCGCCTTGGAACGAGCTGCAGCTGCTAGGGTTCGCGAATGATCGTTTTAGCAGCAGATAATGGTATATATAGTGTGCAAAATGACCAAATTGCCCTCAGCCTGTCGCACGGTCGTTCTCCGGAATGGAACGGTCGTGCGTCACCGAGGTCGTTCAAACCCAGCAGCGTGTTCTCGGAGATGCACGGTGGGTGCGATCTGCCGTTCCGGCTTGCTCGGCATTGCACGGTCGTTCCATAGGTGGAACGGTCGTGCATCAGGTGCAGATGCAGATTTTCTGCAGAAGCTATTTCCAGCACCCGTTTAGGCCGTTTTTCGCCGTTTTTTCGACACACCAACTGTTCTAACAATATAACAATACAGAACCTTCGCCCGGCACGTACGGAAACTAAACAAACAAACGAAAACTACCTAACTAACCTAAATTACGCTAAAACTACAAAAACAAATAAAAGGACAGTTTTGCCCTTATAGTGCCAAAGACGCTCCTGCTGCATTTTTGTCGGCGAGTCAGCAGCGTAGACTCATGCTAAATTTTTGTCGACGAGTCGATAGCAAGACTCAAAGCTAAAAACTAGAAAAACTACAAAAACTACGAAAAAGACTACAAAGACTAAACTACCCCTAAAGCGCAAAATACGCTCTTGCTACATTTTTGATCCGCGAGTCAGTAGCGTAGACTCTCTCCTCCCCACACTTATGATGTGTGCGGGGTTTGGAGTTCAATCACCTCCACCGCCGAATCTATCGGCCCGACAACGTACAACTTCAACCGGTGACCATTTACCTTGAATGTAACGCCATCCGCGTTCTCTACTGCAACAGTACCATATGGAAATACTTCCTTAACCGTGTATGGTCCTGTCCAGCGTGAATGAAGTTTCCCAGGAAATAAGCGCAGCCGTGAATTATATAGAAGAACAAGATCACCCGCTTGGAATTCTTTGTGGTCCTTCAAGCGTTTGTCGTGACGTTTCTTCGTGCGCTCTTTGTAGAGTACGGAGCTTTCATAGGCTTGGTGCCGCAATTCTTCCAATTCATGAATTTGGAGAAACCGGGCTTCACCTCCGGTCTTAATGTCCAAATTCGCGGTTTTCAATGCCCACATAGCCTTGTGCTCCAACTCCACCGGTAAATGGCATGCCTTTCCGTATACCAACCTAAAGGGGGTGGTCCCTATAGGGGTTTTATAAGCTGTACGGAATGCCCATAATGCCTCATCAAGCTTGTCCGACCACTCTTTGCGGTTCGCTCCAACCGACCGCTCAAGGATGCGCTTAAGCCCACGGTTCGTGACCTCCACCTGCCCGCTCGTCTGTGGATGGTATGGTGTGGATAAACGGTGATGCACACCGTATCGGGACAAAGCCTTTTCAAGCTGCGTATTGCAAAAATGAGTCCCTCGGTCACTAATGAGCGCTTTCGGGGCGCCAAATCGGGCGAACAAACTCTTAAGAAACCTTACAACTACTCTGGCGTCATTAGTGGGTAAGGCTTGCGCCTCCGCCCACTTTGATACATAGTCAACAGCCACGAGTATGTACTTGTTTCCTCGTGAAGGGGGGAATGGTCCCATGAAGTCTATCCCCCAAACATCAAAGACTTCACAAACCTGTATCCAGTTCTGGGGCATTTCGTCGCGTGCCGATATGTTCGTCGCCCTCTGACAAGCATCGCACGCTTTCACCCAACTCTGCGCGTCACGGAAAATGGTCGGCCAATAAAACCCAGAATCCAACACCTTCTTCGCGGTGAAGTTGGCTCCGTGGTGGCCTCCGGTAGGTCCCTCATGACACTGGCGCAGAATGTCGGTCGCCTCAGACCCAGATACACATCTCCTAATCACCTGATCAGCACCCACCTTGAACAAGAAAGGGTCGTCCCATATGTAGTGCTTGAGATCCGAAAAGAATTTCCTCTTTTGCTGGTGAGTCAACCCTTTTATCAGAATCCCGCAAGCAAGATAGTTCGCAAGGTCAGCGAACCATGGCGACTCATCACAAATCTCAACACCCATCAAAGATTCGTGTGGAAACTTGTCATTTATTGAATCCCAACGCGAATCCTCGATGTCTCCGTGCTCTAACCGAGACAGATGGTCGGCAGCTACATTCAAAGCACCCTTTTTGTCTTGTATCTCAATATCAAACTCTTGCAGCAACAGGATCCATCTGATTAGACGCGGTTTAGCGTCCTGTTTGCTGAAGAGGTATCTAATGGCTGCATGATCAGTGTATACAACGGTTTTCGAAAGCACCAGATACGATCTAAATTTATCGAATGCGAAAACGACCGCCAAGAGCTCTTTTTCAGTCGTGGTATAATGCTCTTGAGCGTCGTGGAGAGTTTTACTCGCATAGTAGATCGGATGGAAGTGCTTTTCCTTCTTTTGACCCAGAACGGCCCCTATAGCGTAATCACTCGCGTCGCACATGATTTCAAAGGGCAAACTCCAGTCCGGTGCGACTAAAATAGGGGCCTCTACCAACTTTTGCTTGAGGAGGTCAAAAACCCTCAAGCAATCATCTCCAAACACGAACGGAGCATCTTTCTCTAACAAACGAGTCATGGGTCTGGCGATTTTGGAAAAGTCTTTGATGAATCGCCGATAGAACCCGGCATGACCGAGAAAGCTCCGTATAGCACGAACAGAGGTGGGGGGCGGAAGTCGTGATATAACGTCGACCTTAGCTGGATCGACTTCCATGCCCGCGTGAGAGATTTTGTGTCCCAGAACTATGCCCTCCTTCACCATGAAGTGGCATTTCTCCCAGTTCAGGACCAGATTGGTCTCCTCACACCTCTTCAACATTCTTTTCAAATTTTCCAGACACTGATCAAAGGAATCCCCAAATACCGAAAAATCGTCCATGAACACCTCCATGGAATCCTCAATCATGTCGTGGAAAATTGCGACCATACATCGCTGGAAAGTAGCCGGCGCATTACACAGCCCAAACGGCATACGCCGGTAGGCGAATGTACCGAAAGGACAGGTAAATGTGGTCTTCTCCTGATCCTCAGGAGCGATAGGAATTTGAAAGTAACCCGAGAACCCATCCAGAAAACAATAATATAACTTCCCTGACAGACGCTCCAACATCTGATCAATGAATGGAAGCGGGAAGTGGTCCTTGCGGGTGGCGTCGTTGAGTTTGCGATAATCGATGCAAACCCGCCATCCAGTGACCGTCCTGGTTGGAATGAGCTCATTCCTATCGTTCGTGACCACAGTCATGCCCCCCTTTTTGGGCACTACCTGCACAGGGCTGACCCAAACAGAGTCGGAAATGGGATAGATCATACCAGCATCTAACAACTTAATCACTTCCTTTTTAACGACCTCCTGCATGTTCGGGTTCAGCCGCCTCTGGTGCTGCGCACACGGCTTGAACTGGTCCTCCATAAGAATTTTATGTGTACAGAAGGAGGGATTTATACCTTTGATGTCCATGATTTTCCAAGCGATTGCTTTCTTATGAAGTTTCAACACATTAAGTAGCCTGCTCTTCTCCTCTCCTGCCAAACCAGATGAAATAATGACAGGCAAATGACGCTCCTCATCAAGAAATGCGTACTCTAGGTGCGGTGGGAGCTCTTTAAGCTCCAAGGTAGGAGGATCTTCCACTGAAGGCTTCGACTTCACTTCACTCTCGCGATCAATTTCTGTGAAACGATCCGGACTCTGGGGACTATCATCACCAATCTGATAGACTGGCTGCTCTAAGTAGTGGCCCTCCTGCGTAATGCCATCTAAGTCCCCACACAACAGATGTGTGTCCGAATCTATTTCCTCGATCGTACCCTGGAAATGCGTGCTCACATAAGTGTCGACAATATCAACATAATAGAGCGCGTCGTCCTGACTCAGAGGGTGCTGCATAGAACGTTTAATGTCAAACGTCACATGCTCATCATCTACTCGGAGTGTGATCTCGCCCGCCGCCACGTCTACAATCGTCCGGGCGGTATTCAAAAACGGGCGTCCGAGTATCAGAGGCACTCTCGAGTCCTCATCCATATCCAAGATAACAAAATCCACGGGAAATACAAACTTGTCAATCTTAACAAGCATATTCTCTACAAACCCGCGTGGATACTTGACAGAACGATCCGCAAGTCGAATACTCATCCTCGTAGGTGACGGCTCACCTAGATCCAACTTTGTAAAAACCTTATAGGGCATAAGGTTTATACTCGCTCCTAGATCTGCTAACGCATTACTGACTGACAGATTGCCAATGAGGCAAGGAAGCGTGAAACTGCCTGGATCGCCCATTTTTGTAGGCAGGCGATTCTGGAGAATGGCAGAGCAGCTTTCATTCATAACCACACAAGACATGTCCTCGAGTTTTTGCTTGTTTGAGAGGATGTCTTTCAGAAACTTCGCATACTTTGGCATCTGTGCCAAAGCCTCAACAAACGGTATGTTTATATGCAATTGCTTAAACATCTCAAGAAACTTACCGTTTTGTTCATCCATCTTCTGCTTCTTCAACCTTCCTGGATAGGGTACTGGAGGCTTGTAACCTGTGACCGGCTCCTGGACTTGTGCTGTACTTGCTGGGCGGAGCCTGGCATGCACCTCATCCGGTGTGTCGGTCGGGACCGCTTCAGTGGTCGGTGGTGAGTCCGATATGACGGGTCCGGTAGGTTTTCCACTCCTGGTCATTACCGCATTCACATCTCTATGCGGGCCCGGGTTTTTCTCAGTATTGCCCGGGAGACCACCCTGGGGTCTCTTTGACATCATCTATGCCAGCTGACCAACCTGATTCTCTATGTTCTGAATCGAGGCCTTGTGGCTCCTCATTTCTCCCTCATGAGAGAGAAACCGATCCTCGCTCTGCTGATAGCGTTTTTCAGCTAGCTGATTCGCGCTCGAGGAGCTAGTAAGAAGCTGGGACATCATCTCCTCCAGCTTAGAACTAGACTGAGGGGCCTGCTGCTGGGAATTACTCCCAGAGCCTTGATTCTGATGCGGGTATGAATGCTGTTGGTAGGATTGGTTGTACTGCTGATAATGCTGACCCTGACCCTGATGCTGTTGCGCTGGAGCGCGCGGAGTGAATCCCAAAGGATTTTGATTGCCTGTGTTCGCACGCCACCCAAAATTTGGGTGATTTCTCCAACCTGGATTATAGGTGTTACTGTAAGGGTTGTTTTGCGGCCTAACTTGATTACCCACGAAATCTACCTCTTCGTGGCTCTCGTATCCGACTCCCTGAAAACATGCCCCAGGCTCGTGTGACACACCACACTGGTCACAACCCGAGCCCGCATGCGCAATCATCTGGGACCTGTCGAATCTCGATGCGAGAGCCGAGATCTGAGCGGTAATAGCCGTATAGTCGTCAACAGCATGCACTCCTGCGCGGGATCCTGATGATGATGATGTAGCCCGACCCCTATCTCCTTCGCGGCGAGAGCTAGATTTCAACGCAGCCTTTTCAATGATATCGTAAGCCTCATTGGGCGTCTTTGTCCCCAAATCGCCTCCTGCATTCATATCTAATCGCTCCTGCGTATTGTAGCTCAGCCCCTGATAGAATGTCAAGACTAACTGTCTCCTGGTGAACCCATGATGTGGAACATCAAGTAACAGATCCTTGAATCTCTCCCATGCTGCATGCAACGACTCTCCCTCATCCTGACGAAAGGTTACCACTCGGTTCCTTAGCTTGGTCGTTTTCTCAGGTGGAAAGTATTTATGCATAAACTGCTCCGCCAACTGATTCCAGGTCCTGATGGACCCGGCAGGAAGTGACATAAGCCAAGCTCTGGCTTTATCACGTAATGAAAACGGAAACAACCTCAACCGAATCGCATCCTCCGAAACATCCCTAATCTTGAATGTGGAGCAAACATGGAGGAAAGCCGCAATGTGTCTCCCGGGATCCTCGTGCTCACGCCCGTCGAACTGCACCGAATTCTGCACCATATTAATTATACTAGATTTTATTTCAAAATTAGGTGCATCAATAGTAGGTCTAAGGATACTCGGCTCCAGGCCCGTCGCTCCAGGCTGATTAGACTCATTCAACGGTTGATTATCGTCTGCCATGGTTATGTTTCCTCCTGAGCCCTCGGCTTCAGTAGGTACCACCGAATCCGGCCCGCCAGATGCGAGCAATAGCCCAACCGCACGCCCTTTTGCGCGAAGACGCCTCCGAAGATCTCGTTCGGGTTCGTCAGACGGTTCAACAAATTCTGGGGCGGGGGTCGAGAACATCAACCTGCAAACGAAAATTCAACACGGTGAATATTTTATTAATTAAATAATGCTGGTTTTTTTTTTTTTTTTTTGAATAGAAGCAGAAAATTATTATAAATGGGCTGAAAATTTTATAAAAATCCGAAAAATAGCCCGAAATTTTATAAAAATTCAACAAAATAAATAAATGAATCGACTAATACAAAAATGGCTTTAGGGTGCCGAAAACCCAAAGAATAAGCGAATAAATGAACCCGGATCAAATAAACAATTGAAACAAAAATAACGCAAAAATGAATAAATCGAATAAAACAAGAAATATTAACAAATAAATAAACAAATAAATAATCAAGAAATTATACACAAATATTAACAAGTATTTACACCGATAACCAAATGACTCGGGTCGTTCTTAAAACTCGCCATTTCCCCGGCAACGGCGCCAAAAACTTGACGTGTGCGTATATATACATAATATTTTGCAATGAATTACACACGATTGGGTTTTAAATTTATAAAAGTGATTATTACTTTTACATCAAAACACACACGAAAGAGGCAAGTGTACCCCGTCATATATGTAATAAAGTATCGGTAAGAACCAAGTATCGATCCAAGGAAATGGGCGGAGAACTAGTACTAGACCTTTGTCACTAAACTACCGGTAAAAACATAGGTTTTGTTGATTTAAACTAAACTAAAGTAACATAACCAAATACATAATAAAAACATACTAGATAGTAGATAAAAAGCCTTGCTAAATATACAACCACAGCATGTCAACTAAGTAAGTTTTGGCACTAGAAGCATTCGGTCAATTTTCCAATTTAAGACAATTAGTATCCCTTTCGGGAATCCTAACATGACAATCATTCGGAAAGCTAAAACGATAAACACACTTTAACCACCTAAAATTGTTCTTTAACGTGCAATTGATAAATGTCTATGAAAATCTCTTAAAAATAAGTTAGGCAGCCGTTAGGATTATTCTAACCTCACTTAAACAAGGAAAGCGACACCGATAAACACAATGCAACCACCGAGATAAGCATAAACTAGATTAAATCACAACCGAGTTCATTTTACAAATCTTGCACAATAATTCACTAAGATAGCAATTTTGGCCTAAACTACTAACTAAGCTAACAAATCATGGCAAGAATTCATAACGACACCATCTAACCCGTTTAGGTCCTTCCGTGACGGCAAGCTCTCTTGATTAACAATAATTACATTTTATTAAATCACTAACCATTTCTAGTATCATGATGCATACATTTAAACCAAGCTAAACTAGTTAACCAAGTTCAAAGTTTACTAATACAAGATTAATTAAGCTTCATTTTTCAACTATCTTAACTAACCAAGCATCAATCATCCAACATAATTACTTATAATCAAGAAATCAATATCAATAACAAGGTTGCAAACTAATCATCAAAGATTAACATAGAAAATACTTCAAATGTCATTACAAACAAAGTTTAACAAACTAATGGTTATAATCTAGCAAGGGATTGTTGTGTTTTTGCCCAAGGGCTACAATAATACATAAATCATAATCTAAGTACTTGAAAGATTAACAAAAACTTGGAAAGATTAGAAAATCAAACCATAAACAAGTACTAGACTAAGGATCCGGGTAGTAATCGAGCTAATCGGGATAATGTGGCTTGAATCCGGGTGAAAGCTAATGCCTCCGGAGCCTGAAAATCGCCTGAGAGCTCTCCAAAAATCCAGAATATCGAGCAGAAAGTTTCTGCTGAGTTTTTATACTTTTTTGTTGTTGCACGGTCGTTCCCCATATGGAACGACCGTTCACTTTATTAAATTATTGAAGATGGGTCGCCATACTGCATACGTCACCGGATCGTTGACCAGATCTGAAGTTGCACGGTCGTTCGTCGGGACGGAACGACCGTTCAACTCCGAGCTATACATGTTGCACGTCAGGTCGCACCGACCGTTCAGTTCCGGGATGATCTTCGATGTCGGAGATGCACGGTCGTGCATCAGGTGGAACGACCGTTCCACAGGCCCAGTTCTGAATCCTTGACAGAATGTCCGCAGATTTGTCGTTTTGTCCGGAAAGTCTTCGTTTTTGCTATCATCTTGTTTGAAATGCAGTTTTAGGCCTGTAAACACAAATGTAGATAAATAAGTATCCGAACGACGGTTTTACGGCCAAAAACGCATAAAATAGGGGTAAAACGGGGGACTAAAATATGTGTAAATTAGAGTGTATCAAATCTCCCCACACTTAAACCTTGCTTGTCCTCAAGCAAGCTAAACTAAAAAGCAATAAAAGACATAAACAAACAAGAACGATAATTTACACACTATTTTATTGAAAACTAATATATAAACGGTTAGCCGGTTTGTCGAAAGACAACATCAAAAGATTCAAACCCAAACAAGCATATGCAATTATAAAGCGACAACCAAAAAGCCGTGACTTCACATTTAATTGACTCACATGTTAATCTTCATCCAACTCACAATGTTCACACACACTCGGTTTTATTTATGAATCATACATAAAATGTGTATGCGTAAACACTCAACGCCTAGTCAATGAAATGTGCAATATCATAAGCTTGTCATAAGATCTCGTCTCCACCAACTAACATGCAAATAAGTGTAAATCAAGAGGTCTTTACGGGTTGTAACGAAAGGCTTGGGCGAAGGGTATGGAAGTGGACATTTAAAATGGCGAAAACGGTTAAAACTCGGTAGTAGCGTTTAACTAGCAATAAACAATACAACTTTACATACAAATGCCTTAAAAAGGCGACTAAAGCGCAATCGAGCTAGTCAACAAGATTTTTAACATTTAAGCATTCAAAATTGCTCGATTTCTATTAACTTCACCCTATTTTAGGGTGTTTTATTTTCTGTTTTTTTTTTTTTTTTTTCATAGAAATACAATGAAATATACATACTAACAAGCTAGTTAAACTATTATTTTAACCGAGTTTCAACACTAAAAAGGTTTAAAAACATAAAAAGGCTAAATTTGGTTAAGTAGGCGATAATGTGGGTAAACAAAGGTGAACGGGAAGGCTCGACATGGTTAATCCTAAAGGGTAATATAAGGTGAACGGGAAGCACAACACAAAGAACAAGGTACACAACAAAGGGGTAATCTAAGTGCCTCTATCACGTTTACACAAATCCGCACGTTCATGGTCTTAACAAGCATACTAGTGACAAGTTCTAAATTGCACAAAACATCCGGCTCACTCCTATTTCCGAATTGAACAAATATATAATAATCTAAGCTCAAATATGCTCACGTAACGGAAGGAATGGGTAAAAGTGTGAAAACTATCATGTAAGTCTTTCTTTGTTTGTCACGCTTTCCGGTTTCCTTTATCAAAAATATTTCGCTTGTCGAGTTTTTATCAAGTCCGATGCTTTCTAAAACATAACCAACCGGTTTATTTACCAACATATATACAAAACACAAGTATTTTTAAATGATTTTTCTGATTTTCTGTTTTTTTTTTTTTTTTATTGAGGACAAACAAAGCTATGTTAACAAAGTTAACCCCCTCCCCACACTTGAACTTCGCATTGTCCCCAATGCGAGACCCGAAATATAGAGAAAGGGATAAAAATACTCCCCTCAAGATGATGTTGGTGCCACGAGACTTCCGAAGCTCTAACTGGTACGTGCTCCGGTCCAAGATCCGATAGATAAAATCTGCAAGTATGTCGTGTACACCCAAAATATAACAGAAAAAGAAAAATCAAACAACCATAATTTACATAAATACTAATATCCAAACAAAACAGAAAGGAAATTGTTTCAAAATACATATCCGGGGTGTTTTAATTACTAAGTCAAAAATAAACACCCAAATAATAAAAAAAAACGAAGTACTGAAACATAAACACCACCAAGTGCTACCACTCCCGCAAACTACTCATCATCATCGTCATCATGCCTCGTGCCAGATGGGCCCTGATCGCCATATCCAGGGGGTTCCACGGTGGGAACTCCGGCGGGTGCTGAAAATAGTTGGGGTATGCTTGATGCATCTCCCCGAACAAATAAGAAAAACCCGCGGACACCCCCTGGTATAGAGTATCCTGGCGCTGCTCTAATCGGTCATGTGTGGCCCGAAGCTCTGCCTGACTGGCCCTAATCTCGTCCTGGCTGGATCTGATCTGGTCAAAGTATGTACCATGCTGCTCCTGTGTGACACGCATGTCCTGGAACTGCTGGTAAAAAGTAGGCCAATCCTCATGCTGCTGAAATGCATGATGCTGCGGCGAGTGTGGTGGTGTCGGTGGCTGTGGCTCGTGCTGCTCTCCCATCTCTTCGTCTTCATCCTCATGTACCTCCTCAGCTGGAGGTAACGGGTCCCATATCTCTCCATTCAGGCCCCTCAACCTATCTCTCCCAGGTAACTCAGCAATAACCCCCATAAACTTCAAAGACCGGATGTCAACATGCACCCCCTCAGTGACCAAAGTGAGACCCCCAAGCACCCCCGGCGTCATTAGTCGCTCATTGTACGCGATCTCAGTCACGTACTGTCCGCCGTGGATCTCACTATTGTGGGTCCGCCCTGAACACTTAACAAAGTATTCAGCCATTCGCGCGGCGAGGTTGATCGGTGCTTTGTCAACCAACGCATAAAGAAAGAGCAAATCTAGTGTTGGACAGTTACCTTGACTGTCCATGCGTCCGCAAATAGAATGACTGAAAACATGGTGCATCACTCGCACCAGAGGGTCTCGAAGGCGCGAAGCCTTTGACATCCGTGGGTTGTATGGTCCCCCAATAGCGTTACGTGCCCAGAATGCCTCTCGCTCTGCATCATCGGGGAAATTGTACCGATCATTGAAGATGTCGGGATCATCCATGTCCTCCCGCGTATAAATCCCAAGCCTCCGTCCTAGCCGACCCACCGACCATGTGTGCCATCGCCCACACAACCTGAAGGTGACCCGATTCCTGTAACGGAAATCAGGTTCTGTATGTAAAACCGGCTTTTCATACTTATACGAGGCGAAGAATTCAATAGTCAATTCCCGGTACACGGGTCGGTTGCAACCGACCAGGTTTGCTAGTGGGCGGGTCATCATTTCATCTAGGCGATCATACTGGTTGAGGTCACGCATAACCTCCCAGTCCAACCAACGGGGTTCTCCAAACTGATCTCGCCTCGACCACAAGGCATCCCGCTTCGGGATGCATAACGCTTCCTTCTCGATGTTGGGGTTAAATTGTAGGAAAGGGTGATCCATCTGCAATGGGGAATGTTGTTAGGAAGACAGAAACAGGATGCATAACTTTTGTCATTTTAGTCCAAATCTCAAACTTTTTAAATCTGAGTCCCTGTGGTTTCATTTTTATTGTCATTTTAGTCCAAAATTCAAAAACTCTTTTTTTTTACTGTTGCAACCTGCCTATTTTGTCTTTTTGTACAAGGGTATCTTTGTCCAACTGATTTTCATTTAACATATTCTTAAATAATAAAACTAAATAATCCCTTATCACCTTCCCCAAAACATCTTCTCCAAAGTCCAAACTCTTCTCTGCTCATGAAACTGCTCATGAACCGACGTTCCCGCCTTCCACCGGCCATCAACATTCAATACCTCACTGGAGCTCCGTTTCTGCTTCGAAACCTCACTAGAGCTCTGTTTCTATTCAGAACATTCCATAAGGTATGTTTTCTAACTCATTGATTTCTGAAGATGAATACGAAGAAGATTCATCTAAATCGTCAACAAACAGCTTCTGTAACTCATTAATTTCACGATTTTCACCAGTTTTCGTTTTAACTTCACTATTTTCACAGCTTTCCCGACACCACCGTACACCCACACCACCGTCTTCTCCCCACCATCGTACACCCACCACCACCGTCTCCCCTCTACCATCGTACATGTGACACCCCAGGAAAAGCCAGTAAACACCGCAACTTAACTAGCTTCCTCAGTAACCACGCGCTAAATTTCGGGACGAAATTTTCTTAACAGGGGGAGAATGTGACAACCCTCATGATTACATGTATCCGTACGATTATCTAATGATAATTAAAGTACTTAGTGACTGTGTTGAATTACTTAACTGTTTCCTGATTACTGTGTCATACTTACATGTGCTTGTTAACACACAAGTCATGTGCAGAAAATTGACTAAATGGTCCTGAATGTTTTCCTAAGTGTTAGGAATTAAAAGTGTTACAAAAATATATATATAAGACACTTTACGGAATAATTAAACACTTTAACGGAACAGTATCCAACCGAACTACCGGACATTACCCGGGACACCAAATATTTGTCAAACACATTGTGTTATTATTTCTTAGCTAGTTATGGTCCCTGTTTACCATAACACCCACTAAAAATCATATAACTAATTGGAAACTAACTTATATTTACCATTTAGTTGAAAATGTTACAACCACCCCCCCCCCCCTCTAACCGAATTCGGTCCCAAGGGACCCACCCCCATGCCCATGAGATTTTATTCTATATTTTATATGATTGATTTCTTAAGGGAGTGAACAAGATATTAGTTTGAGATCTTGAGATCCTTATAAGTATGGTGTGTAAGAATCACCATACCATTCCATATCTTCAAAGATCACACACCATCTCCTTCAACTTTCTCTCCCTCCTCTCGGTCACCCACAACCGCCCCCATCACCACCACTTCACAACCATCTTCATCCATTCATCAAGTTCCATTCAAGTTACAAAGGTGATTCAAGGAGGTTGCAACTTGTGGAGCTTCAAAAGAGCATTGTTCTTGCTTGTTCATCATCATTTCTCATCATCTTCCTCACTAGATTCTACCCTAGCCTTGTGCTAGTAGTAAGCTCTTGTCAAACCCTTGTTCATCTTGTTTTTATGGCTAAAACTTGTAGTATGATACTTATGTTTAAAACACTAAAGAACTAGAACACTAAAAGGGGTTAAATAAGAAACTTGAACATAAATCTAGCATGATGATGAAATCTTGATGAAATAAAGTTGTTCTGATATGTTGCTGATTACTTGATGATGACTTGTTAATGTTAAATGTCGTTATTGATCACTAAATATATTAACGGAACCAATATAACTCGCATTAGAATGTTAAAAAGCTGAAAACAGGAGGCTGGTTGGTGTTTACAGCCAATTTCGGTTGGCTGTAACCAGATCATAACTTAACAAAAAACTGATTTTATTGAGTCAATAACGTGTTATTATGAAATACGGTTCTAATGGCACTGGAATCATAATTTTTGGACTTCTTTTGCTATTTTTAAAGGGTCGTTTTGTAACAGCAGCAAAAGCTGCATTTTTGCTGCTGAAAATACGTGTTATATTCTTCATCATAACTTGAAACCTGAATAGAACTAGGTCATGGAATTTGTACTGTAAATGACCACTGATGTATTTGTAATCCTCCCACTGGAATTTCATAAATCGGACTTACGATGAATTTTTAATAAATTATTCCGTGGGCTGCAGTCAGAAAAAGATGAATCTGATTGCAGTCCGGTAAATGAATTTTTATAAAATATTGGTAACGAATTGGATCCCGAGATTTTTACACAATAATATTTGGATCGTTTAAGACCTTCTGTAAAAAGTTGGGAATTTTTGGAACAAGTTAACTATTTTATTAAAATCCCCGAAAACAGCCCAGTTTTGAATATAAAAGCTGAAACGGCATAAGTAGTAATTTGCGTGTCTAAATATCGGGTAGGTTATATGAGAATGATCTAACATGTTATATGTCAATAAAAGTGTTATGTGCAATATCGTATGCTTGCTCTTGAGTAGCTATAAGTGGAATGTTTATATGGGCGTGAATTATTAAAGTGAGTACATGTTATGTAGTTGATGCGTGTAGGAACTTTGTGCTTATTTGAAGTCACTAATAAACTAAGTGGTAATTATACTAGGACGTGATTGACCGACCTTGACTGTTAGCTATTTTTGAGAGTCAAACCGAGCAACCGAGGTGAGTTTACACTCTTACTAAGGCATGGGATTCCCGGTGGTTTGGGAATGGGTTAAGAAACTAAAATGGAACCTACATATCCTCCTTGGGTAGGATATGTACCGCCATCCTCCATAGGTAGGATGCCAATATTAATCCTGCGTATTCTCCTTGGGTAGGACAACAAACTTAAAACTTACTAGACAAAACTCTATCATTCAGTCCCTCCTTTTATATCAACTTAATCGCCGAGGCCGATGGCGAGCGGGTCATTAGTTAATAGCGCTATTAGGTTTAACAAACCTCACACCGTGTCGTTCGAACGGGCGTGTACTAATGGACTATGGCAAACTGTCAATGATGATAGACATTGACGTAGGGCACATTATTGTTCGTCAGTTGTCGATATCAGTCTAGTGGTTCACATGGGGAAGTCCCCACTGATTATGGATATGGTTTGGGTAATGAAGAAGGAACTGGTTAATCATACTTTCAACTGTGGGGTAACCCCCACGGCAATTAAGCCAACGAAAGACAAACCATGTTTTTGGAAATAACTTAAAACTAAACAACCAACCGTGAACTCACTCAACTTTGTTGTTGACTCGTTGTTACATGCCTTACAGGTCGCTAGATGCTTATGGAGCTTGCGCGAGGAGGAGGTCGTTGTGGGATACGGACTGTTATGTTCCGTGCTTAATATTTAAAGCCTTATGAACTTATTAAACCTACGTTTTGGACTTTAAACTTATGAACTATGGAACTTATGTTTTGGACTTACGTATTATGTTTCCGCTGTTAACATTAAGTCGGTTACTTTCTTTTGGTCACCAATCGTATTGTGGTTGGTTTTATTTACTTAATTATGTTGTTCAATATGATTGGTGGCTCGATCCTGGTCATGTCACGCCTCCAAGCGGTGATACCCCGCATGGTGGATTTTGGGGGTGTGACAGATTGGTATCAGAGCCATTGGTTATAGTGAACTTGGTTTTAAAAAGGGAAAAGCTTTTTGATAAAACTAGACTATAACCTGTACAGTGCTCAACGATCCACAACGACGCTTCGCTCCACGTGCAAGACTCAACATCCTAGGTGATGTTGGTTATGTTTATATTACCTACTTGTTAGTTACATGGTACATTGTTCATGGTATGCATTAGTTAATGTGATAACTGCTATTTGAACCTTGTGTGCTTACTCTCTTCTGTCACTCCACACTTACGCACTTTGCGATACCTTTCTTACGTGTGTTCCTTCGATGTGAAGATCATGAGTGGACGTCTCGACATGACCCAGGGTCAGCTGACGACCTTGATTAACGAACGGATTGCTGAAGCCTTAGCAGCCCAAACAGGGAGTCAACCCATGCACCCTCAAACGCGCATAGGCACCCTCAAGGCGTTCTTGGAGTGAAAACCTCCCACTTCCGACGACACTGGAGGAGCAATCGGCCTTCTACACTGGATCCGAAGAATCGAATATACATTCGAAGAAAGTGGAAGCCCTGCCAGCAAACGAGTAAAGTACGCTACTGGCATGTTGCAGGGGAAAGCGTATTCTTGGTGGAATGCACAAGTTCAGATGCTCGGGTTGGCAGACGCGAATGCCACCCTCTGAAGCGACTTCAAGGAGTGGATTAAGGAAGAATTCTGCCACCTGGACGACATTATGGAACTTGAAATAGAGTATTATGGGTTGAAGATGGAAGGATCAGAGATTGAGGCATACACAAAGAGGTCCAACGACTTGGCTGCCTTATGTCCTAACTTGTCCCAACCCATATCTAGACGAATCAAGCTATACCTCAGAGGCTTAGTCCTGGAAATCCAAGGGTCTGTAAGTGCGGCCAACCTTCCCACAATCCAGCAAGTCGTTCATTTGGCGCACCAACTCACTGATCAGGCAGTAGAAGAGGGCAAGTTGCCCAAGCGTAACTTTTCCAATGCAAATGCTCTTATTAGTAACAAGTATATTTGGGGTAATCACCAAGGTGAAGGTCCTAGCTCTATACAACAGGAACCGCATAGGAAACTCGAGCTGAACTACCAAAATCAGGGGGGATACCTAGGGAATAAACCGAGATGAATCAAGTGCCAACGACACCACAGCGGGGCATGTGCGGGATCGTGTTGCCAGCGGTGCAAGAAGATGGGACGTATGGCTAGAGACTGCAGGAGCCCATATCCTGCAAACCGAAACCAGCAGCAGCAGGGTAGCAAGAAGGAGTGTTTTCGATGTGGTGCTGAAAACCACTTCAAGAGGAACTGTCCGCTGATGAGACGGAATCGTGACAACAGCGGCAACCAGACAATGGGAACAATAACGGAGACAATAAGGATAACCACCGGACTGGTGAGCATGAGTTCCTGAATGGACAAAAGGAAGAAAGAAACAACCCCAACATTTTGGCGGGTAAGTTCCTACCAGATAATTTCTTTGTTTCTATTCTAGTTGATTCGGGTTCCGATGTTAGTTTTGTGTCCTTAAAAAGTTAGCCAAGTGCTTAAGCACACTCCAACACTTTTAAACCCCAAATACACGGTAGAACTAGCAAACGGTAAAAGTCTTGAAGCCACCCACATAGTTAAGGGCTGTAACCTCGTCCTGACTGGTTAGACCTTCTCTATCTTCCTGAGTAGATTCGACGTTGTCATTGGGATGGATTGGTCATCTCATCGGCAAGCGGAAATTCCTTGCAACGAGAAGATTGTCCGCATCCCTCGTTCTGGTAAAGAACCTCTCATGATTCATGGCGACAAGAGTGGTGCTGTTGTGGGCATCATATCTTTCCTTAAGGCCCAGAAGTGTTTGCGAAAGGGCCACACTGCCATTCTAGCACTCGTTACTAACACATCAACGGAAGAGAAGAGAATTGAAGACATTCCTATTGTGCGCGATTTTCCTGAGGTATTTCCTGAGGAATTACCTGGTCTTCCGCCTCATCGACAAGTCGAGTTTCAAATCAAACTAGCTCCTGGAGCAGCACCAATAGCTCGTGCACCTTATCGACTAGCTCAGTCAGAACTTGAAGAACTGTCTACGCAATTACAAGAACTCTTGGAAAAGGGTTTCATACGTCCTAGCTCTTCGCCCTGGGGAGCTCCAGTCTTGTTTGTGAAGAAGAAAGACGGTACTTTCAGAATGTGTATTGACTATCGCGAACTTAACAAGGTGACCGTGAAGAATCGTTACCCCCTTCCGCGCATTGATGACTTATTCGACCAGTTGCAAGGGTCGAGTTTCTACTCCAAGATTGACCTGAGGTCAGGTTACCATCAACTGAGAGTTCGAGACGAGGATATCTCTAAAACAGCATTCAGGACTCGTTACGGGCATTACGAGTTTCTGGTTATGCCTTTCTGGTTACTAAATGATAAAGATTAATATACCCAAAAGTCAAATTTAGTAATGATTTAGTAATGATTAACTACTTTATTATATTATTTTATTATAAAGTTAAAGTAATAATTATGTTTTATTAAAGCTTACACAAACTTGTACTATATTATTAAGAGCTAATCATCCTCTCATCTCTCCTTCACCTTTTCCTCCGACGCCGAAAGTGCTCGACGGGGAGCTGACGTGTGCGTATATATACATAAAATTGCAATGAAATTACACACGATTTGGTTTTAAATTTATAAAAGTGATTATTACTTTTACATCAAAACACACACGAAAGAGGCAAGTGTACCCCGTCATATATGTAGTAAAGTATCGGTAAGAACCAAGTATCGATCCATGGAAATGAGCGGAGAAATAATACTAGACCTTTGTCACTAAACTACCGGTAAAAACATAAGTTGTTTGATTTTAATTTAACTAAAGTAAGCGTAAACAAATACATATAAAAACATAATAGAAAATAGATAGATAGCCTTGCTTAATACACAACCAAAGCATGTCAACTAAGTAGGTTTTGGCACTAGAAGCATTTGATCAATTCTCCAATTTCAAGACAATTAGTATCCCTTTCGGGAATCCTAACATGACAATCATTCGGAAAGTTAAAACGATAAACACACTTTAACCACCTAAAATTGTTCTTTAACGTGCAATTGATAAATGTCTATGAAAATCTCTTAAAAATAAGTTAGTCAGCCGTTAGGATTTTTCTAACCTCACTTAAACAAGGAAAGCGACACCGATAAACACAATGCAACCACCGAGAAAAGCATAAACTAGATTAAATCACAACCAAGTTCATTTTACAAATCTTGCACACAAATTCACCAAGATAGCAATTTTGGCCTAAACTACTAACTAAGCTAACAAATCATGGCAAGAATTTATAACGACACCATTTAACCCGTTAAGGTCCTTCCGTGACGACAAGCTTTCTTAATTAACAATAATTACATTTTATTAAATCACTAACCATTTCTAGTATCATGATGCACACATTTAAACCAAGCTAAACTAGTTAACCAAGTTCAAAGTTTACTAATACAAGATTAATTAAGCTTCATTTTTCAACTATCTTAACTAACCAAATACCAATCATCCAACACAATTACTTATAATCAAGAAATCAATATCAATAACAAGGTTGCAAACTAATCATCAAAGATTAACATAGAAAATACTTCCAAATGTCATTACAAACAAAGATTAACATACTAATGGTTATAATCAAGCAAGGGATTGTTGTGTTTTTGCCCAAAGGCTACAATAATACATAAACATTAATCTAAATGCTTGAAAGATTAACAAAATCATGGAAAGATTAGAAAACCAAACCATAAACAAGCACTAGATTAAGAATTCGGATAGTAATCGAGCTAAACGGGACAATGTGGCTTGAATCCGGGTAAAAGCAGAAGCCTCCGGAGCCTGAAAATCGCCTGAATTGCTCTCCAAAATTCCAGAATTCCGAGCAGAATGTTTCTGCAAGTTTTTATATTTTTTTGGTCTCGCACGGTCGTGCGTCATGTTGCACGACCGTGCACTTTATGCATTATTGGAGTTACTGTGCACCATACCGCATGACGTCATCAGATCTTGACCAGATTTCGATCGGCACAGGCGTGCTATGGGGTGCACGGTCGTGCATCACCTAGATGGGCCTTGTTGTCGCATTCGCACGGGGGTGCCACCAGTCGCACGGGGGTGCATCACCGAGATGGGCCTTGTTGTCGCATCCGCACGGGGGTGCCACCAGTCGCACGGGGGTGCATCACCGAGATTTCGTTGCACTCCTGATCGCACTGGGTGTGCAACGCCGAGCTAAGCTTTGTTGTCGCATCCGCACGGGGGTTCCACCAGTCGCACGGGGGTGCATCACCGAGATGGGTCTTGTTGTCGCATCCGCACGGGGGTGCCACCTGTCGCACGGGGGTGCAACTTGCCCATGTCAGAATTTTCCGCAGAATGTTCGCAGTTCATTCGTTTCGCCCGGAAAATCCTCGTTTTCACTATCATCTTGTCTGGTATGCTGTTTTAGGCCTGTAAACAAAAGTATACTTGATTAAGTATCCGAATGACGGTTTTACGGCCGAAAACGCATAAAATGGGGATAAAATGGGGGACTAAAATATGTATAAATTAGTGAATATCAAATCTCCCCACACTTGAACCTTGCTTGTCCTCAAGCAAGCTAAACTAAATTGCAATAAAAGATAGAATCAAACAAGAACGATAATTTACAAACTATTTATTGAAACAACTACAAACGGTTAGCCGGTTTTTCGAAAGACAACATCAAATGAATCAAACCAAACAAGCATATGCAAATATATAGCGACAACCAAAAAGCCGTGACTTCACATTTAATTGACTCAACATGTTAATCTTTACACAACTCACAATGTTCACACACACTCAGTTTTATTTATGAAACATACATAAAATGTGTACGTGCAAACACTCAATGCCTCGTCAATGAAATGTGTAATATCATAAGCTTGTCATAAGATCTCGTCTCCACCAACTAACATGAGAAAAAGTGTAAATCAAGAGGTCTTTACGGGGTGTAACGTTAGGCTTGGGCGAAGGGTATGGAAATGGATATTTAAAGTGGCGAAATGGTTAAAACTCGGTTTTAGCGTTTAACTAGCACCAAACAATACAACTATACATACAAACGCCTTAAAAAGGCGACTTTTGCGAAATCGCGCTCATCAACGAAATTTTAACATTTTAGCATTCAAAATTGCTCAATTTTTGTCAACTTCACCCTATTTTAGGGTGTTTTATTTTCTTTGGTTTTTTTTTTTTTTTTTTTTTGCAAACTAATCATACAATAAACTAAAACAAACGCTAGTTAAACGATTATTTTGATCGAGTTTCAACACAAAAGGGTTTAAAACATAAAAAGGCTAAATTTGGCTAAGTGGGCGATAATGTGGGTAAACAAAGGTAAACGGGAAGGCTCGACATGGTTAATCCTAAAGGGTAATGTAAGGTGGGAAGCACAACACAAAGAACAAGGTTTACAATAAAGGAGTAATCTAAGTGCCTCTATCACTTCTACACAATTCCGCAAGTTCATGGTCTTAACAAGCATACTAGTGACAAGTTCTAAATTACACATAACATCCGGCTCACTCCTATATCCGAAATGAACAAATATATAACAATATCAAGGCTCAAATATGCTCACGTAACGGAAGGAATGGGTAAAAGTGTGAAAACTATCATGTAAGTCTTTCTTTGTTTGTCACGCTTTCCGGTTTCCTTTTTCAAAAATATTTTGCTTCTCGAGTTTTTATCAAGTCCGAAGCTTTCTAAAACACAACCAGCCGGTTTATTTACTAAAATATATACAAAATACAAGTATTTTTGAATGATTTTTCTGATTTTCTGATTTTTTTTTATATAAGAGGACAAACAAAGTTAAGTTAACAAAGTTAACCCCCTCCCCACACTTGAACTTCGCATTGTCCTCAATGCGAGACCCGAAATATAGAGAAAAGGATAATAGTACTCCCCTCAAGATGATGTTGATGCAACGAGACTTCCGAAGCTGTATCTGCCACGTGCTCCGGTCCAAGATTTGATACCCAAAGCCTGCAAGTATGTCACATGTGCACCAAAACAGAACAGAAACAGAAAAAACAAAAATAAACCATAATGTACATAAATATAAGACTAACATCTAAACAAATACAAGACATAAAGTAAATTGTCTGAAAATAAAATACAATCCGAGGGTGTTTGAAATAGTAGCCAAAATGAACACCTGATAAATACACTACTAAAAGATAGAACTTTTTTTTTTTATAAAAAAATTGCCCCTGACCATGCGCACGGGAGTGTGGATTTTCGCACGGGCGTGTGGATCCGATGTTGACCCATTCTAGCACGTTGACCTCGGTAATGCACGGGGGTGCGGCTCGAGGTGCAGGCCAGCCCGAAATCGCACGGGCGTGCGACCCATGGCACGGCCGTGCGAGATCTGCAGACATGTCTGTTAACTGCAGAATGCAGTTTCAGCGTCCGAATCGACCATTTTTCGCCATTTTTACCATTCGCACGCTGTTATAACATTATTTCAACCTAGATCCTACGCTCGGCACGTTTAAAAACTGTACAAACTAACGAAATCTACCAAACACACCTAAATTACTCTAAAACTATAAAAGCACAAAGAAGGACGATTTTACCCTTATAGCGCCAAAGACGCTCCTGCTACATTTTTAATCACCGAGTCAGTAGCGTAGACTTATGCTAAATTTTTGTCGGCGAGTCGATAGCAAGACTCATGCTAAATTTTTGTCAGCGAGTCGATAGCAAGACTCATGCTAAATTTTTGTCGGCGAGTCGATAGCAAGACTCATGCTAAATTTTTTTCGGCGAGTCGATAGCAAGACTCATGCTAAATTTTTGTCGGCGAGTCGATAGCAAGACTCATGCTAAATTTTTGTCGGCGAGTCGATAGCAAGACTCATGCTAAATTTTTTTTCGGCGAGTCGATAGCAAGACTCATGCTAAATTTTTGTCGGCGAGTCGATAGCAAGACTCATGTCCCCACACTTGTTACATGTGCGGGCCATTACCACGCCCCCTTTTTTTTGGCTGAAAAGAAACAGAATATTATTTTAAATGGGCTGAAAGATTAACAAAATCATGGAAAGATTAGAAAACCAAACCATAAACAAGCACTAGATTAAGAATCCGGATAGTAATCGAGCTAAACGGGACAATGTGGCTTGAATCCGGGTGAAAGCAGAAGCCTCCGGAGCCTGAAAATCGCCTGAATTGCTCTCCAAAATTCCAGAATTCCGAGCAGAATGTTTCTGCAAGTTTTTATATTTTTTTGGTCTCGCACGGTCGTGCGTCCTGTTGCACGACCGTGCACTTTATGCATTATTGGAGTTACTGTGCACCATACCGCATGACGTCATCAGATCTTGACCAGATTTCGATCGGCACGGGCGTGCTATGGGGTGCACGGTCGTGCATCACCTAGATGGGCCTTGTTGTCGCATTCGCACGGGGGTGCATCACTAAGATGGGCCTTGTTGTCACATCCGCACGGGGGTGCCACTAGTCGCACGGGGGTGCATCACCGAGATTTCGTTGCACTCCTGATCGCATTGGGTGTGCAACGCCGAGCTAAGCTTTGTTGTCGCATCCGCACGGGGGTTCCACCAGTCGCACGGGGGTGCATCACCGAGATGGGTCTTGTTGTCGCATCCGCACGGGGGTGCCACCTGTCGCACGGGGGTGCAACTTGCCCAGGTCAGAATTTTCCGCAGAATGTTCGCAGTTCATTCGTTTCGCCCGGAAAATCCTCGTTTTCACTATCATCTTGTCTGGTATGCTGTTTTAGGCCTGTAAACAAAAGTATACTTGATTAAGTATCCGAATGACGGTTTTACGGCCGAAAACGCATAAAATGGGGATAAAATGGGGGACTAAAATATGTATAAATTAGTGAATATCAAATCTCCCCACACTTGAACCTTGCTTGTCCTCAAGCAAGCTAAACTAAATTGCAATAAAAGATAGAATCAAACAAGAACGATAATTTACAAACTATTTATTGAAACAACTACAAACGGTTAGCCGGTTTTTCGAAAGACAACATCAAATGAATCAAACCAAACAAGCATATGCAAATATATAGCGACAACCAAAAAGCCGTGACTTCACATTTAATTGACTCAACATGTTAATCTTTACACAACTCACAATGTTCACACACACTCAGTTTTATTTATGAAACATACATAAAATGTGTACGTGCAAACACTCAATGCCTCGTCAATGAAATGTGTAATATCATAAGCTTGTCATAAGATCTCGTCTCCACCAACTAACATGAGAAAAAGTGTAAATCAAGAGGTCTTTACGGGGTGTAACGTTAGGCTTGGGCGAAGGGTATGGAAATGGATATTTAAAGTGGCGAAATGATTAAAACTCGGTTTTAGCGTTTAACTAGCACCAAACAATACAACTATACATACAAACGCCTTAAAAAGGCGACTTTTGCGAAATCGCGCTCATCAACGAAATTTTAACATTTTAGCATTCAAAATTGCTCAATTTTTGTCAACTTCACCCTATTTTAGGGTGTTTTATTTTTTGTGGTTTTTTTTTTTTTTTTTTTTTTTTTTTGCAAACTAATCATACAATAAACTAAAACAAACGCTAGTTAAACGATTATTTTGATCGAGTTTCAACACAAAAGGGTTTAAAACATAAAAAGGCTAAATTTGGCTAAGTGGGCGATAATGTGGGTAAACAAAGGTAAACGGGAAGGCTCGACATGGTTAATCCTAAAGGGTAATGTAAGGTGGGAAGCACAACACAAAGAACAAGGTTTACAACAAAGGAGTAATCTAAGTGCCTTTATCACTTCTACACAATTCCGCAAGTTCATGGTCTTAACAAGCATACTAGTGACAAGTTCTAAATTACACATAACATCCGGCTCACTCCTATATCCGAAATGAACAAATATATAACAATATCAAGGCTCAAATATGCTCACGTAACGGAAGGAATGGGTAAAAGTGTGAAAACTATCATGTAAGTCTTTCTTTGTTTGTCACGCTTTCCGGTTTCCTTTTTCAAAAATATTTTGCTTCTCGAGTTTTTATCAAGTCCGAAGCTTTCTAAAACACAACCAGCCGGTTTATTTACTAAAATATATACAAAATACAAGTATTTTTGAATGATTTTTCTGATTTTCTGATTTTTTTTTTATATAAGAGGACAAACAAAGTTAAGTTAACAAAGTTAACCCCCTCCCCACACTTGAACTTCGCATTGTCCTCAATGCGAGACCCGAAATATAGAGAAAAGGATAATAGTACTCCCCTCAAGATGATGTTGATGCAACGAGACTTCCGAAGCTGTATCTGCCACGTGCTCCGGTCCAAGATTTGATACCCAAAGCCTGCAAGTATGTCACATGTGCACCAAAACAGAACAGAAACAGAAAAAACAAAAATAAACCATAATGTACATAAATATAAGACTAACATCTAAACAAATACAAGACATAAAGTAAATTGTCTGAAAATAAAATACAATCCGAGGGTGTTTGAAATAGTAGCCAAAATGAACACCCGATAAATACACTACTAAAAGATAGAACTTTTTTTTTATAAAAAAATTGCCCCTGACCATGCGCACGGGAGTGTGGATTTTCGCACGGGCGTGCGGATCCGATGTTGACCCATTCTAGCACGTTGACCTCGGTAATGCACGGGGGTGCGGCTCGAGGTGCAGGCCAGCCCGAAATCGCACGGGCGTGCGACCCATGGCACGGCCGTGCGAGATCTGCAGACATGTCTGTTAACTGCAGAATGCAGTTTCAGCGTCCGAATCGACCATTTTTCGCCATTTTTACCATTCGCACGCTGTTATAACATTATTTCAACCTAGATCCTACGCTCGGCACGTTTAAAAACTGTACAAACTAACGAAATCTACCAAACACACCTAAATTACTCTAAAACTATAAAAGCACAAAGAAGGACGATTTTACCCTTATAGCGCCAAAGACGCTCCTGCTACATTTTTAATCACCGAGTCAGTAGCGTAGACTCATGCTAAATTTTTGTCGGCGAGTCGATAGCAAGACTCATGCTAAATTTTTGTCAGCGAGTCGATAGCAAGACTCATGCTAAATTTTTGTCGGCGAGTCGATAGCAAGACTCATGCTAAATTTTTTTCGGCGAGTCGATAGCAAGACTCATGCTAAATTTTTGTCGGCGAGTCGATAGCAAGACTCATGCTAAATTTTTGTCGGCGAGTCGATAGCAAGACTCATGCTAAATTTTTTTTCGGCGAGTCGATAGCAAGACTCATGCTAAATTTTTGTCGGCGAGTCGATAGCAAGACTCATGTCCCCACACTTGTTACATGTGCGGGCCATTACCACGCCCCCTTTTTTTTGGCTGAAAAGAAACAGAATATTATTTTAAATGGGCTGAAAGATTAACAAAATCATGGAAAGATTAGAAAAACAAACCATAAACAAGCACTAGATTAAGAATCCGGATAGTAATCGAGCTAAACGGGACAATGTGGCTTGAATCCGGGTGAAAGCAGAAGCCTCCGGAGCCTGAAAATCGCCTGAATTGCTCTCCAAAATTCCAGAATTCCGAGCAGAATGTTTCTGCAAGTTTTTATATTTTTTTGGTCTCGCACGGTCGTGCGTCCTGTTGCACGACCGTGCACTTTATGCATTATTGGAGTTACTGTGCACCATACCGCATGACGTCATCAGATCTTGACCAGATTTCGATCGGCACGGGCGTGCTATGGGGTGCACGGTCGTGCATCACCTAGATGGGCCTTGTTGTCGCATTCGCACGGGGGTGCATCACTAAGATGGGCCTTGTTGTCACATCCGCACGGGGGTGCCACCAGTCGCACGGGGGTGCATCACCGAGATTTCGTTGCACTCCTGATCGCATTGGGTGTGCAACGCCGAGCTAAGCTTTGTTGTCGCATCCGCACGGGGGTTCCACCAGTCGCACGGGGGTGCATCACCGAGATGGGTCTTGTTGTCGCATCCGCACGGGGGTGCCACCTGTCGCACGGGGGTGCAACTTGCCCAGGTCAGAATTTTCCGCAGAATGTTCGCAGTTCATTCGTTTCGCCCGGAAAATCCTCGTTTTCACTATCATCTTGTCTGGTATGCTGTTTTAGGCCTGTAAACAAAAGTATACTTGATTAAGTATCCGAATGACGGTTTTACGGCCGAAAACGCATAAAATGGGGATAAAATGGGGGACTAAAATATGTATAAATTAGTGAATATCAAATCTCCCCACACTTGAACCTTGCTTGTCCTCAAGCAAGCTAAACTAAATTGCAATAAAAGATAGAATCAAACAAGAACGATAATTTACAAACTATTTATTGAAACAACTACAAACGGTTAGCCGGTTTTTCGAAAGACAACATCAAATGAATCAAACCAAACAAGCATATGCAAATATATAGCGACAACCAAAAAGCCGTGACTTCACATTTAATTGACTCAACATGTTAATCTTTACACAACTCACAATGTTCACACACACTCAGTTTTATTTATGAAACATACATAAAATGTGTACGTGCAAACACTCAATGCCTCGTCAATGAAATGTGTAATATCATAAGCTTGTCATAAGATCTCGTCTCCACCAACTAACATGAGAAAAAGTGTAAATCAAGAGGTCTTTACGGGGTGTAACGTTAGGCTTGGGCGAAGGGTATGGAAATGGATATTTAAAGTGGCGAAATGATTAAAACTCGGTTTTAGCGTTTAACTAGCACCAAACAATACAACTATACATACAAACGCCTTAAAAAGGCGACTTTTGCGAAATCGCGCTCATCAACGAAATTTTAACATTTTAGCATTCAAAATTGCTCAATTTTTGTCAACTTCACCCTATTTTAGGGTGTTTTATTTTTTGTGGTTTTTTTTTTTTTTTTTTTTTTTTTTGCAAACTAATCATACAATAAACTAAAACAAACGCTAGTTAAACGATTATTTTGATCGAGTTTCAACACAAAAGGGTTTAAAACATAAAAAGGCTAAATTTGGCTAAGTGGGCGATAATGTGGGTAAACAAAGGTAAACGGGAAGGCTCGACATGGTTAATCCTAAAGGGTAATGTAAGGTGGGAAGCACAACACAAAGAACAAGGTTTACAACAAAGGAGTAATCTAAGTGCCTTTATCACTTCTACACAATTCCGCAAGTTCATGGTCTTAACAAGCATACTAGTGTGTTACACCCTAAATCGTACATGACAAAAGTCGCAGCGGAAACACGAACCATAAAATTTCTTTCATTATAAATACCTCAACTTATTTAAAATTTAACTTTAACATAATTCTTATCCATAAATCCGTCATCCTCTTATTTACTAATTAAAAACATAGCTTACGTTTACTACATTTTACATTCAACGTCCCCGTACAATCTCTCTAGTGGCTCGGTCTTCAATCCCTAATCCTTCTGATAATCGCTCATTATCCGTACAACCTGCATTTACCACACACATTCATAACATTAGCACACATTAAAGAAACAAAGTTCATTCGCGTACACTTCACACTTCGTCATCTTTTAAGCTTTAAGCATTTCATCTGCATATCCATTTCCTGGTGAGGCTTCAATAATGTACCTGCATTACTTTTCATTCTCGAGGTACACCATTAATAACGTTAACCCTCATCGTCTCTAAATCATGCTTACATACGTACTCACATACATATCTACATACGTACATATTTTCCCTACAACTTTACATACGTGCATACACTCATACATGCCTTTATACATACATACATACACATCTACATACATACAAACCTTTCCTACATCATTACACACATACATACCCTCGTACATATCTTTACACATACATACATACACATCTACATGCATACAAACCTTTCCCACATCATTGCATACATACATACCCTCGTACATATCTTTACACATACATACATACACATCTACATGCATACAAACCTTTCCCACATCATTGCATACATACATACCCTCGTACATATCTTTACACATACATACATACACATCTACATGCATACAAACCTTTCCCACATCATTGCATACATACATACCCTCGTACATATCTTTACGCATACATACATACACATCTACATGCATACAAACCTTTCCCACATCATTGCATACATACATACCCTCGTACATATCTTTACACATACATACATACACATCTACATGCATACAAACCTTTCCCACATCATTGCATACATACATACCCTCGTACATATCTTTACGCATACATACATACACATCTACATGCATACAAACCTTTCCTACATCATTGCATACATACATACCCTCGTACATATCTTTACACATACATACATACACATCTACATGCATACAAACCTTTCCCACATCATTGCATATTTGCCAATGAGAATTAAATTAATAATTCTTACCTGGGGTACGAGATCCCACTTTAAGGTTCCCAAATGGAACCTAAGGTGGGATTCTTGCCTGGGCTATGGGATCCCGCTTTAAGGTTCAGGAACCTGAGGTGGGATTCTTACCTGGGCTATGGGATCCCGCTTTAAGGTTCAGGAACCTGAGGTGGGATTCTTACCTGGGCTATGGGATCCCGCTTTAAGGTTCAGGAACCTGAGGTGGGATTCTTACCTGGGCTATGGGATCCCGCTTTAAGGTTCAGGAACCTGAGGTGGGATTCTTACCTGGGCTATGGGATCCCGCTTTAACCTCCCGTTCCTTCCTACATGCTTGTAAATTCACATTCTATCATATGAACTTAAAATCCCACATCCGGATTACGGAAATTCTTAACTTACGCTCTATCGGCTTATTATCATTTTCTAACTATTTGACCCGTTATGGGTATTTGCGCATTAAACGGTTTATGACAACAAAACCATACTTCCCATTTCCATACTTGTCCAAAACATTAAACTAATCGTATAACTTGTTCTTAAACCACTTATTAAGATCATTTGCCCAAAATACCCATCAAGGGCATTTTGGTCAACTTTAATCCCATCCTTTACGACGAAAGACTACGACACATAATCGACTTCAACCATCATGCTTAGTTAATTAAAACGCCTTATAACTTAAACGAACATAAGAAGTGATTGCAGAAATCACTTACCTCGTGCGTCCGAGTTCGTGTCCGTTATCTTGTCTCTTTTTGACCCGTTAGCCTTTCATGCTTGAGTCCTTCTCGACATGATTCCTATACTTTCATGTCACCAAATCACATTCTTATTAGCATACATAATTGTACAAGCTAACGATCATATCGATCGTATAATTCATATTTGACGTTCATAGTCACTTCTAACAAGCATAATACATGTAACCAAATTCATATCATTTCCAACTCGTGGAGTCCGTAATGTCATCGCATTAGACACACATACGTCTAACACGCATCATATAACTTACTTTAGTCTTACAATTATGACAACATGACAGTTGACTTTTAGAAGTCAACGGTCCATTTACTTTAACTTTTGACTTTTCATTATATACCCGTAACATTATAATCGACTATACGGACATCACTATATACATATCATCTTTTACTTACATACAATTTCATCTATTAAGCTCACCTAGGCATTTCATCAAACACTTGGTGTGCGTACTACCTTCTAAGCATAACGTACAACTAATTCATGCACAATCTTCTAATTTCATACATAATTCATCAATTTCTTCCTTCCAATCAACACGAATCATACATGCATAATCATCAAACATATAATCATCACATTTCTTCCAATCCTTCTAACAAGAATCCATTATACATAACATGATACATCAATTTTGGACAAGAATTGGACCTTGATGATATATCCATGCTATCATCTTTACCCTAACAATTGGGTTTCACCTTTACACATCAAATTAACACAAATCATTCATAATCCATGTTCTATATGATGATTATAACACATATTAATGCTCAATTCCACTTAAACTCATGGATTGGAACATAACCCACTTTACCCATGATCACCAATCTTAGATTTTAGACATACCTTACGATCCCCTTGTGAAGGTGATCACTAATTCATGCTCGGTTGTGAATTTGGGCCTTGATTCATTCTTCAATTTGAAGCTTTTGCATGAACTAGGGTTTGGGGCTCTTGAGAGCCCCTGATCGATCTATCCAGAACACACACGAAAGTGTGTGTGTGTGTGTGTGTGTGATCTTTTATTTATTAACATAACTTTCATTCCATACCACTTTAGTCCCTCGTGTTTACCTCTAAAACACAATTGGCACCACTTTCATCTTTTAATGGTTTTCACCATACACTTAACTAGGTCAAATAGACTAGTTATTTATTTCATTGAATATTCATGGGGAACATAAAACGAATATAAACATTCGGGTTTTGGGGCGTTACAAGTCTACCCCCCTTAAATGAGGTTTCGTCCCCGAAACCTTTCTTATTTCCTCTTACACACACACATCAATGTTTGACTTAACACTCTCATCACATTCATAAGTAATCATCCTAACTCATTTCATAATTATTCATGCAATTGGCTTTTTCTTCTTAACAAGGCTGTACTTTCCATGGCATACTTTCATATAACATTCTCATTTCCTTTGACCCGTTAAAACAGGTTAATATACATTCTTATTCAAACTTATAATAATGCTTACACTCATATGATCATTTTATAACAGATTAAATACCTTCATCTCATCCTTTAAGATTTCATTCTATAGACGCATTGCATAACATTTAACCCTTGTTTTGTTATCACAACAAAACTACCATTTCATAGTCACACCTACGTGCTTAACTCCGTAGCTAACATCATTCTACGTTTCTATAATCTTTTGTACCATACATATCCTCACGTTACTTGCACATTCGGATATTTTCATTCCTATCATTCTTTTGTTCTTTTGCTTTACATTACTTTTATGACTTGTTTGACGCATACATGGTCAAGCTATTAACTTCTTCTTATGTAGACTAGTTCCGTCTTTTATATCTTAAATCCGTTTCGCGGATTCGAACACATTATTCATACCTTTCGTACCTTCTATGTTTTGAATCCGTCTCGCGGATTCAAACATTGCATTTACGCCTTTCATTCTTTGAATCCGTCTTGCGGATTCAAACATTGCATATACGCTTTTCATCCCTTGAATCCGTCTCGCGGATTCAAGCATTGCATTCCTATCTTTCATTCTTTGAATCCGTCTTGCGGATTCAAACATTGCATATACGCTTTTCATCCCTTGAATCCGTCTCGCGGGTTCAAGCATTGCATTCATATCTTTCATTCTTTGAATCCGTCTCGCGGATTCAAACATTGCATATACGCTTTTCATCCCTTGAATCCGTCTCGCGGGTTCAAGCATTGCATTCATATCTTTCATTCTTTGAATCCGTCTCGCAGATTCAAACATTGCATATACGCTTTTCATCCCTCGAATCCGTCTCGCGAGTTCAAGCATTGCATTTCATGTTTCAAATCCGTCTCGTGGATTCTAGCATAGCATTTCATGTTTCGAATCCGTCTCGCGGATTCTAGCATAGCATTTCATGTTTCGAATCCGTCTCGCGGATTCTAGCATAGCATTTCATGTTTCGAATCCGTCTCGCGGATTCTAGCATAGCATTTCATGTTTTGAATCCGTCTCGCGGATTCTAACATAGCATTTCATATTTCGAATCCGTCTCGCGGATTCTAGCATAGCATTTCATGTTTCGAATCCGTCTCGCGGATTCTAACATAGCATTTCATACTCTCATTCTTGAGAGTCTTACATTTCTCTTCACCCTCACGTCCACCTACTACTTAATTCTAACGGACATACCTGTATTAATTATCACGGTCCCACGAACGTCATATGCTTCACGTGTACTGGCCAGGTACACAATCCACATACTAGTTTCGTGTCTTCGTGTAATTGTCACCTTATGTCCGAAGAATTAGGTTTCGGCACGTGTATCATTTTTCAAAACATGTTTACTATACCATCATGGTCCTTCATTTAGCATTTTTCTTCCCTTAATGCATTTTACCATTTCATATACCGACATATTGAATTTACGTACCTGGGTTCAACTTTATCTTATTTCATGCCTTGGTGTCGGTACTTGACCGCACTCGCGGATCATCCTCTTCAAACGCTTATACTTACCTTGCATATACAAAACCGTCAGTTTCTTTATGCGTATACATAAGTACATACTTACATTCTCTTTTACCTTTGGATCTTGACCGAGTCTTGGATTGTACGGGTTTCTTATCACAAGAGCACACAGGTTTGAGTTCAAGCACTTACCTTCTTACACTTGATTCTCTCAAACCAGGGCTCTGATACCAACTTGTTACACCCTAAATCGTACATGACAAAAGTCGCAGCGGAAACACGAACCATAAAATTTCTTTCATTATAAATACCTCAACTTATTTAAAATTTAACTTTAACATAATTCTTATCCATAAATCCGTCATCCTCTTATTTACTAATTAAAAACATAGCTTACGTTTACTACATTTTACATTCAACGTCCCCGTACAATCTCTCTAGTGGCTCGGTCTTCAATCCCTAATCCTTCTGATAATCGCTCATTATCCGTACAACCTGCATTTACCACACACATTCATAACATTAGCACACATTAAAGAAACAAAGTTCATTCGCGTACACTTCACACTTCGTCATCTTTTAAGCTTTAAGCATTTCATCTGCATATCCATTTCCTGGTGAGGCTTCAATAATGTACCTGCATTACTTTTCATTCTCGAGGTACACCATTAATAACGTTAACCCTCATCGTCTCTAAATCATGCTTACATACGTACTCACATACATATCTACATACGTACATATTTTCCCTACAACTTTACATACGTGCATACACTCATACATGCCTTTATACATACATACATACATACACATCTACATACATACAAACCTTTCCTACATCATTACACACATACATACCCTCGTACATATCTTTACACATACATACATACACATCTACATGCATACAAACCTTTCCCACATCATTGCATACATACATACCCTCGTACATATCTTTACACATACATACATACACATCTACATGCATACAAACCTTTCCCACATCATTGCATACATACATACCCTCGTACATATCTTTACACATACATACATACACATCTACATGCATACAAACCTTTCCCACATCATTGCATACATACATACCCTCGTACATATCTTTACGCATACATACATACACATCTACATGCATACAAACCTTTCCCACATCATTGCATACATACATACCCTCGTACATATCTTTACACATACATACATACACATCTACATGCATACAAACCTTTCCCACATCATTGCATACATACATACCCTCGTACATATCTTTACGCATACATACATACACATCTACATGCATACAAACCTTTCCTACATCATTGCATACATACATACCCTCGTACATATCTTTACACATACATACATACACATCTACATGCATACAAACCTTTCCCACATCATTGCATATTTGCCAATGAGAATTAAATTAATAATTCTTACCTGGGGTACGAGATCCCACTTTAAGGTTCCCAAATGGAACCTAAGGTGGGATTCTTGCCTGGGCTATGGGATCCCGCTTTAAGGTTCAGGAACCTGAGGTGGGATTCTTACCTGGGCTATGGGATCCCGCTTTAAGGTTCAGGAACCTGAGGTGGGATTCTTACCTGGGCTATGGGATCCCGCTTTAAGGTTCAGGAACCTGAGGTGGGATTCTTACCTGGGCTATGGGATCCCGCTTTAAGGTTCAGGAACCTGAGGTGGGATTCTTACCTGGGCTATGGGATCCCGCTTTAACCTCCCGTTCCTTCCTACATGCTTGTAAATTCACATTCTATCATATGAACTTAAAATCCCACATCCGGATTACGGAAATTCTTAACTTACGCTCTATCGGCTTATTATCATTTTCTAACTATTTGACCCGTTATGGGTATTTGCGCATTAAACGGTTTATGACAACAAAACCATACTTCCCATTTCCATACTTGTCCAAAACATTAAACTAATCGTATAACTTGTTCTTAAACCACTTATTAAGATCATTTGCCCAAAATACCCATCAAGGGCATTTTGGTCAACTTTAATCCCATCCTTTACGACGAAAGACTACGACACATAATTGACTTCAACCATCATGCTTAGTTAATTAAAACGCCTTATAACTTAAACGAACATAAGAAGTGATTGCAGAAATCACTTACCTCGTGCGTCCGAGTTCGTGTCCGTTATCTTGTCTCTTTTTGACCCGTTAGCCTTTCATGCTTGAGTCCTTCTCGACATGATTCCTATACTTTCATGTCACCAAATCACATTCTTATTAGCATACATAATTGTACAAGCTAACGATCATATCGATCGTATAATTCATATTTGACGTTCATAGTCACTTCTAACAAGCATAATACATGTAACCAAATTCATATCATTTCCAACTCGTGGAGTCCGTAATGTCATCGCATTAGACACACATACGTCTAACACGCATCATATAACTTACTTTAGTCTTACAATTATGACAACATGACAGTTGACTTTTAGAAGTCAACGGTCCATTTACTTTAACTTTTGACTTTTCATTATATACCCGTAACATTATAATCGACTATACGGACATCACTATATACATATCATCTTTTACTTACATACAATTTCATCTATTAAGCTCACCTAGGCATTTCATCAAACACTTGGTGTGCGTACTACCTTCTAAGCATAACGTACAACTAATTCATGCACAATCTTCTAATTTCATACATAATTCATCAATTTCTTCCTTCCAATCAACACGAATCATACATGCATAATCATCAAACATATAATCATCACATTTCTTCCAATCCTTCTAACAAGAATCCATTATACATAACATGATACATCAATTTTGGACAAGAATTGGACCTTGATGATATATCCATGCTATCATCTTTACCCTAACAATTGGGTTTCACCTTTACACATCAAATTAACACAAATCATTCATAATCCATGTTCTATATGATGATTATAACACATATTAATGCTCAATTCCACTTAAACTCATGGATTGGAACATAACCCACTTTACCCATGATCACCAATCTTAGATTTTAGACATACCTTACGATCCCCTTGTGAAGGTGATCACTAATTCATGCTCGGTTGTGAATTTGGGCCTTGATTCATTCTTCAATTTGAAGCTTTTGCATGAACTAGGGTTTGGGGCTCTTGAGAGCCCCTGATCGATCTATCCAGAACACACACGAAAGTGTGTGTGTGTGTGTGTGTGATCTTTTATTTATTAACATAACTTTCATTCCATACCACTTTAGTCCCTCGTGTTTACCTCTAAAACACAATTGGCACCACTTTCATCTTTTAATGGTTTTCACCATACACTTAACTAGGTCAAATAGACTAGTTATTTATTTCATTGAATATTCATGGGGAACATAAAACGAATATAAACATTCGGGTTTTGGGGCGTTACAAGTCTACCCCCCTTAAATGAGGTTTCGTCCCCGAAACCTTTCTTATTTCCTCTTACACACACACATCAATGTTTGACTTAACACTCTCATCACATTCATAAGTAATCATCCTAACTCATTTCATAATTATTCATGCAATTGGCTTTTTCTTCTTAACAAGGCTGTACTTTCCATGGCATACTTTCATATAACATTCTCATTTCCTTTGACCCGTTAAAACAGGTTAATATACATTCTTATTCAAACTTATAATAATGCTTACACTCATATGATCATTTTATAACAGATTAAATACCTTCATCTCATCCTTTAAGATTTCATTCTATAGACGCATTGCATAACATTTAACCCTTGTTTTGTTATCACAACAAAACTACCATTTCATAGTCACACCTACGTGCTTAACTCCGTAGCTAACATCATTCTACGTTTCTATAATCTTTTGTACCATACATATCCTCACGTTACTTGCACATTCGGATATTTTCACCATACACTTAACTAGGTCAAATAGACTAGTTATTTATTTCATTGAATATTCATGGGGAACATAAAACGAATATAAACATTCGGGTTTTGGGGCGTTACATAGTGACAAGTTCTAAATTACACATAACATCCGGCTCACTCCTATATCCGAAATGAACAAATATATAACAATATCAAGGCTCAAATATGCTCACGTAACGGAAGGAATGGGTAAAAGTGTGAAAACTATCATGTAAGTCTTTCTTTGTTTGTCACGCTTTCCGGTTTCCTTTTTCAAAAATATTTTGCTTCTCGAGTTTTTATCAAGTCCGAAGCTTTCTAAAACACAACCAGCCGGTTTATTTACTAAAATATATACAAAATACAAGTATTTTTGAATGATTTTTCTGATTTTCTGATTTTTTTTTTATATAAGAGGACAAACAAAGTTAAGTTAACAAAGTTAACCCCCTCCCCACACTTGAACTTCGCATTGTCCTCAATGCGAGACCCGAAATATAGAGAAAAGGATAATAGTACTCCCCTCAAGATGATGTTGATGCAACGAGACTTCCGAAGCTGTATCTGCCACGTGCTCCGGTCCAAGATTTGATACCCAAAGCCTGCAAGTATGTCACATGTGCACCAAAACAGAACAGAAACAGAAAAAACAAAAATAAACCATAATGTACATAAATATAAGACTAACATCTAAACAAATACAAGACATAAAGTAAATTGTCTGAAAATAAAATACAATCCGAGGGTGTTTGAAATAGTAGCCAAAATGAACACCCGATAAATACACTACTAAAAGATAGAACTTTTTTTTTATAAAAAAATTGCCCCTGACCATGCGCACGGGAGTGTGGATTTTCGCACGGGCGTGCGGATCCGATGTTGACCCATTCTAGCACGTTGACCTCGGTAATGCACGGGGGTGCGGCTCGAGGTGCAGGCCAGCCCGAAATCGCACGGGCGTGCGACCCATGGCACGGCCGTGCGAGATCTGCAGACATGTCTGTTAACTGCAGAATGCAGTTTCAGCGTCCGAATCGACCATTTTTCGCCATTTTTACCATTCGCACGCTGTTATAACATTATTTCAACCTAGACCCTACGCTCGGCATGTTTAAAAACTGTACAAACTAACGAAATCTACCAAACACACCTAAATTACTCTAAAACTATAAAAGCACAAAGAAGGACGATTTTACCCTTATAGCGCCAAAGACGCTCCTGCTACATTTTTAATCACCGAGTCAGTAGCGTAGACTCATGCTAAATTTTTGTCGGCGAGTCGATAGCAAGACTCATGCTAAATTTTTGTCACATGCTAAATTTTTGTCGGCGAGTCGATAGCAAGACTCATGCTAAATTTTTTTCGGCGAGTCGATAGCAAGACTCATGCTAAATTTTTGTCGGCAAGTCGATAGCAAGACTCATGCTAAATTTTTGTCGGCGAGTCGATAGCAAGACTCATGCTAAATTTTTTTTCGGCGAGTCGATAGCAAGACTCATGCTAAATTTTTGTCGGCGAGTCGATAGCAAGACTCATGTCCCCACACTTGTTACATGTGCGGGCCATTACCACGCCCCCTTTTTTTTGGCTGAAAAGAAACAGAATATTATTTTAAATGGGCTGAAAGATTAACAAAATCATGGAAAGATTAGAAAACCAAACCATAAACAAGCACTAGATTAAGAATCCGGATAGTAATCGAGCTAAACGGGACAATGTGGCTTGAAACCGGGTGAAAGGAGAAGCCTCCGGAGCCTGAAAATCGCCTGAATTGCTCTCCAAAATTCCAGAATTCCGAGCAGAATGTTTCTGCAAGTTTTTATATTTTTTTGGTCTCGCACGGTCGTGCGTCCTGTTGCACGACCGTGCACTTTATGCATTATTGGAGTTACTGTGCACCATACCGCATGACGTCATCAGATCTTGACCAGATTTCGATCGGCACGGGCGTGCTATGGGGTGCACGGTCGTGCATCACCTAGATGGGCCTTGTTGTCGCATTCGCACGGGGGTGCATCACCAAGATGGGCCTTGTTGTCACATCCGCACGGGGGTGCCACCAGTCGCACGGGGGTGCATCACCGAGATTTCGTTGCACTCCTGATCGCACTGGGTGTGCAACGCCGAGCTAAGCTTTGTTGTCGCATCCGCACGGGGGTTCCACCAGTCGCACGGGGGTGCATCACCGAGATGGGTCTTGTTGTCGCATCCGCACGGGGGTGCCACCTGTCGCACGGGGGTGCAACTTGCCCAGGTCAGAATTTTCCGCAGAATGTTCGCAGTTCATTCGTTTCTCCCGGAAAATCCTCGTTTTCACTATCATCTTGTCTGGTATGCTGTTTTAGGCCTGTAAACAAAAGTATACTTGATTAAGTATCCGAATGACGGTTTTACGGCCGAAAACGCATAAAATGGGGATAAAATGGGGGACTAAAATATGTATAAATTAGTGAATATCAAATCTCCCCACACTTGAATCTTGCTTGTCCTCAAGCAAGCTAAACTAAATTGCAATAAAAGATAGAATCAAACAAGAACGATAATTTACAAACTATTTATTGAAACAACTACAAACGGTTAGCCGGTTTTTCGAAAGACAACATCAAATGAATCAAACCAAACAAGCATATGCAAATATATAGCGACAACCAAAAAGCCGTGACTTCACATTTAATTGACTCAACATGTTAATCTTTACACAACTCACAATGTTCACACACACTCAGTTTTATTTATGAAACATACATAAAATGTGTACGTGCAAACACTCAATGCCTCGTCAATGAAATGTGTAATATCATAAGCTTGTCATAAGATCTCGTCTCCACCAACTAACATGAGAAAAAGTGTAAATCAAGAGGTCTTTACGGGGTGTAACGTTAGGCTTGGGCGAAGGGTATGGAAATGGATATTTAAAGTGGCGAAATGATTAAAACTCGGTTTTAGCGTTTAACTAGCACCAAACAATACAACTATACATACAAACGCCTTAAAAAGGCGACTTTTGCGAAATCGCGCTCATCAACGAAATTTTAACATTTTAGCATTCAAAATTGCTCAATTTTTGTCAACTTCACCCTATTTTAGGGTGTTTTATTTACTGTGGTTTTTTTTTTTTTTTTTTTTTTTTTTTTTGCAAACTAATCATACAATAAACTAAAACAAACGCTAGTTAAACGATTATTTTGATCGAGTTTCAACACAAAAGGGTTTAAAACATAAAAAGGCTAAATTTGGCTAAGTGGGCGATAATGTGGGTAAACAAAGGTAAACGGGAAGGCTCGACATGGTTAATCCTAAAGGGTAATGTAAGGTGGGAAGCACAACACAAAGAACAAGGTTTACAACAAAGGAGTAATCTAAGTGCCTCTATCACTTCTACACAATTCCGCAAGTTCATGGTCTTAACAAGCATACTAGTGACAAGTTCTAAATTACACATAACATCCGGCTCACTCCTATATCCGAAATGAACAAATATATAACAATATCAAGGCTCAAATATGCTCACGTAACGGAAGGAATGGGTAAAAGTGTGAAAACTATCATGTAAGTCTTTCTTTGTTTGTCACGCTTTCCGGTTTCCTTTTTCAAAAATATTTTGCTTCTCGAGTTTTTATCAAGTCCGAAGCTTTCTAAAACACAACCAGCCGGTTTATTTACTAAAATATATACAAAATACAAGTATTTTTGAATGATTTTTCTGATTTTCTGATTTTTTTTTTATATAAGAGGACAAACAAAGTTAAGTTAACAAAGTTAACCCCCTCCCCACACTTGAACTTCGCATTGTCCTCAATGCGAGACCCGAAATATAGAGAAAAGGATAATAGTACTCCCCTCAAGATGATGTTGATGCAACGAGACTTCCGAAGCTGTATCTGCCACGTGCTCCGGTCCAAGATTTGATACCCAAAGCCTGCAAGTATGTCACATGTGCACCAAAACAGAACAGAAACAGAAAAAACAAAAATAAACCATAATGTACATAAATATAAGACTAACATCTAAACAAATACAAGACATAAAGTAAATTGTCTGAAAATAAAATACAATCCGAGGGTGTTTGAAATAGTAGCCAAAATGAACACCCGATAAATACACTACTAAAAGATAGAACTTTTTTTTTTATAAAAAAATTGCCCCTGACCATGCGCACGGGAGTGTGGATTTTCGCACGGGCGTGCGGATCCGATGTTGACCCATTCTAGCACGTTGACCTCGGTAATGCACGGGGGTGCGGCTCGAGGTGCAGGCCAGCCCGAAATCGAACGGGCGTGCGACCCATGGCACGGCCGTGCGAGATCTGCAGACATGTCTGTTAACTGCAGAATGCAGTTTCAGCGTCCGAATCGACCATTTTTCGCCATTTTTACCATTCGCACGCTGTTATAACATTATTTCAACCTAGACCCTACGCTCGGCACGTTTAAAAACTGTACAAACTAACGAAATCTACCAAACACACCTAAATTACTCTAAAACTATAAAAGCACAAAGAAGGACGATTTTACCCTTATAGCGCCAAAGACGCTCCTGCTACATTTTTAATCACCGAGTCAGTAGCGTAGACTCATGCTAAATTTTTGTCGGCGAGTCGATAGCAAGACTCATGCTAAATTTTTGTCAGCGAGTCGATAGCAAGACTCATGCTAAATTTTTGTCGGCGAGTCGATAGCAAGACTCATGCTAAATTTTTGTCGGCGAGTCGATAGCAAGACTCATGCTAAATTTTTTTTCGGCGAGTCGATAGCAAGACTCATGCTAAATTTTTGTCGGCGAGTTGATAGCAAGACTCATGTCCCCACACTTGTTACATGTGCGGGCCATTACCACGCCACCTTTTTTTTTGGCTGAAAAGAAACAGAATATTATTTTAAATGGGCTGAAAGATTAACAAAATCATGGAAAGATTAGAAAACCAAACCATAAACAAGCACTAGATTAAGAATCCGGATAGTAATCGAGCTAAACGGGACAATGTGGCTTGAATCCGGGTGAAAGCAGAAGCCTCCGGAGCCTGAAAATCGCCTGAATTGCTCTCCAAAATTCCAGAATTCCGAGCAGAATGTTTCTGCAAGTTTTTATATTTTTTTGGTCTCGCACGGTCGTGCGTCCTGTTGCACGACCGTGCACTTTATGCATTATTGGAGTTACTGTGCACCATACCGCATGACGTCATCAGATCTTGACCAGATTTCGATCGGCACGGGCGTGCTATGGGGTGCACGGTCGTGCATCACCTAGATGGGCCTTGTTGTCGCATTCGCACGGGGGTGCATCACTAAGATGGGCCTTGTTGTCACATCCGCACGGGGGTGCCACCAGTCGCACGGGGGTGCATCACCGAGATTTCGTTGCACTCCTGATCGCATTGGGTGTGCAACGCCGAGCTAAGCTTTGTTGTCGCATCCGCACGGGGGTTCCACCAGTCGCACGGGGGTGCATCACCGAGATGGGTCTTGTTGTCGCATCCGCACGGGGGTGCCACCTGTCGCACGGGGGTGCAACTTGCCCAGGTCAGAATTTTCCGCAGAATGTTCGCAGTTCATTCGTTTCGCCCGGAAAATCCTCGTTTTCACTATCATCTTGTCTGGTATGCTGTTTTAGGCCTGTAAACAAAAGTATACTTGATTAAGTATCCGAATGACGGTTTTACGGCCGAAAACGCATAAAATGAGGATAAAATGGGGGACTAAAATATGTATAAATTAGTGAATATCAAATCTCCCCACACTTGAACCTTGCTTGTCCTCAAGCAAGCTAAACTAAATTGCAATAAAAGATAGAATCAAACAAGAACGATAATTTACAAACTATTTATTGAAACAACTACAAACGGTTAGCCGGTTTTTCGAAAGACAACATCAAATGAATCAAACCAAACAAGCATATGCAAATATATAGCGACAACCAAAACTATTTTTGGTTACTTTTTTATATTTTGTTATACTATTATTAGTATTAATGTCAATATTAATAAATAAATAATCAAGACACTTTATTATAAACACGAAAGTGAAAAAAATTCGAAGTGGCATTTTCGGCTTTCTACAGCTGCTGAAATCAACATTTACAGCAGCTGCTGTAAGCGTTTTTACGAGTGGTGTAAATAAAAAAACTTTTTTTTTAAAGTTGATTTTTTTGTAAATAAAAAATTTTGAAAAACCTTTCGTAAAGTCGAATTCTCTAAGTTTTGACAACTTGTAGGAGTTTTCATTTTACCCTAACTATATATATACGCACGAAAATAGTATATACATATACACACACGCATACACGAAAATAGTATTTTGAGAACCAGCTTGAGTCGGAAAAAATAGAGAGAACTCCATTTAAACTTTTTTTTTTCAAATACGTTTTATATATTAATAAAATTTATGGAAACTAAAAAATAAAATGAATATATGTATGAAAAGTTTACGTATGTGTAAAATTAATACAACTAGATTGAGATATTGCGTTGAAATTTTTATTTTGAATCAATTATGATGATGCGTTAATCTAATTACCAAATGACAGTGCATACAAGAATATATTTTCATCGTTATTCAAATTTGCTCGAATCAAATAAACAATCTAATCAATCTGAGTTCTTTTTTATGCTTTATACATGGTTTAAATTTGGGTAATTGTAAAATTGATAGGTTCTGTCTATTCCCTTGTGGTACAGAAAAAAAAAGATTATACATTTTTTTTTGTGTTTCAACTTTGATGTAAAGGACAGAAACCATCTTAATATCTACAAATTTTTCGTGTGGTTTTGTTATGTTCAAATTTACTAGAAGATTAGTGAATGGAATGTCTTGATGAACCTGATGAAAATTTTCTAGAGTGATAGAACGTCGCTGAAAGAAGTGAAGATTGTTTTACCTATTTTTTTTTATAAAATTATTTTGGTTTTCAAATAGGTCTAAGTATAGAAGTATAACTTGGGATAATTGGTGTAAATTTGTAATTAGACTGTGGGGTTTGGGGGGCTTGGGTTGGGGCATTTGTTGACACGTGGAATGGGAGCCCCCCCCCCCCCCACCACCACCACCAAAACCCACGCCCATGGGGTATGGTGGGGCTTGGGTTGGGTGCACCGCGTGGGAGATTGTTAAAATAAAAAAATAATACAAAAAGAGCAAGCCAATAAGAGCAAGCCATCTAGCATGTCCCCCCGCCCCACGCCCGGCTTGAAACCCAAGCCCCAAGGGGCCACGCCCCAACCCAAGCCCACCCGGGGTGGTGCCTTGGGCGTTTTACCCCAACCCACGCCCAAACCCACGCCCCATACCCCACGGCCTTATGTAGTGGGTTTGTGTTGTGGCCGGCCTGGTTTTGGGTCGGTGTGTGTTTTTTAATGAAGTTCACCATTCAAAAAAAAAACTTTCACCTATTTTGGTAAATAATTTTGAAAGCATCCATTTTGATACATATTTTTTCTATCTCCACCCTTTTGGAAAAAAAAACTCCTAAAAATATGAGACAAATTGACTACATTAAATGCAATGCACATGGAGTCTTGGTTTCTTAAAAAAGTTGACTTGAAAACTTAGTTTTTGGGAAAAAAAAGTAAAAAAGAGTTGACTTTAGGGTGTATTTAATACAACCCTAAATACACCCAATATATGGATTAATATACCAAATTAGTCAAACTTTGTAATGATTAAGAATTTTATTTCATTATTTTATTCTAAAGTCAAAAGTAATAATTATGTTTTTTTATATTATTTTATTCTATAAGACTTTTGTTACTTTTTTATAATTTGTTACTAGTATTAACCCCCTGCGTTGCAACGGTTGTTAAATGTTAATGGAGTTGCGGATTCGCGCAAATGTATTTGGGTCCGAAGTCTTAAAGCTAAGGTTAAAGCTGATTTTATCGGCCTTCAGGAGTCCCATCAGGTCGATCTGTCGGTTATCTTTCTTCGTCGTTTCTGGGATAAGTCGAATTTGCAGTCTGAGTATGTTGGGTCCATTGGTAGGTCGGGTGGTCTGGTGTCTCTTTGGAACCCAGAAGTGTTTAAATCTTTCTATGTTTTTAAACAACAGAGGTACCTTCTTGTTTCCGGTCATGTTCAGGGGACCCCGGATCGGATTAATGTTCTAAATATTCACGCCCCTAATGATGTTAGTGGCAGGAGAGCTTTGTGGGCGGAGTTAGAATCCATTGTTAACTCTGTCACTGGGATGTGGGTGTTGCTTGGGGATTTTAACGAGGTCCGCTCGGTGGATGAACGTGTAAATTCCCGTTTTGATCAAGGTGCAGCAAACTCCTTTAATAATTTCATTTCTAATTCTGGCCTGTTAGAATACCAGATGATCGGAGGTAATTATACTTTCATCTCAGGCCACGTTGATGTGAAATTGAGTAAACTAGACAGATTCCTGGTGAACGATTCGTTTTTAAGCTCATCGCCCTCAGCTAAAGTTGAAGTGCATAATCGCGGGCTCTCTGATCATTGTCCAATCTCCTTGAACTGCCGTTCTCTGGATTTTGGTCCGATCCCGTCTAAACTTTTCAATTCTTGGATCGGGGACCACAAGCTTGCCGAGATTGTGAATGCCGCTGTCAAGGGGCACTTTTCGGTTGGTAAGAAGGATGCTGTCGTTGCTAATTTCCTAAAACAATGCAAGCTGGATATCAAAAAATGGAGATTCGTTGTTAAGACAGCAGAGAAGAAAGAAGATGTGAGCTGGTCTCGAGTATTGAAATTTTGGAGAAAAAGACAGTGGTTGGGAATCTATCTAACGCTGAGAAAGACGTTCGGGTGGAGCTGTGGGCTAAGCTTAAAAGGCTGGAACTGAACAAATGTAAAGATATTCAGCAGAAGGCCCGAATCAAATGGCTTAAATTTGGGGATGAGAACAGCGCCTTTTTCCATAAATCGTTAGCGGTAAATCTGGCTAATAATAGAATTAACGGGCTTTATTTTCTTGATAAATTTATTTCGGATCCGGTTGAGCTTAAAGAGGAAGTCAGGAAATGGTTCAAAAAACAGTTTTCGGAACCGATAAGGCGTAGGCCTGATTTCGTGAACCATGGGCTGCCTGCTCTATCCGTTTCGAAGGCTAGCCTTTTATGTGAGCGTTTTTCGGAAGAGGAGATTTTCTCGGCTATCAAGAGTTGCGATGGTGGAAAAGCTCCGGGCTCGGACGGATTCTCTTTGAAGTTTTTCAAAGTTTTTTGGGAGGAAGTCAAACCATTGGTCGTGGGGATGATGAATGATTTTCATGATTCGGGTGTCATAAGCCCCGGTTGCAATTCGACGTTTGTGGCCCTTATTCCGAAAGTTAAAGACCCGCAAGACCTTGGTAAGTTTCGTCCGATCTCGCTTGTTGGTTCAATCTACAAAATCATTGCCAAGGTTTTAGCTAATCGCCTAAAGGCCGTTATAAATGATGTCATTTCGCCCAATCAATCGGCTTTCGTGGGCGGGCGGAATATTCTAGATGGCCCGCTTATAGTTAGTGAATTGGTGGCTTGGGCTAAAAAAGGAAAGTCTAAGTTACTTATTTTAAAAGTGGATTTCGAAAAAGCTTACGATACGATAAATTGGAAATTCCTTTTTCGTATGATGGAGAGAATGAATTTTCCGGAGAAGTGGATTCAATGGATAAAGGGATGTCTTGTGTCGGGAAAGGGGTCGGTCCTAGTTAATGGTTCGCCGATGAAAGAATTCATTTTAAAGCGGGGCCTTAGGCAAGGTGATCCTCTCTCCCCCTTCCTCTTTATTTTAGCTATGGAAGTTATCAACTTGTTCTTGAAAAAGGCTATTGATCTCGGTCTTTTCAAAGGGTGTAGCCTCCCTAATGGCGGCCCGACTATTTCTCACCTCTGTTACGCGGATGATGTCCTCTTCATAGGCGAATGGTCGGCCGAAAATGTTGTAGCTTTGAATCGTCTTCTTCGGTGGATTAGTCTCGTTACTGGATTAAAAGTAAATCGGAGGAAATGCCTCCTTTTTGGTATTGGGGCAGAAGCGTCGGAGGTCGCTAACTTCGCTACTATGGCTAGATGTGAAGTGGGTTCCTTTCCTTTCTCTTATCTGGGCATCCTCGTTGGTGTGAATATGAAAAGAGCTAAGTTTTGGCAGCCGGTTCTTGATCGTTTCTCGTCCAAGCTATCCAAATGGAAAGCCAGGTATCTTTCTTTTGCTGGGCGGATGACGTTAGTCAAGTCGGTCCTCGGAAGTCTTCCTTCGTACTTCCTGTCTATTTTTGCTGCGCCTAAATGTGTGTTAAAAAAGTTGGAAAAGATTAGGAGGGATTTTTTATGGGGTAAATCGGAGAGGGGTCATAAGCTCCGGTGGGTTCGGTGGCAATTGTTGTTGAAATCCAGAAAAACCAGGGGGGATGGGAGTTGGGAGTATTGAAAATTTCAATCAAGCCATGCTCGTCAAATGGTGGTGGCGGTTCAAGTCTGAACCGAACCATCTATGGGCTCAAGTAGTAGCGGCGATTCACGGCAGTAATGGTGCCTCCGTTTCTACTCCTCTTCTTCCGTTTAAAAGGTCGATTCCCGGTGTTTGGAGAGATGTGGGGTCGGTGGAGGTGGCACTGGGTAAAATGGGGATTAATATTTCAGATTTCTTAATAAAGGTGGACGGCGTGTGGAAATGGCGGAGCGATCTGCTTGGATCTTTTTCGGTCAAACAAGTCCGAGCGGATTTAGAATCAGCTACGTTAGGGAATGGTGAGGTTGGTATGGTTTTCAAATGGTGCAATTGGGCTATCCCGAAGGCCAACTACCTTTTGTGGAGGGCGTTACTCGGAAAAATCGCATCAAAAGTAGGGCTGGTCCACCGTGGTATAACTCTTTCGGATACGGTGTGTCCTCGTTGCGGTATAGCGGAGGAGGATACGGACCATATCTTTGTCAACTGTCTTTGGTCGCGTAGCATTTGGTGGAATGTAATGGCTTGGTGCAGGATTAAGTTTCCTATGGAGGTTAACAATCTCAAGGATCTCTTCTCTTATATGAAGTCCAACCCCGGGGGTAGAATTTGGAAAATATGCGTTATTTTGGCTGCTACCGCTACGGTGTGGTGCATTTGGAAAGCTAGAAACAAAAAAGTGTTCGAAGACTTTTTCATCCCGGTTTCCTCGGTGGTGGACCAGATTAAAGAAGAGAGCTTCGGTTGGGTGTCTTCTCGGTCATCCTTGAAGTAGCCGGTTTGGGGTAAATGGAAGTTTTTTGATGTAATCGAGTCGATGTAGTCTGTTTTTCTTGTTTGGTCTGTTTTGTTTCCGGTTTTTGTTGTTTTTTCAGCTTCTTGCTGGCTCTTTATATATATATATATATAAAGTGTGTTTGCCGTTCAAAAAAAATAATTATGTTTTATTATAAAGTTAAAAGTAATAATTATGTTTTTTATCTTATTTTATTTTATAATACTTTTGGTTACTTTTTTATATTTTCTTATACTATTATTAGTATTAATATCAATATTAATGAATAAATAATCAAGACACTTTATTATAAACACGAAAGTGAAAAAAAATTCGAAGTGGCATTTTCGGCTTTCTACAGCTGCTGACATCAACATTTACAGCAGCTGCTGTAAGCGTTTTTACGAGTGGTGTAAATAAAAAAACTTTTTTTTAAAGTTGATTTTTTTGTAAATAAAAAATTTTGAAAAACCTTTCGTAAAGTCGAATTCTCTAAGTTTTGACAACTCGTAGGAGTTTTCATTTTACCCTAACTATATATATATACGCACGAAAATAGTATATACATATACACACACGCATACACGAAAATAGTATTTTGAGAACCAGCTTTAGTCGGAAAAAATAGAGAGAACTCCATTTAAACTTTTTTTTTTCAAATACGTTTTATATATTAATAAAATTTATGGAAACTAAAAAATAAAATGAATATATGTATGAAAAGTTTACGTATGTGTAAAATTAATACAACTAGATTGAGATATTGCGTTGAAATTTTTATTTTGAATCAATTATGATGATGCGTTAATCTAATTACCAAATGACAGTGCATACAAGAATATATTTTCATCGTTATTCAAATTTGCTCGAATCAAATAAACAATCTAATCAATCTGAGTTCTTTTTTATGCTTTATCATGGTTTAAATTTGGGTAATTGTAAAATTGATAGGTTCTGTCTATTCCCTTGTGGTACAGAAAAAAAAAGATTATACATTTTTTTTTGTGTTTCAACTTTGATGTAAAGGACAGAAACCATCTTAATATCTACAAATTTTTCGTGTGGTTTTGTTATGTTCAAATTTACTAGAAGATTAGTGAATGGAATGTCTTGATGAACCTGATGAAAATTTTCTAGAATGATAGAACGTCGCTGAAAGAAGTGAAGATTGTTTTACCTATTTTTTTTATAAAATTATTTTGGTCTTCAAATAGGTCTAAGTATAGAAGTATAACTTGGGATAATTGGTGTAAATTTGTAATTATGTAGTGGGTTTGTGTTGTGGCCGGCTTGGTTTTGGGTCGGTGTGTGTTTTTTAATGAAGTTCACCATTCAAAAAAAAAACTCACCTATTTTGGTAAATAATTTTGAAAGCATCCATTTTGATAAATAATTTTTCTATCTCCACCCTTTTAGAAAAAAAAAAAAAACTCCTAAAAATATGAGACAAATTGACTACATTAAATGCAATGCACATGGAGTCTTGGTTTCTTAAAAAAGTTGACTTGAAAACTTAGTTTTTGGGAAAAAAAAGTAAAAAAGAGTTGACTTTAGGGTGTATTTAATACAACCCTAAATACACCCAATATATGGATTAATATACCAAATTAGTCAAACTTTGTAATGATTAAGAATTTTATTTCATTATTTTATTCTAAAGTCAAAAGTAATAATTATGTTTTTTTATATTATTTTATTCTATAAGACTTTTGTTACTTTTTTATAATTTGTTACTAGTATTAACCCCCTGCGTTGCAACAGTTGTCATAAAACTATGTTAAGTGGTAGCAATACTATAATATTGTCAGCGACCATTGTGACACCTCGTAAAATCCCGTCCAATGTTATAAAGACACGTGTCATGGAAGGTAAACGTGTTATAAACCCGGATTAAATTGAAAGGATGTATGGTAGGATTAAAAAATGTCAACATGTTAATTAATACCTCTGAGTGAGCTTTTATAAATTCCAAACCTTAGTATGTTTTATAAACATCCGATATATATTCAAATCCGGTTATTTCTTATGGAACATGATTCAACTTACATAAGAAATGGGATCACATTTATATAATGTGACAAATCTACATTTAATGGCCTTTTCACAAGACTCCAAGGCAACACTAATGCATGGAATGCATTCTGAATGTTTCAGACCTGATCATGAGGGCCCTTGCTGCTAATAATAACCAAAGATTCGAATTATGAAGGATTGCATGGTCAAATGTTAGAAGTTCACAAAATTTTGTCTTCTGGCAAGGCTTACGGACCGTAAGGTGTATGCCTTACGGACCGTAAGACAGCATATCTGGGCAATAAAAATCAAATTACGGATACGGACCGCAAAGCCTAAGGCTTACGGTCCGTAAGACCTGCAACTGGGCAGAAACATGGACAGCTGGCTGTTCAGCCAGTTCCACCGCCTTAAAAGGTTGGTTTTCAAATTCAGGAGTTGAGCCAACAGATTTACATGCATAGGGAACACCTGGGATGATCAGGAAACAATTGTAGACTTGTGTGTGGTGATCTTGTTGCATCTAAATCACTATATATAGAGCTTCATGTTGCAATATTTCACTTGCTCATTTACAACTCACTTCAAGGATTATTCTCTGGAGCTCTCTGGTCTTCAACAAGTTTCCTTAAGTTCCAAAATCGTGCTTAGGACCTTTGTAAGTGTCCTTAACCTCCTAATTTCAGTTTTAATTAGTTTAATGACCAAAAGTTTAGTTAGTTTAATAAGAACATGTCTAAGCATGTTCAACCCGACAATTTCAAGTTTAGGCTCGGTTCGCAACCGAAAGTCGTAAAAGTTGACTTTTGCTTTGACTTTCAGTTCTGACCCGATTTAGACTATTTTAGAAATGCCTTAGAGCTCTATTAGGACCAGGTTATAAGTTAGTATATAACCCTCTGTGGTTATACAACTTGGTTCCTAATTTATCCGATTCGTTTGCATGTTTCAGTTATATGCTTAAATGTTGACCATTATGCCCTTTTGACCTTAAAACGAGATTTTTGAAAATGTAAGAGGACAATAACCTTTGTTACTGATTTATAAACTTGCCCTAAAAATTTGACATCAGTTTGAGGTCTATATTAGGAGTTATGCTCAATAGCGTAAATTAAAAACTTTTTATTAATTAAATGGCATTATTAGCATATAGCCTATCTAAACCCAAATTTTGACACCAATCTTTTTACCCACTGATATAATATAATATTTTGGGATTTTTGAAGATTTTTAAACTGAGCATAACATAGGGTTCTAGCTTTGATTCGGTAATTGTCGGTTATACCCTTTTCTTGAATAAAATGAGTTTTACATAACATTTTGATACCAAACTTTTTGCTACTGATTTTATATGATAAATAAAATATTTTAAGCCTTCTGGAATGATAAAAATATCAGCTTTTCCTATAAAACCCGGAAATCGCTTAAAACCGCCTTTTTACGCGTTTTAAACGCATAGTATGGATTAAAACTATTTTAAACATATAAGACTTAATACCTACTGATGTTTTTAGTAAATTTTTATACTTTAACAGTAGGCAAAAGTTTTAAACTCAGATTTCCAGATTTGACCTTTAAAGCTTATGTGAAATTACCAAAATGCCCCTTCGGTGCATAGTTTGGTTATAAATAATAAATTTCACATATATGCAATACCCTACTGATATAACTTATTAAATTAAGTATTTTTACTTATTATATCAGACCTGAACCTCAGATTAATATATAAACTCTTTTATAACCTTTAAAATGACCAAAATACCCCTACGGGGCTAAATTTAAGTTTAAATTCGTTTTGGGCATCATGGAAGGTATCTTAATGATATCACAACATATTTAAGACATATTAACTTAGGAAACTTGTATATGACTCTTATGGTTACCCGTTATGCATTTTCACGTTCGGTACGATTTATGTAACTAGTTTGCATAAATTGACCGAAACGGGTCAAACCTTATCATTTTTATCTCAAATTCCAGAATGTGTTTAGTTTGCCCATATTATACAAATTTTTAAACTTGTCGGGTCTAAACAACATTCTAATCCGGTATTCGCTTAATCTTGCGTTTTGAACCGTATATCTTCCTTTAAAACTAACCGGTCTAAGCTTAGGCTTAATTAAGATCCGTTAGGAATCTAATAGGTTACTAAAACCTTCGTTCCAGATTTAGGAGCCCAGTGAAAGCTACCTGTACTTGCTTGATTGTATACGGCTGGGATAAATTATATAAATTTGCTCAGGTAAATACTTTTAACTTATTTTCCGTTATACGGGCTTGGGATACGGTATTATAATAATACCGCTTGGTCGGGTATGTAGTTATTTAAATCGGATTGTGATTGATATATTTACATAACCTGTTTTAATCTGTTTTGTTTGGTATATGGCATTTGGGGGGTTAATGATCATGTCCCAGATATCCTTGGCATCATTCATTGAAATGGCCACGACTTAAGCACGGGGTGTAGGCATACATCTGACAGTTGCATATGTATAAACGGTAATCCACAATAAGGAATTTTTCTTGTGGGCATTATACCAGTGGTGTGTCAGTTAATCTTGTCCGGCTCTTCTAACCGGCCCTGACGGACGACAAACATGTAAAAACTGTATAAAAGATTATTTTTTTAAAATAATTGTCCCAAGTTATAAAAAATATTTTGTGCCATGTGCATTCAAATCAATTTTCTTAAATGTTTTCAAAATGAGTCATTTAATTGTATTTGCCAGTGTAAACTGACGTATTTTCCAAAAAGGCTAAGTGCAGGTACTAGACGGAATAGGCTGGCTACCCTAGCATCAATAAAGAGTCTTGCAAGCTTAGATGTTATAAATCTGTTGAACAATGTTCCTTTTATTTTTGATCCACCTGTGGATCTTTTACAACCGTTTTTGTTATACTTAATATTACTCTTCATCGGTATGTAATGTATTTATCTTTTGCTTCCGCTATGCATTAAATTGTGTTGTTTGACTATGACGATATCAACTACGTCACGATACTCCCCACCGGGCCCACCGGTAATACGTAGAAATATCGGGGTGTGACAACCATCAACAACGGAAAAGCTCGTAAAAAAATTAATAAAAACGGGAAAAAAAATAACGCCGAGCGAAAAGCAGACGTAAAATCTTTGAATCACACATGCTCGTTGCTGAGAAATTAAACCGAAACGTAAAACATAGAAAAAAATAACTAAGTCCATCCAGAACCCGCGTGTTGGACGGACTTGTCAAACGCAGAAAAATAGATGTGACGTGACGGGCCAGTCAAACAGGAAAAAAATATAAGAAAAATATTGAACCCCACACGCACGTTGCGTTGCGGTATGTTAACTCACAAAATTTAGAACAAAACAAAAAACTTGGGAAGTTGAAAACTATGGTGGACCAAAATTGAAAGTAAAAAAGAGTTGGGATTAAATTGCAAAAGATGAAAAACTTTGGGTTAAAGGTAAAAAAACAAAGGGTCTAAATTACAAAATTAAAGTTATTTATTAATTTTAAATAAAGATAAGGATAAAAATAAGTGATATCTATATATTGGTAATTAATTAATATTAAAAAAAATTATTAAACAAATAAAAATAAAATTTATGAGGTTGTAGGAGAGAATGTCATGTGTCATTATTTGGAGTATTTTATTATAAGTTAGATACTATTATTAGTATTAGTATTAATGTCAATATTAATAAATAAATAAACAAGACGCTTTATTATAAACACGAAAGTAAAAAGGTTCATTATAAATAAATAAATAAATAACGGGTCTCTAATAAAAAAGTAGACGTTATGTTTTTTTTATATTATTTTATTCTATAAGACTTTTGTTACTTTTTTATATTTTGTTATACTATTATTAGTATTAGTATTAATATCAATATTAATAAATAAATAAATAAATAATCAAGACACTTTTTATATGTTTTTCAAACAACTTTTTATTCAACTTGATTTTGGGTAAAGGGTTACCCTAGTAAATTTTATAAATAACCAATAAAAATAACAGGGTGTGTCAAGGACCCGACACACACTACTAGTCAAGGCATACCCCGACTAGGGAACCAAACAAACAAGACAAACACAGCCAAGATACTTTTTATTCAACTTGATTAGTTTAAAAGTTGAATAATTTATTCAAAAACATTTGTCAAGTCTATGTGTTATAACAAAGATTAAAAAAACTCATTACATCAAAGTTTGATTGTATAAAAAATACTTTATATTCACTTAAAAATAATATAAAAGCTAAAAACTAATGATTGTAATTAATAATTAAAAAATAAAATAGAATTATTATGTAATTAATGCTTTGGGTAATTAATGTCAGCCCTTTTCTCTCTCCTGTCCACGCTTCTCTGTCATAAAAGGTTGACTTTGGGTATATTTAACAACACCCTTTCCTAACATTTTCCACTAAACAAATGGTGTCAAACATCTGTGATATACATGAATTTAAAGAATGTCCAAACAAGATATGCACATGAATTTAGGCCACTGTGGGTATTTTAAACATATATTTTTTATATTAATATTTCTAAACTTTTGGGTTTTGGGTAATTTTAGTGTTATTTGCATTAAATTTTACTCGTATATGGTTTATATTTGAAGTCTGATGATTTTAATAGGAAACGAGTTAAACGGTTTTAATACCTTCAATTAATAATTACTGAAATGTAATTTTTGGCAAAACCATACACCAATCCAATAATCAAGAGTAAAATCACGTTGAACCCTTGATCATGAATCATGGATTACCAGGAAAATCAACAGTTTCTATGATGAAGCCTCGATGAAAAACTCACAATGGGGAACAACCTTGGTTAATCGGTTTTAGGGTTATGGTATGCTACATCAAATTCCCATTATTTTCCTCGGTTTCAGACCCGACCAACCCGAAAACCAAAAATTATAAGGTCGGTTCCAGTTTGGGTTCTCAGGTTTCTCTGTAGGGGCCGAATGCTGCTCAGCGCTATATCTAGTACACTAACCATTTATGAAATTAAACAAAAACTGACAATAGGTCACCGCTTTGACACGTTAAACATCATATATTATGACACCTTCGTAAGGCCGAAAGGTATGGGGGTCATGATTGGAACATGATTCGCCACGTAGAAACATAAATGGAAGGCTACACCACCCGCCTCAATGATTCATGGTGGTTGACGTGAATTGGTCTGACATGACCCCTATGTGAAGAGTCATGACCACACCCTTTAGCCTAAACCTAACGATCACTTCTAAATAAATAAACTTTCAAATAAATCAGGGTCAATTTGCAAGAATGAGTTACAATCATTTTCACTTGGTATATTCCAAATGTGCAGCAAGGTTATCTCTCATCTTTCTCCCAACAGGATCAACCTGCTTACACCATTGTTCAACATACCCTAAATCATGATGGCCCGACAACGAAACATCCGAGTTTACATAATCACCGCAATCTATGATTATATTATGAAGCAAACAACACACCACGATGATACTCGGAAGCTTCTTCTTATCGGGTCGCCACATAACCTTGTTAAGAATCCTCCAACTTCCTTTTAATTGCGAAAACGCCCTTACAGCAAGCGATCTAGCCGCTTCATGAACCGTATTCAAACCCGACACCTCATCAGTTTCACTGTAAGGCGTTATTAACCATGGAAGAAGCGGATAATTCGCCCCGCCTACGATAAATTCTCGAATCTCTGATTTGTTAGATAATGATATTGGATTTCCGTTTAACCGTTGACCCGATTCGCAAAGTTTGTAAAAGCCCGAAAATTTTAAAAGTTTTGGGATCGTCATACCACCGGGCCAGCCTGTTACGATATCGAGAAATCTCGATTTGTCATCGACGATACCTTGTACCAACATACTGTAATTCTTAACTTGATCGCACCAATCGTCTGACGTTTGAACGGCGGGTAGGGTCATAACGATGTGAGTCGCGTCAATCGCTCCGCAACAATTCGGTAAATTAAACGTTTTTTCGAATTCCGATTTGATGTTTTGTAATTTATCGTGATCGGGCCATTTGAGGTGGTGTCTGCCGCGTTCTTCCATAGCTTCGATGAACCGCCAGGTAACTTGCGAAACGGTTGACTGACCGACGCCGAAAGACGCGCCTACAGAAACTTGTGATTCGCCGGATGCTAATCTTCTTAAAGCGATTGCGACTTGTTTTTTGACGCTGAGAAGTCTTCCTTCGATGTTGATGAGACCAGAAGGTGGACGGGATATTAGATCTTCTCTTACTAGAGAGCATATGTACTCGAACGTTTTCTTTGACACTCGGAAAAAGTATTTGAACCCTTCTTCTTCGTCTTCGGGCACCATTGAACCTGCAAAAGTTTGATTATGTAAAGATTAGAGTACATAACCCCTAGCATTTTGTTAACTGAAATGAGTTATGCAAAAGACTCAACACATTTTTATTGTATTAGTATATGAGAAGAGTCAACACATAGCGGTTCAATTGCAGACTGTTAAACACAGATTTAAGTCAACACAATTTACTTGTATATGGAGACATCATAAATCATAAGCTCAGAACTCAATCAAAATAAACCCTAAATCTGAAACGATGAAAATGTGCAGAGCGATTCAAATTCAACCTGTTAAGCATTGATTTCATATTATCATGCGTTCTCGACTTAAAATAAGCAAAAAAAAATAATACATTCTCAATTTCAGATTGTTAACTGACACGAAACATGCAAAAAAATCAACACATTTTACTAGGGCTGTAAACGAACCGAACGAACACGAACATGACTCGTTAAGAAAATTAACATGTTCGTGAACTGTTCACGAACGCATACTGAACATAAGTTTATGTTCGTGTTTGTTCGTTAAGAAAATTCAGTTGTTCACGAACAGTTCGTGAACACTCGTCTCGAACACAAACGAACGCAAACGAGCATTTAACTTGAAAATAAAAAATAAAAACACTGTTATCCTTTAACATTGGATGTAAGTAGTTAAATACAACCATCAAATGATAAATCAAAACACAAGAAGTCTAATACACGACCAAACATCGAATCATGTTTAACTAACTTAGACATAATTATCCTAAAAAATGTCTTAGAATGTCCAAATTTTAGTTAACTTAGAAAAAAAAGGGTTTCAAGTTTTCAACATGTTTAGATAAAAGGTTTATTATTTATTATATTTTTTAAATAATCAAACGAACACTAACTAATGAAAATGAACGAACATAACCGAACATATTACCGAACGTTCACGAACGCAATCGAACGAACGAGACCCGTGTTCGTGTTCGTTCGCTATGCTAACCGAACGGAATTTTTTGTTCGTGTTCGTTTGTTAAGCTAATCAAACGAACATAAACGAACTTCCCGCCGAACAGTTCACGAACTGTTCGCTGAACGTTTGGTTCGTTTACAGCCCTACATTTTACAACTTTAGATTGTTAATTGTCATGACATATGCAAAAAATAAGAAATTTAAGAATTTCAAATTATATATTATATTGACAGCATAAAATGTTTCCTAAGTGAAAGTCAGGGTAATTTGGTCTTCCACTCTTGCTAATTTCAGAGTGTTTATCTGGTAAGTGAATGATATTTATTTGGTCATTTCACTGTTTAAAGTGTACAATTATGTTATTTGTGGGTTTATTCAGCTATTTGCTAATCACTTAACATGCAAAATCTGCGGCAGAAAGATTGATTATGTATGCAGTTCTGTTCTAACAAGGACGAACCTGCTTCTTAAACAGTTTCATCGATAATTAAGTAGCTAATTAAACCGAGAAAGAATAGAACAATTAAAGTTTTAAATCTTACAGGTTGGTTTGTTGAATGTGGATGGATACTACAACTCATTAGTGTTGTTCATTGATAAAGCAGTTGTTAAAAAGTTCATCAGCCCAAATGCTCGCCACCAGGGCTGCAAACGAACCACACGTTCGACGAACAGTTCGTGAACCGTTTGGTGGAAAATCGTTTATGTTTGTTTATTAAACAAACGAATCGTTCGTTTAGTTAAATGAACGAACATGAACAGAGGCCGTATTCGTTCATTTATGTTCGTGAACGTTCGGTAATGTGTTCGTTTGTGTTCGATAGCTCATTAGTGTTTCTAGTTTTTATATTATATTTTAATACTTCAAAATTCCGACAAATATTTTGTTCATGGTCGTTTGTTTGTGTTCATGAATGTTAGTTTGTGCTCATTTGTGTCATCAACGTTCGTTTTCGCTCGTTGCCTAAAGTTACCAAACAAACACAAACGAACACAAACAAGTTCATTTCCTTAACAAACGAACACGGACATAAAATCTCGTTCTGTAACTGTTCATGAACAGTTCGTGAACACATGTATTTCTTAACAAACAAACACAAACGAACACGGACATAAAATCTCGTTCTGTAACTGTTCATGAACAGTTCGTGAACACATGTATTTCTTAACAAACAAACACAAACAAGGTCCTACTCGCCACATCATCGTGTCGGCACCAACTACTAAGGTTTTGGTTAGAAAACCGAAGGTAATTAAGTCCCATAACCTTAATTTTATGTCATGATGACCTTAAAATACCCGTCCACCGAACAGGTATACTACTAGTTTTTTATTGACACGAAACATGAAACAAAAAATCAACACATTTCACAATTTCAGATTGTTAATTGACACGAAACATACAAACAATCAACACATTTTACTTGTACATAAAAACATCACAAACCATAACCTCCAATTCTAAAAAAATCAAACAACAGAAACCCTAAATCCAAACAGACAAAACAATATATAAAAAAAAAAAAAAAAAAAACAGTCAATCGTGATATGGGTTGAATTTGAAACACTTAACAATTGATCCCACATTCAGAAACAAAAACCCCAACAAAAGTGAACAAAAAAGGTACCAGGAAGCGGTGGGTTTTTATCCCAAAACGAAATCCACCACTCTGAATCGACGCCTCTGTTGTCGCTGCCACTCACTGCCGCTGCTGGGTTTGAACTCGATGATGATATCTTCTTCTTCTTCTTTTTCAGTTTCATCTTGGAATCTTTTTTCAGTTTGATCTTTTTGGATGTGAGTTCGTGCTTCGATTTCTTTGGAGCCATTTGGGGATGGAGTTTGTTGTGTTACTGATCGAGATTTGTACAGATTGTAGTGAGAATTTGGGGGTACGAACACCGCTTGATTTTGTTTGAAACTTGGAATCGAGTTTAAGAAGATCGAGTTTATACCCGACCCAATTGCATATTGTACCCGACCCGGTTATGTAGATGTGGGCCTCGCAAGACGGGCGGGTCGGCTTGGGTAAACGGGTGAAATATGGGTTATAAAATTGATATATTGATATTGTCACCTATACGACTCGTGAACAGGCTAAATCAAACTTACTTGCAATCGTCTCACTCTCGGTAACTGATTATATATCGCAATCAATGTAGATGTTTATACAATAATGGTCAAACTTCATCAAAATAGGTGATTGCATAAGCTCAACGAAACAAAATGGCTTGTGTGATTGCGCAATCGATAATATGGCCAGACTCGCAATGTTGAATATTAGGGTTCCCCGCTAGAAATCGAAAGAGAAATTAATAGAAAGTTTGATGAGATCAACGAACAATAGCGAAGATTTCAAGTTGCGATTGTAACTTAGATGAAGTTGTGAGATTCACTCCAGTGGAGTCCATGTGGAAGATGCATAGAAACATTTATTAGCTGCCTAGTGTGACTCATAAAGTCCTTAAGCTATCGTCTTGACCCATTCAATTCTTTAGCTCCGCCCATCTTGACCTATCGACATATTTTGCATTACTTACTTCACTCATAAAGACTTGATGCAATATACTTAATAATCAAACTTGCAACAAAATGACATATTTCCAAAAACTTAATAACCAAAAACTAAATTACATATTTCCCCTTCTTGTTACAAAATGACATAATACCCTTTCAAACATAAAAAAATACCATGACCTTTCATTCCCTTCTCTCCCATGAGGCACCGACGTACAATTTCTATTTTTAGCTTTTAGGAAGAAAAAATATGTAATTTAATTTTTGGCCTGGGTAATTATGTAATTTATGAAGTTTGTAGGGGGGACATGTGTAATTGCTCCCGATGATAAAGACCCATTATGACCCCAAATTTGACAATTGGGTCACTTTTGCCAAGTCTATCGGTAAATGTATAATTATTATGTTTCTCTCTATCACTATATTTAAGACTATTACCGTCACCTATAAGTGATTATTATGCATTACTTAAAACTAGCTTTCTATTAAACGCCCCATTTGTCTTGTAATAATCAAGTATTTTAAAAAATGCACTGATTTATGTAAGGATCTATTTACTCCTAACACGACGTACCTAAGTGTGGGTCAATCAAACTAGCTTGATTAGGGACTAACTATATCTAAGATCATAATTCATGCAACCCTTTGTCCTGCTTTAGGGTTTTAGAGATAAGAAATTTATAGTTTTCTAAGATTTAAAACAGTTAAAAATCTAAGAAAAACTGAAATCGAACATGTTATTTGTATGTTTTACTTGGTTCTAATATTTAGGACGCCTTAACATCCCTACTTAAACCCGTGGTTGTAGAAATCGTTAGTCGCTAGTCAGCCGGTGGGGTGGGGACTAGCGATTAATAGAGGATTAATCAAAATTAATCGAGATTAATCAGGACTTTTACAACCATGCTTAAACCAATGCCACACACCCTACATCAAATAATTGCCTTACACAGGACACTATAAAAAAACAAGAAGATTTAAGGAAGATGAAAGGGATTTGAAACAATCCCCCTATGATTTGAACTTTACATTGTTTTGGTCTATTTGATAAGACTCAAAGATTAGGATGATAACAATAATAGAATGATGATAAGGAAGATGAAAGGGATTTGAAACAATCCCCCTATGATTTGAACTTTACTTTGTTTTGGTCTATTTGATAAGACTCAAAGATTAGGATGATAACAATAATAGAATGATGTTGATGATTATGATGATAATAACAACGATAAGAGTATCTTCTTAAAATTACATAAACAAAAACATAAATTTAAAAGAAGGCCGCTTATCCTCTTCTATAGTCATTGAGTATAAAAATAATAAACTTTATAGGTTTTGGTATATTAATAATAATATTTTTAATATACGACACACAATTACAACACTATCAACTAACCTTAAAAATACCATAAGTTGAAATTCTTTCAAAATTTGGCAAAATAAAGAACACAAATTCAATTTACTTTTGTCTTTTCAAGCTACAAAACAAATTCTTAGTTTCATTTCATAGCTCCCTCATTATAACAATGAGATTTAAGGAAGATAAAAGGGGTTTGAAACAGTGTTTTCAGACCCGGACCGGACCGGCCAGTCAGACCGGAAACCGGAGTGTAACACCTCGCAAAATCATGACCAATATAATAAAGACACGTGCCATGGACTTTAAACGTGTAATGAATTGATTTCGAGAGACTAAAACTGTCAAACAATGCAATTATGTAAGTAAGAGGATCCATGTAACACTCTACTTGTTTTCAAAATATTTTCTTATAAACAAAGCCTTAGTAAACCAAAACCTTGATTTTTATATCAAACATAAGGGAATTTTGACCAAGTTAACATTCTAGATAAGTACTACTAGTTGAACAACCCCAAAACAAGTATTTAAGTGTTAACTACATAGACATTGTTTTAAACATATTTAAGTAATCGCGGAAGCTTCAAAAGTTCGTGTTCGGTTCTTCAAACATGCTTGATCGCCATCCGGAATGTCCCCAATATCACCTAAGATCAAAACCATATCAAATGTTAGTTTTGATAATGTTAGAATGGGTATTAACAAGTCCCATAGGTCAAAACAACAAAAATTAAACAATTTTCGGAATCAGGGGGCTAGACGCTACGTCTAGGGGCTAGACGCTACACCTAGCCCCTTTTTTGACAGCAAGTTGTTTATTTGTTGCTGCACTTTCCCAGCTCAACTTTTATTCAAGTCCAAACTTAAAACCACCATAACTTTTGATCCGTAAGTCCGTTTTAGGTGATTCTTTTTCCTACGCGTCCGTAATTAAATTACCAATGCGTCTATCAAGATTATTATATCAAAATTTAGATGTACGGGCTGAAAGTCTATAAATGCCTTATGTATTTATTTGACCCGTTTAGCTTTTGCGTTAACTTAACCACTAACAAATTTTATGTCCGCAAGACGTATTTACCCAACAACCGGGGCTTATGATCACCGGCGTTTCATTACCAAATCTATGGTTTCACGCTCTTGTAATCCGTCATTGCCAAATGCTATTCGAAACACACTTTTACTACTTACTAAACAATTATTCGACCCGTTTGGCTCATTTATGGAATCCTCCATTTCTAATGACTACCAAATGCTTTCTAATCTAATTTTAACTCATTAAATCAGGTAGTGAACATTGTCACTTCAACTAATACCAATCTTTATTCTAAAACACAACTTTGAACGATTACAATATCTAATTTGCATAATGTAACGAAAAAAGTTACATACTTGCATAATTCATCAACATTAGTTTCTAACCAAAATTACCCATTCACGGGCTTGTCAACCTTAGCGTATCACGTCCGTTCCATGGCATACGCTTTTATAACTCAATTTTTAATGAGTGACGTTTTAGTCACTTCAACACTACAAATTCGACCATTGTTCGACCCGTTTGGTTGTTTAATGGAAACCACCATTTTACAACACACCAAACTTATTCTAACCAATATTTGACCCGTTTATTTATCTAGTGATCTTCGTCACTTCAACTAAATACCAACTACATATATTATACTAATTTTAAAGTCTACTAACGAAAATACATAATTGAGCATAACGTAACGAAACCGTAGTTACGTACCTTTAGAGCGCTCCTTTCAACGCGTGTCTCCACCGGCTTGTCCGCTTGAGGATCCGGATTCCTTGCCTGTAGAGTTCAACCATATATTGTTTAGAACTCCTTTCACAACATATCACGCATAATTCATCTCATCATTCTAATATGCGTTTTTATTCATAATTTTCTATATTTAGCTTTCTTTTAGGCATTTCAACAAACACCTAAAGGGCATTATTTTACATGGTTCATTATCAAGTTCATAACTTGTTATATATAGCCAAAATTAACATCAATCGAACTATCTTATATAAATGTTAACCTCAATAATTCTGAAATCACTTCATAAATATCATATTACACTAGAACAACAATCAAAATCCTAGTGTTTATCAAGTTTCACAAAACCCACTAATCACCTTCAATGGTGTTCATGGAATTTACTAGAATTAAGCATGATTTCAACATATACTTGTCTAGGGTTTACTCCTAGACACTATATTGTTCCTATTTCATCAATATCTCATACATGCATCAACAATTTTCAAATTCTCTCAGTTCATTCAGAAATTCAACTAGAGATTTCCCATAAAATTCACATACCTTATGACTCCTTTTCAATGGAGATCACTATTTCGTGCTCGGATTTTGATTTGGAATTGATCTTGACCTTCAATTTGTGAGATTTAGCATGAACTAGGGTTTGTGAGGGAACCCTTGTGTCGCCCTGTTGTTGAGATCGACCAGACACACACCTAAGTGTGTGTTTGGTGTGATTAATTTTGTTTTAATCATTCAAGTTTCCATATCAACAACTTAGTTCCCTTAACTATCATTTGGTTTATATTTTTAGTGTTTTTAACCCACTTATAAGTCTGTAAGACCCTAACACGCTTTAACTGAAAAGATGCAGCGGAAATACGTGCCATAAAATTTCTTTCATTACAAACGTCTTGACTTACTTGAAAGTTCGTTTTAATATGAATCTTTTACATAAATAAGGTATAAGTCATGTTTACTAAAGTACATACTCAATTATCCCTGTACAATCTACTTTGTGACCCGATCTTCGATCTCTATTCCTCGTGATAACCGCCTGCGATTCGTACAACCTGCACTCACCACATACATTCATAACATTAGTATACAATACATAAACAAGATTCAATCTCGTACACTTCCCATTTCGTTATCTTTCTAACTTTAAGCATTTCATCTGCGTATCCATGTCCTGGTGAGGCTTCAATAATGTACCTGCATTACCTTTCATTCTCAAGGCACACTATTAATAATGTATTACTCAACGTACCTAAATCACGCGTACATACATTCTTACATGCATACATACACATCTGCATACGTACATGCCTTCCTATATCTCTACAAACATGCATAAACTCATACGTACCTTCATATATACCAAACACACATCTACATACGCACATACATTACTACGTCTCTACATACGTACATATACACATACGTATCTTCACATATACATAAATGCATATCTACATACGTACATACATTACTACGTCTCTACTTACTTGCATACACTCATACGTGCCTTTATATATACTTAAATACACGTCTACATATGTACATACACTCATACGTACACGTTCAAGATCTTATATATCTCTTATATATCCATACATTAATTACATGGTACTTAGACTTAGATTTATAGCCCATAAACGTCAAAGGAATGATCAAAATCATGTTTGGGAGGCCCTTCGTTGTCCACGGATAACAAACCGAAGCCTACTATACCCAAATCAACTTAGATAGCAAATTTCAGGTATTTGAACATGGGGAGGCCGTCGGCGACGGCCCTTGCAAATGCCCGTAGCCCAAAACTTCCGTAGATAGTCAAATAACCCGTCAGCCAAAAACTGACTTTCCAGAGCCTGTCGGCGACGCCCTCATACCCGTCGGCGACGCCCTCTAGAATTTGCATTTTTCTGCAGTTCCGTTTCGTCGTCCGTACGCACTAAAACGCGCATAACTTTTGAACCGTTTAACCTCCCGTTTCTTCCTACATGCTTGTAAATTCACATTCTATCATATGAACTTGAAATCCAACATCCGGTTTAAGGAAAATATTCACTTAAAGCTCTCGGCTTTATATATCCGCTTTCACTTATTCGACCCGTTCATGTTTTCATCAAACATCTCATTCCTTTTAGCCCAAAACTTACATGAACCTTATAACCATAATACTTTTACGTTATCCGGAGTTTCGTACTTATGGTTTACGCACCCGATACCCGGTATGCGTTAAACTCATTCATTATTACGTAATTGAACATTAGATAGAACAATTTCCATCTATGAAATTGTTTATTCATTTACTCGTAATTTCCTACCAAACTTCTGCCCATTAACCCGCATCACCGTTACTCGGTTAGCATGCTTACATACAATTTTATCCATTACCCGGTTATCATACCGTCGTCATTACTTATGCAACCATTCCGTATTACAATAAATCATTATTTTGACCCGTATGGTCTACTTAACGAAAATCCTCACTTATATATATAATTAAACCTTATTAGACTTCAATTATCATGCATAAATAACTAGTACACAACTTTGATTAAATAAACTAAGAAGTGATTCCGGAAATCACTTACCTTATGCGTCCATGCTCGTATCCGCTTCCTTGCTTCTTCTTGACCCGTTAACACCTCGTGCTTGAGCCCGTCTCGACGTGATTCCTTTACTTCCATTTCATTAAAATCACGCCCTTATTAGCATACTCATTTGTACATGTTAACTATCATATAAATCGCATATTTCACACTAAACTTTCATTAGTCATTTCTAACAAACATAACTCATATAATCATGTCCATATCCGTTTAAGCTCATGTAATTCATCATGTCAGTACATTTAACACGTATTGCTATAACATGTACCATACTACTTCCTACAGTCCTACCTTTACGACAACGAGTCAAATCATGTTTCTTATACTTAGTTGACTTTCAAGAGTCAACTATTAACCATATTTAACTATCGACTTATCACCATATACTCGTAACATCATAATCGACTCTACGGACGACACTAGATACATTTTATCATACGCTTGGTGTGCGTACCACCTCTTAAGCATAACGTACAACTAATTCATGCATAAATTCTTCTAAACTCATACATAACCCATCAAATCCTACTACTAATCATCATGTATCATTCCCAAATAAACATCAAACATATCATCATCATATTTCTCCTAATTCATCTAACAAGAATTCATCATTCCCACATAATACATCAATCTTTCAACAAGACTTGGACATAGGTGATGATTCTAGTCATCATCTTCACCCTAACTAACGGGTTTCACCCCTAATCATCAAATTAACACAAACCATACGTAACCCATGTTCTATACGATGATTCTAACCCTTGTACATGATCAATTTCATATTAACTCACGGATTTGAACATAACCCACTTCACACATGATCACCAATCTTAGATTTAAGACATACCTTATGATCCCCTCGTGAAGGTGATCATTTATCCGTGTTCCTTCTTGAATTTGAGCTTCGATTCACCCTTCAATTTGGTGATTTAGTTGAGTTTAGGGTTAGAGCTCTTTGGAGCTCCTGAACGTTCGTGAACACACACGAAGTGTGTGTTTGTGTGTGTTGAACTTTCATTTTAATAACTCAACTTCTATCTTGTTCCATTTAACCCCTCATGTTTGCCACTTAACATAACGTGCACTATTTCCATCTTTTAATAATTTTTACCATACATTTAACTAGGTTAAATAACCTAGTTATTTATTTCATGACGTGTCATATAGGAACACACGACAAATATAAACATTCGGATTTTGGGGCGTTACAAAGTCACTACAAGACTTTTATCTAACTAGGTTATTTTTAATCCTAGTTAGTTCACTTATTTATTTACCGATCTTTTATTTAAAATAAAAGATTTACATTTTCGGGGTGTTACAAGTCTACCCCCCTTAAATAGGTTTCGTCCCCGAAACCTTCCTTAAGTAGTCCTTTGGTTTGGACTAAACTATCTTAGTTTCGCTTTTCAAGACATTCTTTGTTCTCCGGTATAAAGTTTTCATTTGTATTGACATGTGCGACTTTTGGGCATATGTCCTCATGGACCGTAACCTTTTATCATTTATTTCCTATCCTTGTCGCCTATTCGACCGAGTTGTCTTTTGACCACCCGGTCACTAAGTCCGTCAGCATGTTTACTTCACGCTAATCCTACATTGACAAGCACTTTACATAGGTCACAACATTGCTTTGACTATAAATGGTTTTACCGGCTAGACTGATTAGTCACTGTTTTACCTTATACCTTGTCATTCGGGTATACTATATTGCCGTCATCGGCCTTTTGTGTGCTTATAATTTTATATCTAGTAACTCTCATTACAACGTGGTTGTATTCTATATCACTTTTGTGTCCGTGATCACATCACGTTATGTTTAAGTTTATGTCGGCTTTTCATTATTAAGAGTCTTTCTTTCGAATGTATCGTCTTACACCTATCGGCGTTAAGACCTATATTCTTTAGTATTAACCATTTTTCTAATCTCTCTCATAATATTCATATTTGTTAGAACGTTGTTTCTTACAAAACTGATTTTTTGTTTAACGTTTTTCTCTTTAACAAATGTCAATTATTCATATCGAGAAATTGACGACAAGAATTATTCTTTTCCGTTACTGTTTTATGCGGGGAATCATAACTAGTTCCCACGCTTTACCCAAGTGACCCGTAGGTTCTTTCGCTTAGCCTTGTAGGCTTTTTCTTTTAGGCTTTTACCCTTCTTGGCGAGGCCCGATATAACTTATTTCTTTCTATTGGTGACGCGAGTGTCATTTAGTCCTTTAAACCTTTACATTGTTTATAATCCCGAAGGTTATGGTGATCTCGTAGTTCATCTTTTACCCATGTCATTTCGCTCTTAGAAATAAAAAATTGGGTGTCATGGCATCCCTTTGAAGCCTAAGATTCGTTTATTTTACTAATCTTTTATTCGATCTCACCCATCAATGTGATCATCGTTCTTCCTCATAAGGGTTTTATTAATAACGTGTCACTTGGATGGTTACCCATACCCAAGTTTCTAAATCCGTATTCATTGATACTTCATTATTCACAGTAGCGAATAATACGTATCATCCATTTAGTTTTTTTTCCTTGAGGATATTTTCCGCCCGAGTCTTAATTTCTCATTCTTAACCTTAATCCGTTGTTTAATAATAACCAGGAATTGATTCGTTTCACTTTATCATTCCATGTCGTTGTATGGAATTTACCCACATCGTTTATTAATATAAACGATGTTTCTACATGTTTTATTTGGTTTGGCCAAGTCTATAACCTTGTCCTTGCCATTTATTACTATTGCAAATTTCCGGGTTCGAGTGTAATTACACTCCTTCCCAATACGGTATTTATTCACTTCATTAAGTTTCTCGGGTTCGAGTGTACGTGCACTCCTTCCCATTATGACACTTATCTCTTATTACATTCTCGGGTTCGAGTGCACACGCACTCCTTCCCGCTCCAGTATTTATCAAGATTACTCTTACCTCGGTTTCACATGCTCACCATTTATTTGTTTAGCATAATTCACTCATTTCACTCACCATATATGCCCATATGCAACTATCATTCATCATGTGAATTTTTTTTACATTCCGCTTGTCTTATCTTAATTTAGAACGTGTACCTGGTTTATACTCGCCCTGATGTACTCCATTGTCTCAAATCATCACTTGATTTAGGTTCTTTGCTGGTATGTTCTCTGTCATGCCTCCGAACCTTCAGCCATTTAAATCATTTAACTCCCGTCATCTTCAAATGCGGTCATCATATCATCCGAACATTTCTAATTTATCAATAATCTTGTTATTCAACGTTGCCCGTATTGTTATACGTGACATTCAATTATACTTATTTTATAATCAATCCATGGTTAGGCTTTATACTACTTAATCTTCTTTTACCAACACTAGACATCTCGAATCTGAAATGTTTATATCAATTGTCAAACATTTCGTTTCATTATCATTTGCATCTTTCATTTTGATTTAGCCAAGTTTGTAACTTGCTTAAACCATTCGTGTTTAGTGCACTTTTCGGGTTTTTGTGTATTAACACACTCCTCCCATGCACTTAAATTCAAATAATTTTCCTAACTGTTTTATTACAATCTACTCATATAAATAATTCTTACCGGATGATCGATCAAGCTTGAACCGAACACACTTTATTGACAACCTTGAGCTCTAATTACCAACTTGTAACACTCTACTTGTTTTCATAATATTTTATTATAAACAAAGCCTTAGTAAACCAAAACCTTGATTTTTATATCAAACATAAGGGAATTTTGACCAAGTTAACATTCTAGATAAGTACTACTAGTTTAACAACCCCAAAACAAGTATTTAAGTGTTAACTACATAGACATTGTTTTAAACATATTTAAGTAATCGCGGAAGCTTCAAAAGTTCATGTTCGGTTCTTCAAACATGCTTGATCGCCATCCGGAATGTCCCCATGTCACGGCCCCCGGCCCGATGTTACCCGTTTCAGGAGCCGCGGGACAGAAACCCGTGGTAATTATTATGTTGACAGCGAAATTATAACAGGATCTTTTAAAACTTGAAAATGCCCAATTTATTTTATTTCACAAATTGGGAATAACACCCATAATTTACAATAAAGGTGATTTCACTGGGAAATCCCTGTTTTTACAAAAACATGTTTCTTTATTTTATTGAGCCACTTCTTCAAGCTTGGAGTGCTACACGACACTTTTCCTGGATCACAGCAGATCACCTGAAACATGTTTTAAAAAGGTCTTATCAGCAGGGAAATACTGGCGAGTCACTCAAGTTGCAGAAAACGACACATTGTTATAATATACAGTATTAAGGGTGATTATATTGTTTCTATCTACCAATTACCCCAAATCGGTATTTGTCACTCGACTGTATCTGTGACTATGGTCAGATCACCCATTGGCTAACCCGTTGTCCAATGGTGACGGGTATCAAGTAATGTATACAAAACCCCACATACCGGCAGTAATTGAAGATTACAAAGACTTAATCCCTGTAATTATAACTGGAAAACATTTAGGGTTTTATAAAGCACTTTGATAAAAAGAGAATGACTCACTTTGCAGATTTAGATGGGCAGCGTTTAGCCTACTGATTTTAGCCTGGTTAACCTAATTCAAATAACAATGCACACGAAAACTAGGTCAGTAACTTAATACAACTTTTACGACAACTCACGAGATCCAAAACCTTCACGACGAATGACAAAGTATAGCCCAAATACGGGCAGCACTTAAACATCAATCGGACTGGTTTTTATCGATCGGACATTAAATCGTAGCAGTGATCGAGTTATTACCCTGTTATCGCGGCAGAATTTCGTGTTTGTGTGTGTTTTTGGAGTAAACAGTCGATATCTCAATGTACGAAACGAGTTTTTACGTCAAACCAATGCCAAAATGCAAGTACCAAACCCTACTATTTATACTGAAAAACCGGCTCCCTCGCGTGGCGCGAGAGCCTGGCGCGTGGTGCGAGGGCACCCCCTCTAGCATAGGGTTGCCTCGTGTCTAACTAGCTTGGGTGAGTCGACGGTTTATTAAATTTAGAATTCGACAACAAACTGTTTAGATAATATCAATTAGGGAACACCCCCCTGAGTTTTAGGGGCCCTGATCCTGATTTCGATTGTTCTGAAAATTTTAGGGGCCATGCAATATTATTTGGGAGTCTCAATTAGGGTTTCCTATTGGGCAAATTAAAATAAGAAATAGTATTTTTAATGAGAGTTGTTACATTCTCCCCACCTTATTAAAATCTCGTCCTCGAGATTTACTGGAACAAGTAGGGATATTTTCGCTTCATCTCTAATTCCAGTTCCCAAGTGTACTCAGGTCCTCTCTTCGAATCCAACTTAACTTTGACTAGTACTAGTCTTTTGTGCTTGAGAAACTTGACCTTTCTGTCTTCTATCTGCAGTGGCTTCTCAACAAATTTTAACTTCTCATTGACCTCTATATCTTGAAGAGGTACTACCAGGGATTCGTCAAATAGACATTTCTTGAGATTGGATATATGAAATACGTCATGTATCCCAGCTAATTCTTCTGGTAGTTGTAAGCGATAGGCAACTGGTCCTATTCGCTGGATTACTGGGAATGGTCCCACGTATCTTGGACTTAATTTTCCCTTTTTACCGAACCGAACTACTCCTTTCCAAGGAGAAACTTTTAAGAGTACCTTGTCTCCAACTTGAAATTCCAGTGGCTTGCGTCAATTGTCTGCATAACTCTTCTGACGATCTCGAGCCGTTTTTAGTCTTTCCTTGATTTGAGTGATCTTGTCAATGGTTTCTTGCACGATTTCAGGACCTGATAATTGGCTTTCTCCTATTTCTATCCAACAAACTGGAGTTCTGCACTTTCTCCCATACAGTGCTTCGAATGGGGGAGCCTCAATGCTTGAATGGTAACTATTGTTATAGGAGAATTCAATTAAGGGTAGGTGGTCATCCCAGTTTCCACCAAAATCTATTACACATGCCCTGAGCATGTATTCCAGGGTTTGAATCGTCCTTTCACCTTGTCCATCTGTTTGGGGATGATATGCAGTACTTAAATTTAACCGTGTCCCCATTGCTTCTTGGAAACTTGTCCAGAAATGTGAAGTGAAACGACTATCTCTATCCGATACAATCGAGAGTGGGACTCCATGTAAGGATACTACTTCATCTACGTATAATTTGGCTAACCTTTCCATGCTAAAGGTTTCCTTCATGGGTAGGAAATGAGCTGATTTGGTTAATCGATCCACAATTACCCAAATCGCATCATTACCTTTTCTGGTTTTGGGTAGCTTAGTAACAAAATCCATGGTTATTAGTTCCCATTTCCAAACAGGCATTTCTAATTGTTGGAGTAACCCTGAAGGTTTCTGGTGTTCTGCCTTAACTTGCGAACAAGTTAGACACTTAGATACATATCTAGCTATGTCCTTTTTCATTCCTATCAACCAGAAATTATTTCTTAAATCTTGGTACATTTTATTATTTTCAGAGTGCATGGTATATCTAGATTTATGGGCTTCCTCTAAAATCTTATTTCTTAATTCTCCTTGCTTAAGTACCCAAATCCTTTTCTTATGGAATCTCCAAATTCCATCACTTCCTTGCTCTAATTCCTTTAATCGTCCTTTCATTCCTTCAGCATCATCCTTGATTGTTGTTTCCTGAATGTTCTTCAGTTGTTCCATTAAGTCTAATTGTAAACTTAACCTAAGAGCATTAACTCGCTTTTGCTTTTCATGATACTTACGACTTAGGGCATCTGCGACTACGTTTGCTTTTCCTTCGTGATATTGAATATGACAGTCGTAGTCACTTAGAATTTCCATCCATCTTCTTTGCCTCATATTCAATTCGTTTTGCCTAAAAATGTATCTTAAACTCTTATGATCCGTATAAACAGTAAATTTACTTCCATATAGATAATGTCTCCAAATTTTAAGGGCAAAAACTATTGCTCCTAATTCTAAGTCATGAGTCGTATAATTTTCCTCGTGCTTTTTCAATTGCCTTGATGCATACGCAATTACCTTCTTGCGTTGCATTAACACACATCCTAATCCTAGCTTAGAAGCATCACAGTAAACTTCAAAATCTTCTGACCCTTCGGGTAAAGCAAGAATTGGGGTGTTTGTTAACTTTTTCTTTAAAATCTTAAAAGCCTCTTCTTGACTAGGTCCCCATTCAAACTTAACCGATTTACAGGTTAGCTTAGTTAATGGCACAGCTATCTTAGAAAAATCTTTAATGAAGCGTCTATAGTATCCGTCTAATCCTAGAAAACTTCTAACTTCTGTAGCTGATTGCGGGACTTTCCATTTGGTGATTGCTTCTATCTTAGCAGGATCTACGTGAATACCTTCGTGATTCACCATGTGACCTAAAAATTGCACCTCCTGTAGCCAAAATTCACACTTCGAGAAATTGGCATAAAGTTTTTCCCTTCTTAATAAAGTTAAGAGTGCATGCAGGTGCTCACAATGCTCTTCCTGGTTTTTGGAATAAATAAGTATATCGTCGATAAAGCCAATTACAAATTTATTCAAGTACGGTTTACAGATCCTATTCATCATGTCCATAAATGTTGCAGGAGCATTTGTTAGTCCAAAGGGCATGACTGTAAACTCGTAGTGACAATACCTAGTTCTGAAAGCAGTTTTAGGTATGTCTTCTTCTTGTACCTTCAATTGATGATATCCGGAGCGTAAATCTATCTTAGAAAAATATCTAGCTCCTTGAAGTTGATCGAAAAGATCATCGATCCTAGGTAATGGGTATCGATTCTTAATTGTAACCTTATTTAATTCCCTATAATCGATACACATTCGCATCGAACCATCTTTCTTCTTTACGAACAACACTGGTGCTCCCCACGGGGACGAACTAGGTTGTATAAATCCTTTGCTTAGTAACTCATCTAACTGCTTTTTCAGTTCTAACATTTCGGTGGGTGCTAATCGGTAGGGTGCTTTAGCTACGGGTGTAGTTCCAGGAATCAAATGAATCCTGAATTCTACCTCCCTATTTGGTGGTAATCCTGGTAGTTCTTCTGGGAATACATCCGAGTATTCTGATACTACAGGAATTTCCTTAAGTTCCTTACCCTTAGTGCTAATGATTACCGAAATCATATACACTATTCCTTGCTTTCGTTCATAACTAGCAACTTTCATTACTGAAATGAACTTCATGGGTTTACGCGGCTTATCCCCTGTAATCATAATTACTTCTCCTGTGGGTGCACGAATTTCTATGGAATTCTTATCACAGAGGATTCGAGCATGGTTGGCTACTAACCAATCCATTCCTAATACGACATCGAATCCAGCTAAATTCATGGGTAATAGATTTGCATAAAATTTATGACCTGAAAGTTCTATAGTTTCTTTTTGCAAAACCGTATCTATGTTAACAGAGTTCCCGTCTGCCGTTTCTACTGTAAAAACTTGCCTAAGTTTCGTTAAAGGTTGCTTAAGAGCTTGGCAGAATGAAGTATTTATAAAACTTTGGTTTGCACCAGAGTCAAATAATACTTTCGCATAAACGTTGTGAACTAAGAACGTACCAGCTATTACGTCAGGAATCAGTTCGGCTTCCTGCGTGGTCAATTGGAAGGCTATTACGTTCTTCTTGTTAGTCCCTTCAGCAGTTTTGGCCTTGTTATCTGCTGGTTTGACCAATTTAGGGCATTCTGGTCTGAAATGACCAGTTTCACCGCAGTTGTAGCAGATCCTTGTTTTATTTCTGCAATCTTCTTCACGATGTCCTGTAGCTTTGCAGAAGTTGCAGACTTCGTTACATTTTCCAAAATGTTTCTTTTTACAGTTCCTGCAGAACGGTGGAGTGGAAGATGATCCAGTTCCCTTTCTCTTAAAGTTGCTATTATTACCCACACGAAATCCTTGGGTAATCTTTTGGGCCACTTCCTTCTTTCTGTTTTCTTCTCGCGTACGCACCAATCCGTCAGTCAAAGTGTTGGCCAATTCTACCGCATCATCGATCGTGCGGGGTCTCGCAGCTTTCACAATATCACGGATCTCGCTAATTAAACCCCAAATGTAGCGAGAAATAAGTACCGGTTCTGGCGAAGCCAGAGTAGGCACAATTCGAGCATATTCGAAGAACTTCGAAGTATACCCTCGACAATCAACATCCACCATTCGGTGGCTCAGGAATTTGTTCGCCATTTGTTCTTTTTCATATTCTGGGCAGAATTTTCTTTCCACCAGACGCTTAAATTCTTCCCAACTCATGGCATAAGCCAGGTAGCTTCCCTTGGCTTGCAACACTGTATTCCATCATTCTAATGCTTCTTCGTTGAAAAGATGAGAAGCATACATGACTTTATCCTCCTCGGCACATTTACTTATTTTATTTACTGCCTCGGTTTTCTCCAACCAACGCAGTGCAGCAGTTGCCCCTTCATTGCCTGCGAACTCGACAGGTTTACAAGCAAGAAATTCCTTGTAAGTGCAACCAGGCGTTGCAGCTTTCATTTTCTTAAGTATAGGGGCTTGAATCAAGTTGTCGTTATCGCCGCCTCCGTTAACACTATTACTGAAATCATCATCGCGCGTGCGTTTACTAGGGTGAGCTTGTGAAGGCTCAACAGGACTTTTAACCGCAGCGACGATTGCCGGAATAGCATTGGCTATTCCTTGAGCGACGATGTTTTCTATGTCTTGCCTATTAAGAAAATGATCTTCATTGTTTTGCTCAGATTGATTAACCTCGTTAACTGGGTCATTATCAGCGTGTTCCATCTGGTAATTAATATATATATAAGTTATTAGCATAAATGAATAACGACTAAATGCAAAACAATCGCACAAAAATCACATCACACGTATAGCCAAAATTGTCGATTTTTCGACTTCCATTTTTATATATATTACTATGCGTCCGTACACACCAGTTATCTTACAAGAGTTTTATTTTAAGTTATTTTACAGGATTATATTTTTATTACTATTTTTATTATTTTATTATACAACCACAACCACACAGTCACACCATCTCCGTTAGCTGGCATCTCAAAAACGATGTTCCCTCTCGTCGTACTTCCATGATATCCTCTCCCCACATTTCGGATTCTATTTCCTACGTCCACCACCTCCTCGCCATAGTGGCGAAGTTCAGCCAAGTTTTCTGTGCTCATAGGTGGATGTAGTGGAGGCTCAGGGTCAAATTGGGGGGAAAAGGTATTAGGGTTATTCAAAAGGTTCTGAAATTGCCAGTCAGTTGTCCACCATTCTTCCAGTTCTTCTGGTAGAGTTCGGGGGTGGATAATAGGATCTGGAATGGCAGGTTCCAGATTAACTGGAAGTTGTGCTTCCGCCGGGTAATTGAAGAGGTTTTCATCGGCAGGTCCGATGAGGTCACTAAGTGCCAGTTTATGATCCAGCTCCTCCCATGATGGCATTTCCTAGGCTTGCCCGGAACTTTCTCCGATCTCTATTCCTTTTCCTTTATCCTTCAGATTCTCAGTCTTTATCACTTTCTGTACCGCTGGTTTCTTCCTACGCACACGCCTCCAGCCTACGAGTTTTCTTCTCTTTTTCGGTTTTGGTTTCTCCTGAGGTTGGGCTTGGAATACCATTAGTTCCTCAGTGTCGGCCCAATAACCGGAAAAGCCCTCAGAAACTTCCATGTCAGCAGAATGGATAGTGATATTCTGAAGAGCTTCAGATAACTCATTCATGCTGTTAGCATATGAAGAAACACACAAAAATTCTAAGTTAAAATTTTGTAAATTGAATTTTCACAGAATCACAGAAGGGCAATCAGAAAAATTAAGTATTTCTAAATACTTAATTGGCTTAAATCAGTGGCTCTGATACCACATTTTTTTCTGTCACGGCCCCCGGCCCGGTGTTACCCGTTTTAGGAGCCGCGGGACAGAAACCCGTGGTAATTATTATGTTGGCAGCGGAATTATAACAGGATCTTTTAAAACTTGAAAATGCCCAATTTATTTTATTTCACAAATTGGGAATAACACCCATAATAACACCCATATTTGTCACTCGACTGTATCTGTGACTATGGTCAGATCACCCATTGGCTAACCCGTTGTCTAATGGTGACGGGTATCAAGTAATGTATACAAAACCCCACATACCGGCAGTAATTGAAGATTACAAAGACTTAATCCCTGTAATTATAACTGGAAAACATTTAGGGTTTTATAAAGCACTTTGATAAAAAGAGAATGACTCACTTTGCAGATTTAGACGGGCAGCGTTTAGCCTACTGATTTTAGCCTGGTTAACCTAATTCAAATAACAATGCACACGAAAACTAGGTCAGTAACTTAATACAACTTTTACGACAACTCACGAGATCCAAAACCTTCACGACGAATGACAAAGTATAGCCCAAATACGGGCAGCACTTAAACATCCATCGGACTGGTTTTTATCGATCGAACATTAAATCGTAGCAGTGATCGAGTTATTACCCTGTTATCGTGGCAGGATTTCGTGTTTGTGTGTGTTTTTGAAGTAAACAGACGATATCTCAATGTACGAAACGAGTTTTTACGTCGAACCAACACCAAAATGCAATTTCCAAACCCTACTATTTATACTGAAAAACCGGCTCCCTCGCGTGGCGCGAGAGCCTGGCGCGTGGCGCGAGGGCACCCCCTCTAGCATAGGGTTGCCTCGTGTCTAACTAGCTTGGGTGAGTCGACGTTTTGTTAAATTTCGAATTCGACAACAAACTGTTTAGATAATATCAATTAGGGAATACCCCCCAGAGTTTTAGGGGCCCTGATCCTGATTTCGATTGTTCTGAAAATTTTAGGGGCCATGCAATATTATTTGGGGGTCTCAATTAGGGTTTCCTATTGGGAAAATTAAAATAAGAAATAGTATTTTTAATGAGAGTTGTTACACCCCAGTATCACCTAAGATCAAAACCACATCAAATGTTAGTTTTGATAATGTTAGAATGGGTATTAACAAGTCCCATGGGTCAAAACAACAAAAATTAAACAATTTTCGGAATCAGGGGGCTAGACGTTACACCTAGCCCCTTTTTTTACAGCAAGTTGTTTATTTGTTGCTGCACTTTCCCAGCTCAACTTTTATTCAAGTCCAAACTTAAAACCACCATAACTTTTGATCCGTAAGTCCGTTTTAGGTGATTCTTTTACCTACGCTGTAACACTCCAAAAACGGGTTTGGTAATCAAACCACGTTAATATTAATGACTTGGTAAAATACCGCTAGTGGTGAAAATTTACCCGGTAAATAATAGGGTTTAAATAGATAAATCTAATATTTAATAAAAGGAGGATAAATACTTTGAGAAAGCAAAGTAGATAGAAGGCCCGAGTTAACGGGACTTAAAAAAAATAAAAAAATAAACTGAGTCATAAATTCCCCGAACCCACTAAGTTAACTAGGAATGTTTAACCTAGTTAATAAGTGGGAATATTGTTATTAGAAATAAGTAGGCTGTGACCTACTTAATAACGAACCAAACACGAGGGGTTAAAGCGGGATAACTAGAAAAGTTATTTAATTAAATCAAAACACAAACACACACACATAGTGTGTGTTCTGGATCGAGCTCAGGGGGCTCCCATGGAGCCAAAAACCCTAATCCACATATAACCATCAAATTGAAGGATCAAATGAAGCCCAAATTCACAACCGAACGTGAATTAATGATCACCCGAACAAGAGGATCATAAGGTATGTAAAATCTTGATGTTTGGTGAAGTTGTAAGAAATTAATAATCATCCTAATCGCGAATTAGGCATGGATTAGAGAAGCTATGGCTATATTAGTGATGTATACTTGCTTAGGAACGAAACCCTAAGTGAAAATCATACATAACATGCTATGGATTGATGGATTTGGTGAATTAACACACTTAGATAAGTGGGTTTTGATGTTATGATGAAATAGATGATATAGATATGCTTAGAATCAACATGCATGATAACGAATAGAAGGTGTTTGAGTAAACCATGAAATTGGGTACAAGATCATACTTCTCACTAAATGGGTTTTAGAATGATATAAAAGAATTGATGTTAAGATTGTGATATAGATGCTTGAAATCATGTTACCTAGTAGTTAGTGTGTAAAATTGATCTCGTTAAGAGTTCGGATGAAATGCCTAAGTGAAATTCAATAAACCAAATGTGCATTGAATAAGTTGATAAGTCGATTGACTTTAAAAAAGTCAAACCGACCAAGTATATGATCGAATGATAAATTCGATACAAGAAGCGTAGGATGGAATAGTCGTAAATGATTATGACTAACCTAACCGTCTTACAATTACAATGATAGTTTGACGCTTGGCAAGCTGGGTGAAAGCTTGGGGAAGGAAGCGGGACAAACGAATCAAGAATGAAGGAAAGGCATAATTCGGATGTAAGGTAAGTATGGCTTACACTAGTCTTATATTTTAGAACATTCTCTTATTGTATTAGTTACGAATAAGATAAATACATAGTTGAGGTATGATGTTTCGGCGTGTAGACGTACGGAACAAGATAGTCGAGCATGACAAGAAACCGTGTTGATGGTTTAAAAGGAGTTAAATCGGTAATTCGATCATTTTATGACAAATGGAAAACGAACTTTTAAATGGTTACCTTATAGGGTAAACCAAAACAAACAATAAGGGTAAAACGGTAAATTGGTCACGCGTCGACCATAACTATTGGTTTTAAAAGACACTTATGAAGTAAGCCTTTATAGGCCGAAAAGTGTTAAGAAATGAATTATAAGTAAAACGACCACACGATGTAAATCGGAGCGAGTGATATAGTCGAGATGAAAATACATGTCATCTCGCTAATATAATCGGTCATTTAGACCAAACGGGTCAAAGGGTGAAGATACCACCTTTTGATAATAGCGACTAATGATTCTTGTCGAGTTATATGATTTCAGGAATAAATGTAGAAATGATATTTGCATCGCTGTTATTTAGCGAATATTATAGCAAGGCATTAAAACAGGTCAATACATTGACCCGAGCCAGGTATGTGTAATAGAGTAATTATTCATTTAGAACGTAAGGTTCAATGAGCATTAAATGAAGTCTTAGATAGACAATGGGTTACTTAAATGGGTAAACCGAATGTTTTAAAAGAGGGTCGTGGCGTTTCGAAAAGCATAATGACTTTTCGAACAAGATCATAACTCAAAAGAAGAATTATGGGTCAAACATGCTTTCAAAAGTCCTGGTCGTAATTGAAAGACTAAAAAGGACCAAAACACCCTTGTTAGCTAATTCGAACAGAGGTTGTTTGGAAACGAGTTTTATGATTAGGTAAATACTTAGAATAAGTATAGAAGCTGAAAGAGGTATTATATTAGTCAAATGGCACTATTTGAGTTTTTGCCGTAAAATAATGATTCGAGAGGTAAAATTTGGTTTATATAGATCACCACATTAAACCCACCATAAATACAGTTGTGGTGGGAGATTATTAGGATAAGAAATGTGGTGATGGAATGCTAGAAGCAATCGAAAGCGATTTTAGGCTCGAAAGTGCTTAAATACACTTAACGGGTCAAAATAAGCATACGAGTGAAAACGGGTTTAAATTGTGTAATAAACCTATGATTAGAACCTAAAATGGTAGATAACATTAATTTGATGAAGTGTATGTGATATAGGAATCAAACAAATACGTTTGTTTGATAAAATGCGTAAACGGGTCAAAATTTTGTAAAAAGGTAATAAGCCGAAGCCATAAAAGTTTCAAAATTTATTAAGCTGGATGTAGGATATTAACTCCATATGATGGAGAATCAAATTACAAACACGTAGGAAGAAACGGTAGGTCAAACGGACAAGCGGATTGAAAGATACGAAAGTTTTCGTGTCATAAACGGCAAAATGGAAGAATCTGATACAGGGGCCACCGTAACTTACGGTGGGCACCGTAAGTTACGGTGGGGCCTGAAAACATTACGCCAGTTCTCTACTGACTTACGGTGAGAACACAATAAAACAGGGGCTACCGTAAATTACGGTATCCACCGTAATTTACGGTGGACCCTGTACAAAAATGGATTTTAATCAGTTTTGTTTCCCGGACTCGTTTAGATACGTTTTAAACCCCGTATGACTAAAGCATTTCATGTTTATGAAATGTAGGTACTTTTGGATGCCGGAAGACGATCAAGCTCAACGATGAACCGAACACGATAAAGATACATGCTTCCGCACATTGCCTCGTCATAAATTTTAAACGACGAATCGGATCACGTTATGTCAAATAACTTGTGATTTGTAAAAGTTTTAATAAATCCATATTTTTATAGTATGTGTAGTCTTAATTACATGTCACACCCCGATTTCCACGTGTCACCGGTGGGCCCGGTGGGGAGTATCGTGACGTGGGTGGCAACATAATAGTCAAACAACACAATATTTAATATACACAGCGGAAGCAATTTAAAGATACATTTCAACCGAATAAAATATTGTAATATCGTGTATCACAAACAGTTGTAAGTTTATCCACAGATGGATCGAAAATAAGAAACAGTAGTTCAACAGACTTTAGGCATCTTAAGCTTGCGAGACTTCTATTGATGCTAAGGAGAAATCCCAGCCAATTACGCTTAGTACCTGCATTTAATCTTTTTGGGAAAATACGTCAGTTTACACTGGTAAATACAATCAACTGACTCATTTTGGAAAATGATTAAAAATTGATTTAGATGCACATGGCATAAACATTTTATAACTTGGGATAATTATTTAAATATATAATATTGTGAATGAATTACATGTTCCTTATGCGTTTAGTAGCCCGGATCGTGTCCGGGTTAAAGATCAATAGACACACCACATTATTCTTTTGTGCACTGACGGGTGTACGCCTACACCCCGCGCTTAAGTCGTGGCCATTTCGTAAAATGATGCCAGGGATATCCGGGACATGGTCATTAACCCCCCAAAGGCTTTAAGTAAACAAGACGATTTAAACGGGCCGATCAAATTATTCAATTAACCACCAAACGATGGAAGATTTGATGCCCGACCAAGCGGTATTTAATATACCGTAACCCAAGCCCGTATAGGGAAAATAAGTTAAAAGTATTTACCTGAGCAAAGTAATAATCACAATAAGCAAATGCAAGTAGCTTTTACTGGTCCTCCTAATCTGGAACGAAGGTTTATAATAACCTATTAGAATCCTAACGGGTCTTCAGTTAAGCTTAAGCTTAGACCGGTTAGTTTCAACGATACGGTTCGTACGCATGATTTAGCGAAGACCGGATAGAATGTGATTTAGATCCGACAAGTTCAGAGACTTGCTTAATATAGGTATTTCATACACATTCTGGATTTTGAGATAAAACCGATAAGGTTTGACCCGTTTCGGCTAATTTATGTAAACTTGTTACCTAACCGAACCGAACGCATAATAAGCGTAACGGGTAATTATTAGAGCCATATACAGGTTTCCTAAGTTAATATGCCCCAAATATGTTGTGACATCAATAAGATATCATTTATTATGCCCGAAACGAATTTAAACACAAACTATGCCTCGTAGGGGTAGTTTGGTCATTTTTCAAGGTTATAAAAGAGTCTAAGTATTACCCTGAGTTACAGGTCTGATATAATCAGCAAAATACTTAGTTTACTACGTTATAACAGTAGGGTAAAGTATATATGTGAAATTTATCAATTATAACCAAACTATGCACCGTAGGGGCATTTTGGTAATTTCACATAAGCCGTAAAGCTCAAAACTGAAGTCTGAGTTAAACAACTTTTGCTTACTGTTAAAATATTATAATTTACCTAAAATATCAGTAGGTATCAACCCGTGTATGTTTAAAATAGTTCTAGTACATACTATGCGTTAAAAACGCTTAAAAAGGCGATTAGAAGCCATTTCCGGGTTCTATACATAAAGCTGATATTTTTATTATTCCAGAAGGCTTAAAATAATTTATTTATCATATGTGATCAGTAGCAAGAGGTTTGGAGTCATTTAGATATGTAAAACTCATTTTATAGCCCGTAAGGGCAAAACGGACAATTACCGGATTAAGCCTACGACTATAAGTTATGCTCAGCCTAAAATTAATTAGAAATCTTCGAGAATCCCAAAATAATATATTACATCAGTGGGTAAGAAGTTTGATATTAAAAAGTGAGTTTAAATAGGCTATACGCTAATTACGCCGTTTAATTAACATAAAGCTTCTTAATTACGCTAATGAGCATAACTCTCAAACTACACCTCAAAATGATGTCAAACTTTGCATACAAGTTTATATATCAGTGACTATGGTTTCTACTCTTTTACATTTCCAAAAATCACGTTTTATGGTAATAAGGGCATAATGGTCAACATATGAGCAATTAACGGAATCATGTGTATTAATCGGTTAACTAATGAACCATGGTGTATAATCACTGAGGGTTATACTAGCATGTAACCTGGTCCAAATAGAGCTCTAAGGTATTTCTAAATCATACCAAAACGGGTCAAAACTGAAGTCAAAGCAAAAGTCGAAGCTTTGCGACTTTCGGTTCCGAACCGGGTCTAAACAGTAAATTGTCGGGTTGAACATGTTTAGACATGTTCTTACACTAATTACCAAGTTATATTAATGATTAAACAGGTTGTATGTGTTCTACATTGCTA